>JAYKKI010000004.1:6492500-6830000 GCA_039881145.1 Druceiella hillmani
ACAATATACCTGACCACAAGAAACGACCGATTCATAAATACCAGATAAGTACATTACATTCCGATCACTTGATACATAAATACTAGCATAAGTACATTCCGATTCCACAATATACCTGACCACAAGAAACGACCGATTCATAAATACCAGATAAGTACATTACATTCTGATCACTTGATACATAAATACTAGCATAAATATATTCCGATTCCACAATATACCTGACCACAAGAAACGACCGATTCATAAATACCAGATAAGTACATTACATTCCGATCACTTGATACATAAATACTAGCATAAATACATTCCGATTCCACAATATACCTGACCACAAGAAACGACCGATTCATAAATACCAGATAAGTACTTTACATTCCGATTACTTGATACATAAATACCAGAATAAGTACGTTCCGATTCCTATCTTGATACATAAATACCATATTTATCTCCATGAAATAGGCTATATGTATAGAACATTTCAGCGAGATCGGTGGAATAGTTGAGCATGAGTACGAATCAAATAATAGAATTCAGTTTTCCATCTTGATACATTCTACTCCAGAATAACAAGTTTTCTGTATCTCCATGAGATAGGTTACGCATAATCTCACGAAGATCAGTTGAATAATTGAGCCATGAGAACGAGCCAGATAATTGAACTCACTTTCGCATCTTAATATATTCTGTTCCAGAATAACAAATTTTCTATATTTATCTCCATGATATAGATTACGCAGAACCTCACGAAGATCAGCTAAATAGTTGAGGCATGAGAACGAGCCAGATAATTGAACTCAGTTTCGCATCTTGATATATTCTACTCCAGAATAACAAGTTTTCTATATTTATCTCCATGAAATAGGTTACGCACAACCTCACGAAGATCAATAGAATAGTTGTGGGGTGAAAGTGAAACTAATAAATAAACAAATTCACTGATGACGTCGCATGTGGACAAACGAAATTTTAAAATAAAAAACAATCCAAAGTGAGAACACCATGTTTTCCATTGTTTATTAAGTAAAAAAAATTAAGACAAAGTAAAAATTACATGACAGAAGTAAAACTTCTCAGGTGATCTAAATCTCAATTTGTAAGTATATATTAACGGGTAAAAGAGGAAAAAAATTGTGTGTACTTATGTACGCAGGTTAGAAGGTATACTTCTTTGGTATGATATAAGAATAACTTCATTTAGCACGCAAATAATTAATGGAAATAAAGTAATAAAAGGACTGGTGCGTGATTATGAATACGAATGGTAAAATCAAAATTTAATGAAATAATCAAATTTTAAAAATTATAATTTGTTTGACAGGTGAGTAGATACCTTACAATGGCAAACCAGCAGAAAAATATAACAGTAGATCACTCATCTGTGAAATAAACTATGTTAATATATGTTTAGTGAGCAACTTCATCCTGTTGATTTCCTATAGATTTTTGTGGCACAGTGAGCAACTTCATAATATCTATTTTTTGTTGCATTTGTAAATTTGAGGTGACCTAATTTTTTTCATAAAAAAGAATAACTTCAAAAATGTACTAAGTCCACATATTGTATTAAATTCCTATAAGGATATTTTAATACTATACATTCGACGTAAACATCTAATAAAATCTTCATACAAATTTACATAGACATTTGTCAATTAAAAAAGTAGCGCGATATCAGTACCAGGGCATGGTTAAATGCAACTGAAAGAAGTCGGGAGTTTCGGGAAGCCGAGGAAGACAAAAATTATATATACAACAATTATATGTGCGTGTTAATTAGTAATACATCAATCATAAATAGATAAATAAATGAACATAATTTGACATTGACAATTTGACAGTTTACCGTTGACAAATATAACGTACAAAACAGCTGATGGCAATAATGAGCGCCATTTTTGTTTGTTTTCTAGGGCGATTTTTTATTACATTTTTGTTTTGATTGAATATCGTTTTTATTTACACAACATATTAGATATTTTTGATTGACTTTAAATTTTATATACTTCTTGATGATATTTTCGAATTTTTATTTTACCACGATGGATAAAATGGCGGCTCCCTACCGCCATATTGCATGGATCGTGAAGCTACTTATCCAAAAATATCCGGAAGGTTAAGACAATTCTAATCATAACTCATTTTTCCATATCGAATAACTTGTTCCGCCTCTAGAAAGAAACATCAGGACAGACACACAAACATAGTCTAATAGACACAATATCTTTTTTGGAACACCGCAATGGGGAAAAAAATACATTGGACTCTCTATCAAACTTGATAAATCTTGGTATTTTTTATTATAAAAACTCCCACTTTTCCCCTATCCCCTTCCCGTACATAACATATACAGGACCCCCTTGAATTAAAATAGTATTACATACTATTTTAAATAATACTTCTAGTTCTGAGCCAAAGAACTACATATGTGTACATTTCAAATGCCTACCTTATTTTCATCAGAACTTAGAAGCCACTGACGAACGTATAAACAACGTTACCAGGCACAGAACCATAAAAATACATTGAAATAGTTTAGATGTATGCAGCTCGATATTGATTCAGATGAAAAGAAGTCACTTTGAAAGAATTTAATAAAAATTTAAACACAGTAATATAATTTATTAAGTTTATCACAAAATATGTAAAATTCGCCACATAAGGACAAAGTTTTGTACAATTTAAGTGATAATTACGTAAGTCTATTTTCTTTCAGATAGCATTACAAACTGCTAATGAAGTCACAATTTTTGCCTCAAACTTCGATTTGAGCAAAAACTGTGATTTGAGGAAGTCAAAATGTGTGTGTTTTATAAATTGACAGTAAACTTTATAAACTTTATTAAAACTAACGACTCTGTTTTTTTTTAATTCTAGTTGAATTAAAAATTATTTATCTCAAATAAATTTTTAATTTTCAAATTACCGGTACGTAAGGCTACAATATATATTTCATGGTTCTTACGAACATAATTTTTTTCGATCTAAATCAAATTTTCAACTTTCGGTTAATATGATAGGGAAATTGTTATGCATTCCAAAATAATAACTATTATAAAGGAAAATGTTAATAAATGCTTTTTAGCCTGTCGAAACGGAAAAAATCTTATAAACGTTATTTGAAACACAGCTTTAAATTGACACATATTTTAAAGAAATTACCCCTAAAATTTGCTGTTTCAGGAAAAGCTTTTAATAAAATGATTGATGATGAATCATCATTAATAAAATGATTGATGATGATGAAAATTATTTTAGTTTCTATAAACCGCAAGTTCTACAAAACTAAAAGTGATATTGAACAAAATCTAAATAATTGAAATAAATTTAACAACTATTATATTTTGTATACATTACGATAAGTGATTATTGGTATTAATATTACTATAATATTAATTTCTTTTTTTACAAAATCAGCTCTTTATATTTTCCCCGTTTTATTATAAATTAGTAAATAAATAACTTTAAAAATACATTCGCCCGGAAAAGCATAATGTTCCCGTAACCAAAAAGAATAGTGTTTTTCCAATCGTTCAATATGCAGTAACATTCGTAAACCTCGAAACAAAACATGGCTACACATTTCCAATCCCATCTCTAACCTTCATTATACTGCGGACAAGTAAAATAGAGGGGAATCCCACGTAAATACTTCTAATCTCTCTTAATGATGTCACTTGTCAGATTTTCCAGTGGCACCATGCCACCATGTTGCAAATATGTTACACAAATGTTAACAAATATGATAAGTCAAAGCTGGTTGTTATTTTTGTGATAGTGTTATTGGTGACAGTACTATCTGACGGCACGGAAGTCAATAATATTCCCAGTGGAAAATGGCCCTCTATCAAATTCAGGGTAATACCATCGACAATTCGAACGCCAAAACCAATTCCAGAGTAACAGAGCCTACATTATGTTTCCATCTAGCGGAATCAGAGTGATGCAGTCGAAATCCAAGATATCATCTGGTGAATACAGAATGATAAAACCATTGTTTCAAGCACCATCTGCCAGATTCAGAGTGATACCTACGACACAGAATTACATTTTGGGAAACATGAAAACAGTCGTTTCACTTATCAGAGTGATCGGTAAACCTACCAAGGTTGTTTTTTTAAAATCTAATATTCTTATATCCAAAGACATTAAAAAAACTTTGAATTATCAAACTGTAAGTCAAAAAAAATTGTATAGCAAAAAATAAACAATTGAAACAGTATTCTTATTTTTCATTCATAGATAATAAATTAATATGACATTTTATTCCAAATGAATTTTTATGTATATAGATTCAGAGCACATGTTATTAATTTCTTTTTGTATCAGTAACTTGGAAGTAATAGAATAACCCTAATTATGTAAAAACACCTACAAAATGTATTCGTGGATCATAATATTAAGCACAAAAAACATAACCGACTTTCATACTGATTAATATATAGCCGGCCCTATCTGTCTGTTTGTCCGGGTAAATTTTGATAGAATAATTAATTAGACCATTGAGAATACCGTTAACAAATTAATCATAAATCATTTTTACAGAAAAAACGATTCAAACGAAATGCAGTCACGGTACCTTTTTGTCCGAACAAAGCTGGAACGTTTTCATCGTCATACAGAATTAAGTTGTCGGCCGTGCATGTTTGTTAGGATAAATCTCTGAAACTACTAAATAAATTTGTGTCCTATTTTTATCCGAATAAAGGTTTTCATCGTCATACAGAATTAAGTTGTCGGCCGTGCATGTTTGTTAGGATAAATCTTGGAAACTACAAAATAGATTTGTGTGCTGTTTTTGTCCGAACAAAGCTAGAAGGTTTTCATCGTCATACAGAATTAAGTTGTTGGCCGTGCATGTTTGTTAGGATAAATCTTGGAAACTACTAAATAGATTTGTGTGCTGTATTAAACAAAACAAAGCTGGAACGTTTTCATCGTCGTACAGAATTAAGTTGTCGGCTGTGCATGTTTGTTAGGTTATATCTCGGAAACTACCAAATAGATTTGTGTGCTGTTTTTGACCGGACAAAGCTGGAACGTTTTCATCGTCATACAGAATTAAGTTGTCGGCCGTGTATGTTTGTTAGGCTAAATCTTGGAAACTACTAAATAGATTTGTGTGTTGTATTAAACAAAACAAAGCTGGAACGTTTTCATGGTCGTACAGAATTAAGTTGTCGGCCGTGCATGTTTGTTAGGATAAATCTTAGAAACTACCAAATAGATTTGTGTGCTGTTTTTGACCGAACAAAGCTGGAACGTTTTCATCGTCATACAGAATTAAGTTGTCGGCCGTGTATGTTTGTTAGGCTAAATCTTGGAAACTACTAAATAGATTTGTGTGCTGTATTAAACAAAACAAAGCTGGAACGTTTTCATGGTCGTACAGAATTAAGTTCTCGGCCGTGCATGTTTGTTAGAATAAATCTTGGAAACTACCAAATAGATTTTTGTGCTGTTTTTGACCGAACAAAGCTGGAACGTTTTCATCGTCATACAAAATTAAGTTGCCGGCCGTGCATGTTTGTTAAGATAAATCTTGGAAACTACTAAATAGATTTGTGTGCTGTTTTTGTCCGAACAAAGCTAGAAAGTTTTCATCGTAATACAGAATTAAGTTGTTGGCCGTGCATGTTTGTTAGGCTAAATCTTCGAAACTACTAAATAGATTTGTGTGCTGTATTAAACAAAACAAAGCCGGAACGTTTTTATCGTCGTACAGAATTAAGTTGTCGGCCGTGAATGTTGGTTAGAATAAATCTTGGAAACTACCAAATAGATTTGTGTGCTGTTTTTGTCCGAACAAAGCTGGAAGGTTTTCGTCGTCATACAGAATTAAGTTGTCGGCCGTGCATGTTTGTTAGAATAAATCTTGGAAACTACTAAATAGATTTGTGTGTTGTTTTAAACAAAACAAAGCTGGAACGTTTTCATCGTCATACAGAATTAAGTTGTCGGCCGTGCATGTTTGTTAGGATAAATCTTGGAAACTACTAAATAAATTTGTGTGCTGTATTAAACAAAACAAAGCTGGAACGTTTTCATCATCATACAGAATTAAGTTGTCGGCCGTGTATGTTTGTTAGAATAAATCTCGGAAACTACTAAATAAATTTGTGTGCTGTATTAAACAAAACAAAGCTGGAACGTGTTCATCGTCAAAGCTAAAACGTTTTCATCGTCATACAGAATTAAGTTGTCGGCCGTGCATGTTTGTTAGGATAAATCTTGGTAACTACTAAATATATTTGTGTGCTGTTTTTGTCCGAACAAAGCTAGAAGGTTTTCATCGTCATACAGAATTAAGTTGTCGGCCGTGCATGTTTGTTAGGATAAATCTCGGAAACTACTAAATAAATTTGTGTGCTATATTAAACAAAACAAAGCTGGAACGTTTTTATCGTCAAAGCTGGGACGTTTTCATCGTCACACAGAATTAAGTTATCGGCAGTGCATGTTTGTTAGGATAAATCTTGGAAACTACAAAATAGATTTATGTGCTGTTTTTGTCCGAACAAAGCTAGAAGGTTTTCATCGTCATACAGAATTAAGTTGTCGGCCGTGCATGTTTGTTACAATAAATCTTGGAAACTACTAAATAGATTTGTGTCCTGTTTTAAACCCTAATTAGGTCGTTTATAGAGCAAAGTTTACGCATTGCTATGTAGTGTAGAATATCTGAGTAATCAAACGTTTCTCGAATACAGTTGGAAAAGGGTAATTTTTACTCATTCATGGAGTGCGCTGGCTATATTTCTAAAGATAATGTACGCACAATGTGAAACAATTTTTATTTCAAAGAATATCACAAAAAAAACCCCAAAGGACAGAAAAAAATCAAAAAGAAAGAATATCACAAAGTTTAAAGGGCTGTGTAGAGAGAATCTGCTTTCACATGACGTATCTTGGATGACTAATTTAGAAAATGTCCATATATTTAAAACCTCTGTCGTATGATTAAGCGTTGTACACGTCATCCATCGTGTACGGCCAGCAGAGAAAGACGCCGCTATAGACGAAACGAGAAGGACATACTAAGCGGTATGTCCATCCCGTGTTCTCATATAGCGCCGGCTCTATCTACTGATCGTACAAGATGGATGATGCAATAAGCGTTGTAATAACACGAGGCTATTGTTATATTATAAGACAATAATGAGCGGAGAAGTTTAACAAATATCTTTATGAAAAAATCATATTGCTAGGCGTACCGCAGTGAGTTTAATAACTTCTTCGAAACAAAAATTGCAAGTTGAAAAAGAAGTTTAAAAAAAGATCAAAGAAACATCTCTATTTAAATAATATTCCATGGTTCGAGGATATTATTGTGAATCTAAACAACAATGTGTCTCTGTTCTCCATGCCGTCTAATATCACATCCTGGATATGCTAGATTACAATTATTTTCAGCTCAATCAAAGGCGTAGCCAAAATGAGGCAAATTGATTATTTAATTCTCCTCCCCCTCCCCTCAATCTATTTGAGGGATAGAAAAAGTGCTAACACAATTTCTTCCTAAATGCAATTTTATCTAAATAAAAACACACAATTTAATCTAAATAAAAACACACAATTTTACCTAAGTAAAAATTAAATACTGCAGGAAGGAAATGTCAACCAACTTTGGTTGATTTCTTAGACAATAACCTATCTACTATTGCTTACTCATAAAAATATTGAAATATTCTTTCCGCTATAAAAAAAACAATCTTACATCTCCAATACATCCGTCTACCGCGAGCATCGTTTAAAAGTATCCGCAAGCCGGGTCAACACATGGCTGAGATTTACTACGAACAAAAACCAACTAAATGACCTCGAGGCCAATTTTGTTGTTTTTTTATGAAAATAATAAAAACCAAAATCTTTTTACTAGACTACGCGAAAGACAAAGAAGATAGACTGAGATAGTAATTTTTTTATTTCAAAGCTGTCCCAATTCATAAATTGGATTTCTCTAATCAAAAGTAAAAAATACAAGCAGAAAACTAAATTAGAAAATTCGACACGCTAATTCTAACTAGGTAAATATCAAATTTAGGTAATCACTTCTAATAATATGCTTTAAAATGATAATTGCCTCATCTTGTTAAAATAAGGAAAATGTATAGCTGTTCAACCTAATTTTGTAGCTAAATATTATTTACAATTTTTCACAAAGATTAAAAAAGTTATAAACAAATGTTTTAAAGCAATTGAAAATAATACTAACACATTTCTAGCTCTCATCGACATCTATTGGTCGGTAATAGACCTTGATGAGAGCCATCAATGTGTTAGTGTTATTTTGATGTATAGCTCTATTGGTTGACGATAGACCTAAATGAGAGCTATCATAGCTTCACCGAGTCCAAAGTAATAATGTGCGAAAGTTTCCAAACGGGGCGAAACGAACCCAAAATAATAGTGAGTTCTCCTTAGCCACATGCGAAATGTCACCTACGGAAACATCTCCACTCGGTATAACAAATTCTTTGGTCATTTGGCTATCGATTGATACAATTTAGTTTTGGATGTAAATCCTAGACTCAGGGTAACTTTGGAAAATTTTATCCATCTTATCATCAAACTTTTCTGGATGCCCATCCAAGAATGGAAGCAAATTCAAAGTCGTATTCATGTCCTAAGCTTTGAATGAGGAACTGGATTTTTAGCTTTTTTGTGAGTCCTCCATAGACACTAAAAATCCCCTTATCAATCAATTTAGAATTGGAGTGTAGAAACAATTTTGAAAACATGTTTCTGCGTTCGTGTACGCTACTTTGACAGTGGAAATATTGTCTTATTTCATTGTTACGTGTACATAATTTTTAGTGTCTGTGTGAGTCCTCCATAGACACTAAAAATCCCCTTATCAATCAATTTAGAATTGGAGTGTACAAACAATTTTGAAAACATGTTTCTGCGTTCGTGTACGCTACTTCGACAGTAGAAATATTATCTTATTTCATTGTTACTTGTATATGATTTTAATGTCTATGTGAGTCCTCCATAGGCAATAAAAATCCCCTTATCAATCAATTTAGAATTGGAGTGTACAAACAATTTTGAAAACATGTTTCGACATTCGTGTACGCTACTTCGACAGTGGAAATATTGTCTTATTTCATTGTCTTATTTCATTTCATTAGTAGATTATGACTCAATATTTTAGATAGGATACCCAAATACTATAAGAGTGCGTATAGTATTTGGTATGGCTAAATAAGGACGAATGTAAATAAGTTTGACACTTAATGAATTTGATTTAAGAATACTAATTACATCCCTTGCATCTCATCTCATCATCTCATTCTAAGATAAACGTTATTCGTTGACTGAAAAATAGTTGATTGTCATTAAAATAAAATTGAAAAGATGACTTTTTTCAGAAAATTGAAAAAAATATTCATAATTATTTGTCATCGTTTTCATACACACGATATTTATGCACATTATTCAGCGCCGCTCAGGGGAATAACCACAAAAAAATGGGGCGTGGCTATGTCATGGACACAGCCGTGTGTTGTACGTGAATACGTCTATGTAACGCATAATTTCAACCGCCCCAGCTGCAGATGTTCTGGCACCGTCGTTGATCCGCTCGGCCGCATTCATTCTTTTACGTTCCCGGCACTGCTTGACTCGGTCATATGGTGTTTTATTATTACCATTCGATTGTTCTTAAGAAGCCCTTTCCAGCCGTATACGATCTCTGTATTTGGTTTTGGCTTTTCGACGCATGTAGGCCGACATTATATATTTTTAATAATATTTTTTTATTCTAACACCTTATTATATTCACTGTCACTACTTTAAACTAATGTTTTATTTACAATCGATAGATTTTGACAACAGCTGACGATTAAAACTTAAACAAACATCGTAGCTTTTCCGAATTAAAAGTTATACTAATTGCAAATCTCGATACGTAGCAAAATAACCTCAAAATGTCGGGGCTTCCCCCTCCACCGCGCGCGATGTGTCACTGTTCTCGCTTATCGTAATGAATTCTTTGATCCTTTAGCTATCCAGTGGTATAATTTAATATTTAATGTAGAGGATAGATTCGAAACTACAACGCCACACTGTATCCCCCGATTTTGATATTAGATTTTTTGGATTGCCCCCGTATGGTAGTTAATTTAAAGACGTATTCACGTCAAAACAACGAATACATCTAGCTGCCTGCCGCGCTACACGCAAGTATTGGGTGTGTTAAAAAAAGTTATGTGTAATATTTTTTTTGCACTCAATTAGAAAAATGGCGTGTTTTACATTTTATTTCAACGTCGATTTATTCTTTTATAGCCAACGAATAACGTATCTCTTTGTCCGATACTTATTCCCGGACACCGTGTATATTCATAAAACAGGTGCTATTATTTTTGGAATTACAATTTCCTTATAACGTACAAATTTACTTATATATTGTTTACGCGATAACTAAAACATTCATCAACAATAGAAACATTTTGATAAAAAAACAAGCGAAGTACATCCGCGCATAACTTCAAAACATACATTCTTTCGGGGATACCCCATATTTCCCCGAACGAAGAATTTACGCAGCAATAATAGACCTACTATTTCTGTATGTTTATTCAATATATAATGACGGCCGTAGACTTCGAAACGAAACTTGAATACCCCTCCCCAGTCTCTTATATATACTGTAATCGCTCTTAAGCATGTCATTTGCCGAAATATTTCACAGCGTCGATATGGCGGTTAACAACTATAGCAAGACAACGCTTGTTGCCATTTTAGTGATAGTGTTGTTGGAAATAATAGATGTATCTAACGCGCAACGCAACAACGTACAGCCGTCACTCGGGTCGCCAGGTAGTGGGTTTAGGACACACCCAAGATCCAGGTTTCCATCTAGCGGATTTAGAAATACACAATCAACATTCAGATCGCCATCTAACGGATTCAGAGAGACAGAGTTCACACTCAGGTCGCCATCTAACGGATTCAGAGAGACACAGCCGATAATTGAAACACCATCTAGCGGATTCAGAACGTCACATCCGACATTTGGATTCAGAGAGGAACAACCACCATTCAGGACGCCATCGAATGGATTTAGAGAGGAACAACCACCATTCAGGACGCCATCGAATGGATTCAGAGAGGAACAACCACCATTCAGAACCCCATCGAATGGATTCAGAGGGGAACAACCGACATTCGAGACGCCATCGAATGGATTTAGAGTGTAAGAATGATACAGCTGACATAAAATACACCGCAACATTCTCTTTATTTTCAAAGTCAAAGTTTATAAGGACCTGACAAAATGTTATCCGCGCCACCTATTATTAAATTAATAAACTTGTATCTATTATGCTCTCCTTTTTTCGCTTGAAGTTCCCATAGCGAATAAATTGTAATTAAGCGAAATAATTTATAATGCCTAAATCTGGTGTTTTGTGTTCTATGAAAGCATTTTAATAATTCGCGTAACATAAACTTTCATATTTTTGCTATTTTCTTTCGCTAAAATATTGTGCCGGTATTGACAAAAAAATAACGAAAGTTCTTATTTCAGTCGTCTTCAAACGACCTCTTTGTTTCTTGCACGAAACAATATCAATCAAAATGTTTGTCACACTTAAAAAATCAGTCTATATAGATTTATCAAAATTACAATTAAACATCCATATTCATTACTTAGAATATGTTAAAATTTCACTAAGGATTTAGACACTTAGAAATTAAATATAGAATTGTAAATCAGAATGTTTTAATGTAAAAGTAAATAATACTATTTTAAACAATTATAATAAATTATACTGCTATGTTTTTATTTTTTATTATAAATTTCTTTCTTCCTTCAGCAGGATTCACAGTAAAGTTAGAAAGTTAATGTCAAGTCTTTAACAGTACGTAATTTCACAATTTCTTTAACAGCATTTTGTTATGTATATGACACTAAATGTTATCAAAATTTAAATATTAACAGGTTGTTAATGTCAAAATTTTTAAATAATAAAAATATTTCTATTTAAATTTTATATAGTTAGAATCTTTTACAGATATTTGCATTTATTCATAATAATCAGCAATAACAAAATAATCATAACTGAATTTATTATAGATTTAAATATCATTTAATCACACCAGATAGCGCATCATATTCTTTCTAATGTCATCTGTGAAACATATTATCCAATAAATTTAATCGTATAAACCAATTAATTGTATGAAAATATAATAAATATTCGCGTCGTCAGATAATCATGAAGCAAAGTAAAACAAAAGGCGCCATCTAGTGTCTCTGCAACGTTTCTCCTTAGTTTCTACCAAGAATTGACATTGTAAATTCATTTAGGGTATTGGTAATTACGTCACAGAATAGAGTAAACATTTAGTTAACACATTTTAACGTCTCAAGTAATATTGAAACCATTTTGAATACATTATTTCTTAACAATATTAACGATAATCTTAACACACAATGCATTTCATATCTTGTAAGACGGTCTTAGGTTTCATTATACATAGAAATCGCATAATCATTTCTATAAAAAAATGGAAATAAAAGCTACTGCACTTTCCGCAAAATGTTATAATGCATACATAAGTTGAAATAGTTATAGATTTTGTAACCATTTTATCGGATACAGAAAAGAAAAAAATGTACTCCCGGGAATGCTATTGTAAAAAAATATAAGCATGATACATTTTACCATGAATATTACAAAGAAAATATAATATTTTATTTACACTGTATGAACTACATTAGCATAGCAGGATTTTATTTAGAGGTTATAGACTAAATTTGTATTAAATATTTTATTAGATAGATATATTTCAAAACATTATAAAAGTCTTATCGATATAATATAAACTAAACTTACAAAAGCATAATTACATTTTTAACAAAAAAAGTGTACAAATTAATATTTGAATGAACATTAAACATTTTGGATCTTGCGTAGATTTCGAATTCATTATTTTTGAGGACCTCTTTTCTATGTAAGAACATTAAGCATATAAAGGCCGTTTAATATATTTTTGGTTATAGTAGAATCGGGCTCGCGGAACAAGGTTTCTATACCTCTTTTCAAGTGAAATTATTGTGATAGACGGGCGGACGTACACGTGAGTGATCTTATAAAGATACCGTATTTCTTTTTTGAAGTACGGAACCCTAAAAATACTTTTCAATGTTGCTTGCGAATAAATACATTTTTTTTATAGCGAGAAAACATTTTTTTGTCTTCTGCATTATATGTATATAATATTATGTAGCAAATTATTGGAAAAAGCAACGCACTTTGACGGTTGTTCATTGTATTTACATTTTTAGTTTAGAACTGCATCTTAAAATGGTCACTTCCAAAATATGACACAAAGGAAATATATTCCATTTTAGCTTTTGTGTCTCCGAAACAAATAATTCTGAACTAATGAAATAATTAGATCGTATATTCGATGTATAATTAAATATGCTTCCAATCTTCACTTCTGAATACCTGATAGTTAAACTTCACACATTTTTGTTTGCTATATTTTCCCATAAAAGACTCGTAACTTTAACCCCATCTATGGAACATTGTTCTCACTGTGTTCGAAGCAAAATTATTCATGAAAAAAATAAACGCCATCTATATTTAATTTTACCATATTAAGTTTCCGGTTATTAAACAATATAAAAATCAAATGGATAGGTTAGCATCGTAGTTCTTCATTGATAGTCGCGGCAAAATTACTGATATGCCCCTTACATTTGTTTCATTTTATCTAAACTATTTACTTAGAATATTAAGATAGAATTGTTTTACCAGTGTACGAGTGAGACAGAAAGCCAAACGCCGCACTTGGCTCGTCTTGGTAACACGGGACATTTTTGTTTTTTACCGCCAATTGCAGTCTTATCTATTTGGATGTATTACTCTATTTATTCTTAAATATTCAATTGTAGAAACGGTGACAAAAAAATAAACACTTCGGGCACAAATATGTATTATTGATGTGAAACATCTAATGGCGCGTTTGAATGAGAGTTAAAACGTTCGTATGGCAAGTCGTGATGTGTCATTTAGCCAGCTTCGTGTTTTGTGGGTTAACAGTATTATAAAATTAAAAATATATTATCAATATATTGTCAAGAAATTTTTCAGTTATATATTATTTCATAAAAATAAAAATTAAATTTATATTTTATTATTAACAACTATCTTAATGTTGTTCAATTCGTTCAAATAAAAATATTTCGATGTAAAAATATAAAAAAATTAGTTCGTTCACACCCGCCAGGCGTCCAATGATGGCTCATAATTGTTTTTATATTACCATAAACACTGAAATATTACATTTTAATTCATGTAATTAAACCTACAAAGCAACGACTTTCTTCTGAGCAACCTAATACTGTTATGCTCTTGTTAAAAAAATTAAAATATGTTAGTTAATACCACCCTGACACATTTCTTGCGCTAAAGGGAGCAAACATTAAAATACTTTTGTAATCACAAACTTAATTACATGAAAATACAGATAAATAGCTTTAGTCCAAACTGTATATTACTTTGTAAAATAATTTTCTTTAAAACCTCCAAAAATAAAAAGCTAGACTACTTTGGCTCTCATTCATACGGGAGACAGGCTTGTAACAGTGTATTAAGTATTGTGACAGAGTGGTAAAAAGTTACTAAAGAAGTAAAATAAAATACAACAGAAGAGCTACTTAAGACACTAATCTAACTTTTTATACATTTTTTCAATATTCAAATAAAGACAACAAACTCTACATCTTCTGTATTTATTATAAATGCTTCTATCACTGTTCATATTATAATACAACTTTACACATAATCAATATTAATAACCTAATTAAAATTAGTCTCATAATTTATCTACAGGACACTAACATAATTTTCAAATACTCCTATTGGCTCATCGAATTCATACAGTATACGCCATCCTCTTTTAACTTCGTTACGAATTGGAAAAATTTGAAGCCAATATTCGAACTCCATATGTGAAACATTTGTTTTTACCAATTTAATTAGAAAACTAATCACTACCGTCGATAGCCTTCCAAAACATTATACCATACATCTCCTTTTTCGTCAACGTTATTATTGACACAATTTCTATCGACACATTTGTTTACACTAATTTAACTGGTTTTCTACTATCATCGATAGCCTTGATAAACATTACACCGTACATCTCCTTTTTGATTAACGTCATTTTTGACACATTTTCTATCGACACATTTGTTTTCACCAATATAACTGGTATCCTACTATCGTTGATAGCCTTGTTAAACATTATACCGTACATCCCCTTTTCCGTCAATGTTATTCTTGACACATTTTCTATCGACACATTTGTTTTCACTAATTTAACTAGTTTTCACTATCGTCGATAGCCTTGATAAACATTATACCCTACATCTCCTTTTTCGTCAACATCATTCTTAACACAATTTCTATTGATATATTTGTTTTCACTAATTTAACTGGTTTTCCTCTACTATCGATAGCCTTGCTAAACATTTTACCGTACATCTCCTTTTTCGTCAACGTCACTCTTATGACATCTTCTGTCAACACATTCGTTTTGACGAATTTAACTAGTTTTTCACTATCGTCGCTCCCTCCGTCTTTCGTCAACGTCATTCTTGGAGATGCCTAAATATTTTTACTGAAATATGTGTTACATTCTTTTTAGGGGAAAATCTTGTCACAGGAAAATCGTATGGAGTATCGGTCATAACAAACGCCCTATCCAAAAGAATCCTCTTCTGCTTTTTATCTTTTTGTAAGGCCACTTTTTTTCGGCCGTCCCATCATCCCTTAGATAGAAGTCATGAATTTTCAAAATTGTTTATTATTGACATCACATCAAATATAGAAAATGTTAAAGAATTATAAGAAAATTCTTAACCATTTCCGAGAAAATCAGTTGCGATTCTTCTTCTTCTCCCTGTGCCGTTAGGTCCCATTTCTCTTGGGGTCGGTCCGCCTACTCCTATTTCTCCACTATGAGCGTAATTATGTCAATTCTGGTCGGAGCCGCTAGTCCTCATGTCCTTCTTAATTTTCCCCATCCAGGTCGTTGGCGGGCGACCCGGACCCCTTTTTGGTTCATTGATTTCCAGAACCTTTCTAGTCATATGATCATCTTCTCTACGCATAACATGACCATACAGCGTAGGCGGTTCTCCTGCAATTTGTATGTTTTATTGGCAACTTTGAATTAGTTATTTCTGACCTTGTCTTTTAGGGTGACTCCCCCGAACCAGCATAACATTTTCATCTCGGTTACATTAAGTCTCTGTTTGTCTGATTTGCGCAACGCCCAGCATTCCGACCCATATGTAAGAGCCGGTCTTACTGCTCTTTTATAGACGTTCCCCTTGATCTCAATTGGTATTCTCAGTCACAGAGGACCCCACTCAACGGTCCCAACTTCAGCTATCCTATTGTTATTCGGCTTTCGATATCGGCGTCGGTTGTACCTTTTGACGAGTACCTCGGGTATTTACACTGGTCTACTTTTTTAAGGGGAGCCCCGCCTGTGGTTACTGTTGAAGCTGTGTCATTATTAGTACCTGAAAAGTTACAGTGCATAAATTCGGTCTTGAGTCTACTAACCCTTAGACCTCTGCTCTCCAGCGTTGTGCAGTGTACATGTTAAGTTGCGACTGCACTTCTTCTGCCGATTCAGTGACTAGTACTAGGTCATCAGCGTACAAAAGCGTTCAGGCGTGTGGCTTTTGTAGGTCTTCTGTGACGTAGTTCATAACTAGGTTGAAGAGCATAAAGCTGATTGTGGAGCCTTGATGGACACCCACTCTTAAATCGAAGTCGGCTGGCTCACCAGCTGGGCTCACCACTTTGATGGTGGTATTACTGTACATATCCTTCAGGAGGTCTATGAGGTGTTCTGTAACTTAAGGCCTGCAATGTGAGTTTCCTTGGCACCCGGTCAAAGGATTTCTCGAGGTCTATAAAAATCATGTGAAAGTCCTTTCCGCACGCTTTGTACTTCTCTGTAAGAATTTTTAAAGTGGTAAATCTATTATAACGACGCTGGTGAGTCCGCACTGGTTAGGCGTGATTTTTGTTATTTTGGTAAGTCTTCCAGCAAGTACACCTTACCATAGTTTTAAAGTGTGCGAGGTTAATTTAACCGCTTGATAGTTCCCACATTGTACCACGTCACCCTTGTTTTGGAAGAAAGGGATAAGATTACTTTGCTTCCAGTCATCAGGCATCTTGCCTTCTGTGAGTAAGACGTTAAAGAGGTTAGTCAGCCATACGATGGTGACATCTCCTCCCATCTTCATAAGTTCTTTGCCGTTTTTCATTTTCTTTAGTGTTTCTTTAACTTCTTCTGGTGTTACTCTATCTAAGGGGCCGTGGGTAGGTGGTAGGTCTAATATTGTTTCCTGAGGGAACTCTTCATTGAGTATCCTATTGCAGTATTCGAACCACCTCTCGTTGATGTCTCCATCTGCAGTCCGCAATAGTGTAGCGCTGAAGTTCCTTATATACTTGTTATGCTTAATGTCCTTCGTTTGCCTGTATCGAAATTTTGCAATTTTGAAAATTTCCTTCTCATTTTTATCCTCAGCGAGTTTATTGTAAAGGTTTTCATTCGTCATTGCTCTCGAGCATGCAACCACCCTTCTTGCTTCTTTCTTTGCTTCGGTATATTCGGTTAATTTTTTTCACCAGAATCGCAAAATCAGTTGGGATTCTGATAAAAAAAAATATTTTTTTTAAGGAAACCATGCTTCAAATATACTCTACGTGATGCACAGAATCATGTGTATAAATAATAAACACTTTCTTTGTTACAAAGTATAGAAAAATTTCTTAAGATAAATTTATCACCCAAACTGTGTTCGTAAAAGAAACTTAAAAATATTACTTCCATTCTAAACGCCATAGGACGCAACCAGCAAGAAAGAGACAACAATAAATTGTAAGGACCTTTTGATTTTACCATAGACATCACTCATCACAATGACGTTACATACTCATTCAATTATCGGTCGCCATTTTATGATCCTTTCATTGTTTTTTGGTTACTCTAAAGAAGAGTGACTACATATCGAGAATAAGTGTTTTTGTTTGCTTACTTAGGTTAAATACATACAAATATATAATGAGAAAGTGTTGTTCACATGATTGTACGAATTCAAATGCCTATAAAATACTTGGTATATCTTTTATGCATAAGTAATACCCTGATTTTATATTATCTTCACAAAAAATCATATTGTATTATATGTATATTTTTTGACGTTACCAAAGAATGTCATGTTATACACATATTCAGCCAGATTAAAGTAGTCAAATTATCTAAATTAAACCTTTATTTACGTCTACGTTTTGAAATAAAACTAGAAAATAATCAGTTCGCTTTTATTTTGAGAGCTCTAGGGAGATGATGCTATTGATAAAATGGATTTCGTCATCTTTGTGATATATTATTGATATTTATCTAAATACTATTAACTAGATGTGCTTTTTCCTGTTATTCAGATAGATCTTTTACTGCAATATACTTGATAACAAATGAACAAATAATTTTATTACATACTTTATGTAATAAAATTATTTGTTCATGACATGAGTTTAAACGTCGTTGTTAGGATAATTTTTATTGCGTTTATTATATATATTTAAAATTTTTAAAAAATTTTAACCTTAAAACTAAATCTAGGTTATTATTATTATAATAAGGAGACTCAAGTCTTAGCATATTTTAATGAGTAAAAATGAACTTAAAACTAGGATATTTCTGTTCACGTAAACTAGCTATTTCATCTCAAGGTGACGACCATTACATGCAATACTCCCTGTTTGCTTGGAATAAATAAGTTCCTCTCCAGACCAACTAGTGACTTATATTTTCAGACGGGGAACAATATTTATTGTCAATCTAGCGTATATAACCTGTAATAAAATTTTAGGCATTTTTTTACTAATTGGTCGTATTGTAGTATACCATATCATAACTATGAAATTGTTGTATTGTCAGCATTTCTTGATAAGCGTGCAAAATTTTAAATAATTCAGATGTTCGGAAGTAGACGAAAGTTTAATACAAAAATTCCGTTACGTTCCTACATACATACATACAAGAGGGTATTAATTAAAATCCCTTCTGTGGAAACTGAATTACAAGCGGAAAGACAGAAACACAGACAAACATCGTCTTTCATAAATGTAGTCGAAATAAAAATTAAAAGAATGTTTCGATATGATCTAATTGTTAAAACTGAAATGTACTGTTGCAAGTATGTACTTATGAAAATTTCTCAGAAACCTTAATCATCTCAGTTGAAGAAATATGCATCCAACACAGGGATGCCCCGGGCCGACCTCCGTTTGAGAGAGCACCGCCCAACATATTTCTTGACTTAGACAGCCAATAAATATGGTGATCAATGTAATCATTAAAAGGCTGCCTACTTGCTTATTATATCCGGGGAATCACCAAAGAGATCTGGACCAATTATGATGAAACCTCGATTAGCACTTTCCTTAAGCTATAGGAAATATTGTAGACAATATCATAATAGCTACGGTTCCTGCTCAGTGCAGGAATAAACATGAAATCCGTAGTAAAATAAATACAACAAAAATAGCATTTTTCATTTAACATAACGGTGTTTTTGGAGGAACTTTAAAATGAAAAAAAAAACATAAAAATCATCATGGCCATGATATTAGTTTTATTGAAAAGGTAATTTTAGGCATTGGACCGCTTCGCTCACATGCTTCAAATTGTATCTCAACACAAAGGCATATAATTATCTTTTCAATAAAACTATTATTATGGCCATCATCACAATTAATATCTGTTTTTTTGGAGTTTACTCCTTAAGAATCGACTTTCATATATAGCGCCCGGTATGAAGTTTTATGAATAGTAAAATCATAAGTTCAGAGCGTTAAAAAAGTGTAACCGTTATGTGGCCTATCCGCGCAACATTTCTGCGCACCTTTAGAATGAGATATCAATATCTTTATTTAGCATTTTCTTATGGCGTAATCGAAATGACGGAATCTGATATGCATAGTTTACTATCGTTCGCTTATATCAAGATGTAATCATTAAATATCATTATGTGTGAATATTTGGTATCTTCTATCCTACTTTTGTTGTATAAATTTGATCATGTTCATTTGTGTTTTACTTAAAAATAATTATATTGTCAGCATTTTTTTATTAAAGGTTTTTCCAATAATATTGATATTTATATTTATATATTTGATATTTATTTTTTAATGATTTTTATATTTATATACAGTGTTACCTATTTTATACATTCCATGACAATCATCGCACTTAAGGAGTAAACTCCAGTCGCTCCTCAAAGCTGACACACACAATGTTTTTTTTCATTTTAAATATGTATACCTCCAAAAACACCCGTTATGAATCAAAAGACAATGTGTCTTCTTCCACCATAGATGTTATTAGTACCTACTTCTGTAATAATTTGTGCCAACATTCGTGTGACATAAATGAAAATATATAATAAGTGATTCTTATTATATATTTTCATTTATTGAATATATTTGATGTTAATTTTGTAGAAATTCATTATTCACAATTAAATGAAACTACATGATGTAGTATTATTTCTACTTTCTTTAAGTTCTTTACCACGACCTAGGTTTCGTTGTATTACAACATCTTCAGGTGGGCTATTAGCAAAGAACAGAATTTTATTCTACGAACGAAAATCTTATTTAACGAAAGTAGGTGGTGGTAAAGAACTTAAAGAAAGTAGAAATAATACTACATCACGTAGTTTCATTTAATTGTGACATATTTTTATTATTATTATCAATTATGTTTCAAAAAGTACACGACATATATACATGTTATGCAAACTATGATAATCTGGATACTATTATAAGTTATTATATTGTAAAAGTTTGTGTATCGATCGAATTAATATTTGTTGCGTAAACAAACAAGTAAAACTTTCCTCTTTATTATATTAAAACTATTATTTTGTGCCAAATAAATCTAATATACGATTCATATATTCTTATTAAGAAAATATGATTTTACCTAATGGAAACTATAATAAGTTATTATATCGTAAAAGTATGTGTGTTAATCTCATTAATATTTTTGCATAAACAAACAAGTAAAACTTTCCTCTTTATTATATTAAAACGATTATTTTGTGCCAAATAAATCTAATATACGATTCATATATTCTTATTAAGAAAATATGATTTTACCTAATGGAAATTTCAATAAGTTATTATATCGTAAAAGTTTGCGTGTCGATCGAATTAATATATTTTGCGTAAACAAACAAGTAAAACTTTCCTCTTTATTATATTAAAACGATTATTTTGTGCCAAATAAATCTAATATACGATTCATATATTCTTATTAAGAAAATATGATTTTACCTAATGCAAACTATAATAAGTTATTATATCGTAAAATTTGTGTGTCAATCGAATTTTTTATTTTTTGTGTAAAGAAACAAGTAAAACTTTCCTCTTTATTATATTAAAACTATTATTTTGTGCCAAATAAATCTAATATACGATTCATATATTCTTATTAAGAAAATATGATTTTACCTAATGGAAACTATAATAAGTTATTATATCGTAAAAGTATGTGTGTTAATCTCATTAATATTTTTGCATAAACAAACAAGTAAAACTTTCCTCTTTATTATATTAAAACGATTATTTTGTGCCAAATAAATCTAATATACGATTCATATATTCTTATTAAGAAAATATGATTTTACCTAATGGAAATTTCAATAAGTTATTATATCGTAAAAGTTTGCGTGTCGATCGAATTAATATATTTTGCGTAAACAAACAAGTAAAACTTTCCTCTTTATTATATTAAAACGATTATTTTGTGCCAAATAAATCTAATATACGATTCATATATTCTTATTAAGAAAATATGATTTTACCTAATGCAAACTATAATAAGTTATTATATCGTAAAATTTGTGTGTCAATCGAATTTTTTATTTTTTGTGTAAAGAAACAAGTAAAACTTTCCTCTTTATTATATTAAAACTATTATTTTGTGCCAAATAAATCTAATATACGATTCATATATTCTTATTAAGAAAATATGATTTTACCTAATGGAAACTATAATAAGTTATTATATCGTAAAAGTATGTGTGTTAATCTCATTAATATTTTTGCATAAACAAACAAGTAAAACTTTCCTCTTTATTATATTAAAACGATTATTTTGTGCCAAATAAATCTAATATACGATTCATATATTCTTATTAAGAAAATATGATTTTACCTAATGGAAATTTCAATAAGTTATTATATCGTAAAAGTTTGCGTGTCGATCGAATTAATATATTTTGCGTAAACAAACAAGTAAAACTTTCCTCTTTATTATATTAAAACGATTATTTTGTGCCAAATAAATCTAATATACGATTCATATATTCTTATTAAGAAAATATGAGTTTACCTAATGGAAATTTCAATAAGTTATTATATCGTAAAAGTTTGCGTGTCGATCGAATTAATATATTTTGCGTAAACAAACAAGTAAAACTTTCCTCTTTATTATATTAAAACGATTATTTTGTGCCAAATAAATCTAATATACGATTCATATATTCTTATTAAGAAAATATGATTTTACCTAATGCAAACTATAATAAGTTATTATATCGTAAAATTTGTGTGTCAATCGAATTTTTTATTTTTTGTGTAAACAAACAAGTAAAACTTTCCTCTTTATTATATTAAAACGATTATTTTGTGCCAAATAAATCTAATATACGATTCATATATTCTTATTAAGAAAATATGATTTTACCTAAACGATTTGATATGTCACAATGAAATGACATTATTAGTCCAAAATTGGCATATTATGTGGTTTTACGTCACATTTTGATTCAAAATAAAAAAGAGATACTCAATTTTTTACAAATGAGACACGAGCTCATCATATAACTTAGTGATTTAAAAAAAACCTGTCAAGCACGAGTGGAACTCGTACTACGAGGGTTTCGTACACATTTAGGCATTTATAAACATTAAACGGTTCATTATATGACTATTAAACTGTTTACAAAATTTTAATGTTTTAAAACGGAAACGTATTGCCTACTAACCTTCTACAGGCGCATATTTAAAAAAAATATTTTTTTATGTGAGATAACTACAAATTATCGATTTTATGCTTTACTTGTGCTGCGACACCTTGCTTCTTGCCAAATTTCATGATTATAGGTCAACAGTAAATACCCTATTGGTTTTGATTTATTTGCGAGTGTCAAACAATGCGGCATAAAAGGCCGTATTTTTAGATTTTTTTTATTGAGTTGGCTTAGAAGCTTGTTTGACTTAGAAGCTTTTACAGCTCCAAAGAACTGTAGACCTAAATATTCGATAGTAATTTCAACTTGATGGGTTCCTAAAAGAAAGCATCTTGATAGATAGATAGACAGATAGACGGACATGGGTTCCTAAAAGAAAGCATCTTGATATATAGATAGACAGATAGACGGACAACGTAGTGACCCTATAAGGGTTCTTTTTTCGTTTTGATGTACGGAACCCTAGAAATAAATATGTCATAACAGAATTTAAAATACATAATTTTAAATATCTTCCAACGACTTTAAAATTGTTTGCGCCATCACTCGGATGTAGGTACTACAGACCAAATAACTTTCCAAATATGATTTGATGTGGTCTTTATAGATTTGAATTTAGAGTGTGGTTGCAGAGAGATTAATGAAAAGACAACGTGAGAGAGTGTAAGAGTAACATTATTCCATTCGGACCCTTCGAATACAGAACTTTAGCTTGTTGCTTAGTGATTTGTTCATGAGAGTCAATCGTTTCTACGGTAATCTTCTATTTCAGTGCCTCATTTCCCATGTCTTTTGGGGTCGGCCCTCCTTAACTTAATGTGCCATTCTTGTCGTAATTGAGTCATGAACAAGTGTAGTTCCATCACCTTCATATCCCTTTCAACAGTTCCCATCCAGGGGTTGGTGACCTGCCACGATCTCTTTTAGGTTTTTCTAATTCCATAACAGATCTCGTCATGTTATCTTTTCTTAATCTTTTTTTGGGGCACATACGTAGGAGGTTTTCGGCAATTTTATCTTGAATTTTTGCCTCTTGTTGATTAACAAAAATCGCTTCTAGTGTAATAACTAAATATAATTTATTTATCAAGAAAATTAAAAACTTTCTAATACCGATGATATTACAAAGCTTTATTAGATTTAAAATATATTTATATTGTTTTTTTAATAAGTAAATATTTTATTTCAAACGTCGATTTTTTTTTTATTTAATTTTTTTTTAAAACATTGCACCCACAAAATAACTGATTTGAGTGGCGACACCAACATTGTATTTTTCAAGCTCTTGGTTTCGTAACAACGATAACTGGTATGATCAAGGCTATTTTGTTGACATTCAAACCACAAACCCATAAGTCTGATAGTCTATCAAGAAATGAATGCTGTTTCAGTAACAGAGGAAAATGTTAAGTCATAAATTGACAATTTTTTCGATCTGTACGTGCGTAGGTGCGTGTGTACTTGTAACTATTTGTGCTTATCTTCCTTGTGTGCCTACTGCAATAATAACCACAATGGAAATATTCTTACATTCATGATATCTCAGCATACACACGACATCCGTTATTAACTTTAGGTTTTTCAATTTTTTTTCAAGTTCGAACTTTAAATTGCACAAAAAGAATTTCATAAATCAAATTACAAATATTTTGAATATATTTGGCGTTAATTTTGTAGAAATTAATTATTCACAATTAAATGAAACTACGTGATGGAGTATTATTTCTACTTTCTTTAAGTTCTTTACCACGACCTAGGTTTCGTTGTATTACAACATCTACAGGCGGGCTGTTAGCAAAGATTACTAACAATTTCTAGCAATCTTTGCTAATAGTCCACCTGAAGTGGTGTAATACAACGAAACCTAGGTCGTGGTAAAGAATTTAAAGAAGTAGAAATAATACTACATCACGCAGTTTCATTTAATTGTGATTACTAATATTTTTATTTATGTTCAAAATAATTAAAAATGAGATATCTCGTTTCGCAGTTAAGAAAATATAAATAGCAAACAAAGGATTGCCTTGTGTATGTGTTTTTTAAAACTTGCAACTTTATTTAAGATAATATTCTAATTTAATCATATGCAGTTTCAGTAATTGAATAAACAAATCAGTGCTTATTTACTTTAAGCCGGTTCGGAACCCTGAAAGCGCAAAATATATATACGAGAAATAAACAATATTTAATATATTTTTTTTTTTTAATATTTCAAAGAAATCCACTTTGTTTCCAACAAAAAAAATTAACAGTCAAACTTACTAAAATATTTTCTGAAACACTGAATACGCTATACGAATAATGTTCTCTTTTATTAATTAAAACAAAATTTGGTTAATTTGTTTCACGAACATGCAAACTTAAGACGCACGGATTTCTGATCTCACAAGTATAGAACACAGTTCCACTTTTTCATATCATTCTATTGCTATGTAAAAGTTACCAAATTGAACTAAAAAAATTGTTTCAAAAACAAGCATTTATTAACATGCGCAATGAAAAAAATTAATTTTAATGTGAAACATTGAACGGGCGCGTTTGAGCGGGAGTTAAAATCTTCTGATGGCACGCCGCGACATGCCATTCGGCCAACTTCGTGTCTTGTCGGCTATTTCCGACTTAACGCTCCCCTCTCTACTACACTACACACACGCTTTGCGTGTATGTTAGTGTATCAGCATTGTTTCTTATTTACTAATGCTAAAAAGTTAGGTTATATCTTACTCTGTTTTAATTGTATTAAAACGTTAAAAGTTTATTAATTCATAATATTAGATACAAATTATGATACAATGTTGGCCTTTAACAAAAGCAGATGAAGAATGACTTCTTATTTTTGAAAGAAAAGTACTTCATAAAATATTTGGCCCTGTCAAGGAAAATAACAAATGGAGAATTTTGTTTAAACATGAAATTTATAGAAAATTTAATACCTCAAATATTGTCCGAGTCATTATCCTCACATAATTTCACATACACGCTACTTTACGTGTGTGTTAGTGTATCAGCATTATGTCTTACTTACTACCGCTTACAACTTTACTCTTTTATAAAGTAGTTATCTATTTGTAAATTAAACAGAATTAATACATTTATTTTTTAAACGTTTCACTATCATAAACAGAATTTTTATAAAAAAACTTAAGAAAAACACATAATTACTAAAATAATTAATATTTATTTTAGTACTGAAACTCTCTGACTATTCACATCCCAATAAGGAGTATCGCGTCATGTCATATCGCTTTGATTGTGCCATGCGACGCACGGTGTGTGGTTTACAGCACAACGTTTAATCCTTCAGTTCATTTAATATAGTGTTCTCGAAAACGGAGTGCGATACAAGAAAAAAATATTGTATAAAATCGTATTACAATATTTTGCACTCGGAAACTTATGAAAACCGGCTTAATGTACCTATCAAAAAGTAAAAAACGGAGTGAGATACAAGAAAAAAATATTGTTTAAAATCGTATTACAATATTTTGTACTCGGAAACTTAAGAAAACCGGCTTAATGTACCTATCAAAAAGTAAAAAACGGAGTGAGATACAAGAAAAAAATATTGTTTAAAATCGTATTACAATATTTTGTACTCGGAAACTTAAGAAAACCGGCTTAATGTACCTATCAAAAAGTAAAAAACGGAGTGAGATACAAGAAAAAAATATTGTTTAAAATCGTATTATAATATTTTGTACTCGGAAACTTAAGAAAACCGGCTTAATGTACCTATCAAAAAGTAAAAAACGGAGTGAGATACAAGAAAAAAATATTGTTTAAAATCGTATTACAATATTTTGTACTCGGAAACTTAAGAAAACCGGCTTAATGTACCTATCAAAAAGTAAAAAACGGAGTGAGATACAAGAAAAAAATATTGTTTAAAATCGTATTACAATATTTTGTACTCGGAAACTTAAGAAAACCGGCTTAATGTACCTATCAAAAAGTAAAAAACGGAGTGAGATACAAGAAAAAAATATTGTTTAAAATCGTATTACAATATTTTGTACTCGGAAACTTAAGAAAACCGGCTTAATGTACCTATCAAAAAGTAAAAAACGGAGTGAGATACAAGAAAAAAATATTGTTTAAAATCGTATTACAATATTTTGTACTCGGAAACTTAAGAAAACCGGCTTAATGTACCTATCAAAAAGTAAAAAACGGAGTGAGATACAAGAAAAAAATATTGTTTAAAATCGTATTACAATATTTTGTACTCGGAAACTTAAGAAAACCGGCTTAATGTACCTATCAAAAAGTAAAAAACGGAGTGAGATACAAGAAAAAAATATTATTTAAAATCGTATTACAATATTTTGCACTCGGAAACTTATGAAAACCGGCTTAATGTACCTATCAAAAAGTAAAAAACGGAATGAGATACAAGAAAAAAATATTGTTTAAAATCGTATTACAATATTTTGTACTCGGAAACTTAAGAAAACCGGCTTAATGTACCTATCAAAAAGTAAAAAACGGAGTGAGATACAAGAAAAAAATATTGTTTAAAATCGTATTACAATATTTTGTACTCGGAAACTTAAGAAAACCGGCTTAATGTACCTATCAAAAAGTAAAAAACGGAGTGAGATACAAGAAAAAAATATTGTTTAAAATCGTATTACAATATTTTGTACTCGGAAACTTAAGAAAACCGGCTTAATGTACCTATCAAAAATTAAAAAACGGAGTGAGATACAAGAAAAAAATATTGTTTAAAATCGTATTATAATATTTTGTACTCGGAAACTTAAGAAAACCGGCTTAATGTACCTATCAAAAAGTAAAAAACGGAGTGAGATACAAGAAAAAAATATTGTTTAAAATCATATTACAATATTTTGTCCTCGGAAACTTAAAAAATACTCTGTATTGGCTGGGTGCGAACCACAGAGTGGGGGTAACGAAGTCGACCGCAGCGCTCGCTGTAGCAGAAATGGAAATATCTAAAGGCGCCTGTTTAATATTGTCATAGATAATATAATTTACTTAGACACGTATATTGTCATGTATATTTTGTGGAACCAGTAAAGTTTAGCAAAAATGCAAATTTCACTTTTTTTTAATGAAAGGATATAAAACTTACTTTTCTTCGACAGAAACATCAAAGAGACAAGTGATAGGTAGTTAGGAATACAATATAAAGAAAAAAAATGCATGTAAGTCACAGTGGATGTCTTTCTTTATTTTTGTGTTATTCACATAAACATTTACCAGAGCCGTTAATTTGAAACATACAAATAAAATTGACGCGCCCACAGAAGAGATACGCAGACGCGCCTTTAAAGTTGCGGACGCTAGGCGGCGCTGATGCCGCCCACCCAGCGAATATACTTTGAATAATTATCCCGTTAAAAACTGCCTGTCGTTTGCACACCTTATTATGTTAACTCCTATTTATCGATAAAGTAGGGATTTGTGAATTTATGAGTAACCGCCTAATTGGTCATTGCTCATTAACCTCTCATTTTAAAAGTATATTATATACCATATATCCATTTGGCCACTATAATCTACACTGTGCTCTTTTTAAGTCAATCGGATAAATAATCTCTGTGCTAATTCCTAAAAAATAAAAATAAACTTTTCTCTTTACAAAATGAATATAATTGGCGTTTCGCCATGGTAAATTCAACACAATAATTTGTCAAAATATTTTATGTTAACTTATACTTTTATGTTACCTTGTAATTTTAGTTTGAAAATATCTATATAATATAGTTGTAGGTTATTCTTCTTTATAAATGAGGTCAATTTAATTTATCTACTCCAACTTAAATTATATCGAACATCAAAATTACGATTCTATCCCAATATTGTAACCTGTATTAGCCCAGGAAAATTAAATCAACTGATTATACGTCTCACCATATTCTGCAAAGGTCAAATATAGAAAAAAAACCTAAATGAAACATGACTTAGAGATATAGAATGGGTAATATATATATATATATATATATATATATATATATATATATATATATATATTATATATATATATATATACATATATATATATATGTATATATAGCTTTCACTTCCATTGTAAAAGTCAAAGATAGAAAAAACCTAATTGAAAAACGACTTAGAGATGTAGAATAGGTAATCTATATATGTGGCTCCCAGCTCCAGTGTAAAAGTCAAAGATAGAAAAAACCTAAATGAGAAACGACTTATAGATATATAATAGATACTGTACATATGTGGCTCCCAGTTTCAGTGTTTAAGTGTGTAAAATTTGGAGTTCCTTCATTAACAACCCATAAACTTCCTCGATTCAAATAGACTGTAGAAACTGTAGAGACTACTGGAAATAACATGGAAATAACAGTAAATGTTATTTCCAACTGAGAATAACATTTACATAAGCATTTCATCTCTCACGAAATAACTGAAACCTCCCTCCACTAAAATCTTTCCTTCTTTCTTCTACATTTGTATTCACTGCCCGTTGTGTAAATAAATCTATATGTTTACTTGACTCTTTTCAATGAAGATTTTTTGTCAAAAAATCCACGGAACTGGTTTGATCTCTACAGCCTCGATGGATCTATATTATAAACGTAACTTTCCGGTTTTTACCTATTATTTGCTCACAAACCATGCAAAGACAAAAGTAGAATTTTGACAAAGTTACACTTAGAATTAGCAATGAATTGAGCATGCACATAAAATATACAAATGTTCATTCACATTCTTAACGATAAATTGGGGGAATCAAATAATTATTTTTTTTTATTTCAATCACACCGTGTAGGAGTACCAAATGGAAACTAGCAAAGAGATAAACCTAAAAAGTATTCATTACTAGGGATCACTAGGGATGTAACGACTCGATTTCGCAAACCGATTCAAATCGAGTTGAACTTAATTCGAGTTAAATCAATTTATATCTATGAAGAACGGAGTTGACGGGGCTGACTCGTTGATACACTCGATCCGTGTATTGCTCGCATGCTTACTTGACTTAAACCGAATTCATCGCTCGTATGTTCGAATCAAATCGAATGTTCTCGGTTCCCGCGTATATTGTAATGGCTCGTTCGATCATATTTGATTGTTTTAGTCTATGATGTTTAGTTTATGTATATATTATGTTTAGTTTTTTTGTACTTATTTTAGTTTTTTGGTAGAAAAGTTTTATTTTTAGTCTGTTCATACTTAAACCAAATTCATCGTTCGTACGAGTATATTTGAATCAAACCGAATGTACTCGGTTCCCGCGTATATATTGTAATAGCTCGTTCGATCATATTTGATTATTTTAGTCTACGATGTTTATGTATATGCTATGTTTAGTGGTTTTTATTCTTAATTTAGTTTTTTGTTAGAACAGTTTTATTTCAAGTCTGTTCATTATTTAATGTACATATTTTTCACTACAACGCCGGTCCAAGAACAAAGTCTACAGTTAGAAAGATTTTTGAAAAGCCAATGGACCCAAAAATTGTGTTCGGAAAATGTTCTTTGTCTTATAAATATTCCGGCAATATGAGCACGATGGTGACACACATTAGAAAAATATTTATATGAGTCACGTGGTCCACGTGACTCGTATAAATATTTTTCTAGTTTGATAATTCTATAGATTCTTTATTGTTTTGATTATTTAACCGCCTTTATTTGTCAACCAACCGATTAAATGACTCAAAAATGAACGAGTTCTTAAATAATCGATTTCGATTTACGACACTATCCGATGATCGTTGTTTGTTAAATCGACTTGATCAACTCGGTTTATACGAATTTTCAAATCGACTAACTCGGTTCGATAAATTTCCGAGTTGACCCATCTCTAATTTATACATCAAAAACTTTCTTGAAGAAAATTTTCAACAAAACAATAAAAATCGCTCGCTCTTAAGGTAACAGCAAGAAAAGAATGTGAAAAAGTGAGAAAGAAAATTCATTTCATATTAAGCGAAAATTATGAGCAGCATCTATGTGTATTTCGACTAAAATACGAAATTCGCGTCGTATGAATTCGACATTGAGTGACGCCTCCAACTAGGGTGAATCCAAACACACATCACGATAACTCTCGAATGATGATAGTGATATGTGTTAAATGATATTTAATTCTCCTATCGTTCAATAGTTTTGACAGCCACAGATTATCTTAGCTTCAGTCACGTTAACCGTTTAATATTTTCCGCGGTCGTAGATTATTCTAGTTGCAGTTGTAGGTTATTCCAGCTTCAGTAACGGTTATTCTTGTTTCGTAAGCTATATTACATACAAGGATAGTGAACATTAGCAATACTCTTAGTCAAGCAAATACTTTTACCAACAGTATTCCACAAAGGCGTACGCTTGGATCGACTGTCTGCCTAATTTTTGTGTCAATGAAAAATTTGTGATGAAATTCAGTTAATGTTTTTTTTAAATATGACATGATTGTTTAGTGGTAGCGTTTGTGGACAACACAGTTCTCTTACTCCATGATAACATTACTTTTGTATTGATGTGTGAAAAAGAAACAAACGTGTATCATTTAGCACTGCCAGCTAAACTTGAAGGTACAAACAAAAAAGAAACTCGAGTTAAAATTATAAACACTATGCCATTTGGTAATATTATATTAAATAAATTAAAAACAAAATTCCGTTCAATTTTTCCAAAAAATATTCATATTTTTTACCATGTTATATAATATTTTAAACAATATACACAGGTCACCTTACCCCGATGTCAAATCACGAATTTCACTCCCTATGGCTTGGTTCTACATTCAGAAGTCCTTCAGACGTTTCTCAATCCTTGTATGAATATTCCCTATACTATGTTTACACCACCGAATTATGGAAAAATTTGGATTCCAGCACCATCCATATACATATAATGTGTTTCTAATTCTTATCCTTGGATAATATGGTGAACAGTAAAACTAAAGCATTGAGTTGCTCTGAAAAGAGATTTATTACATAAACAAATGTTTACACTTTTACAAAACAATTTATAACGTTAATTAATCACAAACTCACCTGAAAAGAGAAACAACATTCAAAGCTATTGCTTCACTAGTTCGTATCAATTAAGTATTAAAATATTATACTATATCATATTATAATTCATTGATCGTTTCTAAGAACATAACCTATTTTTCTATCGCGGCGTGGCGACATGTCCAAGTGACAGCTAGCACAGATCATATGCAAACTTCATGCTGAATGAAGTGTCACTCACTTCGTTTACATACATATACTTTCAAAAGCCGTCTTAAAAATCATACCTCCTCCTACCTTCCCCTGATTTGTTATCCCTTGGTCCTTTTGCTTTTTCATCTCAGCACATTGCCTTTTTTTGAAAAAATATATTATTTTAATTGCAGTTTGTTTTTTGTTCTTTTGTAGTTCTTCCTATAAATTTGCAGTAAATAATTTTTCCATATCATATTAAATGTTTCACCCATGTTGAGAATTTGTCAAAAGAAACTTCTACCACCGTCCTCTTCCGTAGCCATTAGAACTGTTTATAATTTAAATTGTAGTATCGTTGAGCATATCCCAAATACTTGACAGCTCCTGGAGCTACAGGATTAAATTGAAATGAAATATTGACACTTGTGTTGATATTGCTGAGAACATTTATGCTAATACTATTTAATATTACTATAAATACAGGACTAAAATTGAACACAGTATTGAAATATTGACACTGTATATTGACGAATACATTATGACACTATATATTGACGAATACATTTATACATAGAACACATTTATACACGTATATATTTATGCACGAATACAATTATGAATTGAAATATTAACACTATATATTGACGAATACATTATGACACTATATATTGACGAATACATTTATACATAGAACACATTTATACACGTATATATTTATGCACGAATACAATTATGAATAGAAAATATTAACACGATATATTAACGAATACATTATGACACTATATATTGATACATTTATACACGAATACATTTATGAATAGAAATATTGACACTATATATTGACGAATACATTTATGCTCACAAACGACAAGAGTAAAATTGAATCCAGTATGTATACAGCAATATTAACATAGATTTCAATACGCCTTTCCAGTTTACTCCTGTAAACTCCTATATATTAAATATGTATGTTGTGCATTAAATAGTATAAACATTGGAATGATAAAATATACTGTTTACTCCTGTTTAATATACTGTTTAATATACTGTATATTAAATAGTATAAACATTGATGTTGATATCGCTGAATATATCAATGTTTACATATTTAATTTCATGGAATTAGAAGAGTAAACTGGAATATTCAGAGTGTGTAATATTTCTGTAACTATTGCGATGAATTGGAGTCGAGTATTGACACTTGTCAGAACTGTGTGCTCAAACACCTAATCTTGACCTTGGTGATGTTTCATACTCCCGTTTGTTATATGTGAAACACAAATAACGAACCCATAAATTATTTACCTAAGTAGAGCACGCACGAACATACTACGAAACTCTCCTATTTTTAGCGTGCTGGCCATTGATTAAATTTATGTTGAAAGCACAGTCTAGTTTGAATGTTTTTTGCTGTTTCGCTGTCTGTCACAATAATCATAATCAATTTTATAACAAATAATCAATTGTATAAAGTGGAATGTCTTTTCGTCTGTTTTTAGAATTTAGCTTAAAAATAGCTTATCCGATTGACATGAGGCATATAATATAGTTTTATACATACGAGCAATGAGAAATAATTAGTTAAGTGTATTAGCACAGCAACATATGTTGGTTGTATGTTTAAAGTAACCTTTTTAACGATTATAGTTACATTGAAATGATGTACGAAAATATAGTAAACAAAACTAAAATTTGCAAAAGTTTCAACGTATTTACGACCAGTTATAATAAATTGCTTACTACCTTTTTATGTTACAAGATTGTATCGCACAGCTCTGGATTCGAGTAAGGCCCTAGATAAATTACAAAATGTTTAAGGAGTCTCTTTAATAAATTAACCTTAAATTTTAACTAGTAATATTAGTAATTACTTATAATAGTGCACTGTGAAAGCGAGTTTATTCCTTTATTTGTCTCGCTTCCGCGCTTCAACTACCCAAAGGTCAAAGTTAGATAATTATCATCTAAACCAGGAATTACAAAAAAGTGCTGGCATGCTTTCTTTTTTGCCGGACGAAACAGAGGTTAGTAGCTAACAACATTTTAAATTTGGTTCAAAATCGATATTTTTTGTATAAGTTTTCACCATGCAGTTGTTTGTTTAACTCTTAGATCTTAACTTTGTTTTTACGATAAAACGCTTTGGATGATGCTGTAAACTAGATGTGCGCAAAATGTGTCACTGGAAAGAAAAGAGTGATATATATATATATATATATATATATATATATATATATATATATATATATATATATATATATATATATATATATATATATATATATATATATATATATATATATATATATATATATATATATATATATATATATATATATATACTCGGAACAAACCGCTTCATGGCACAGAAATATGCGGAGACCTTCGAAGGTTCCCAATAGTGGTACATATATATACCGGCAAGCGCTTCCACTCAACAAGTTTAAAGACTGTCCCTACTCAATGAGCCATTTTTCACAAACGCACTTAGCGATCCTTAGTCAACCGCTTTCTTAAGCTCTAAATGCTTAAGAAAACGGTTGACTAAGGATACCACGTTCTAAGAAATCGCGTACATTTACTCTATTACTATGCTGATGCATTCCCTGTAACAAATCTATGCGCATCATTATGGAACAAATTATTTTTAACCTATTTTTTCACTAAATAATTCAAATGCAAACGGACAACTTTCATGTATTTTTTATTGCGATTCCAGCGGGATTTCGTTGTAGTTTTGTTATTTTTTATATCATCCGGGATTTAAATTGAAATCTTAATATATTTAATATTTGGCAGTAAATGCTGTAAGTGTGAAATTATTACACCATTATTAGATAGAGTAAACGGACATGTGCTTCTATTAAAACTTAAACACGTTACATCAGTTAAAATGCCATGTCAATCAATATATTACAAACATTCATTATACAAGTCTTCATCTTACTATAACGAAAACGAACAAACTTGATATTCAAGATCCACCTTACTGCACGAAACAATAATATCCAGTCACCGTTCATTCCATAGCATCGATATTGTTGTGAGTCACTCACAACGTGATGGACAAAGTCGATATCATTGTGATTCAATAGCAACGAATGCTAATAAGATTCCATCAGTTACGTTGCAAAGATCGAATCATTCAATTTGATAAAACGAATGGTTGAAACTAATTCGATCATTCACGATTGACACATCTCTAATATGCGCTAACGGAGGATTGTTATCGGCCGCCGCTCCGGAATATGTCATACATAAAATATTCCCTATCTCTGCTATACTATTTGTGTAATTATAGTTGGATCAACCAATTTAACATTACCTTATATATTTATATACGTACATGTATATGTTTACACACACACACGCATACATATATATATATATATATATATATATATATATATATATATATATATATATATATAAAATAGTTGATTGCCGTTATAATAAAATTTAAAAGATGTCTCTTTTATCACAAAATTTAACAATTAAATGAAACTACTTGTTGCAGTATTATTTCTACTTTCTTTAAGTTCTTTACCACGACCTAGGTTTCGTTGTATTACAACATCTTCAGGTGGGATATTAACAAAGATTCTTTGTCAGATCTTTGCTAATAGCCCACCTGAAGAAGTGTAATACAACGAAACCTAGGTCGTGGTAAAGAACTTAAAGAAAGTAGAAATAATACTACATCACGCAGTTTCATTTAATTGTGAATAATGAATTTTTTAAAATTAACGCCAAATATATTCAGCACAAATTTAAATTAATATTCATAACAATTTGTCATCTTTTTCGTACACACGATACTTGCGCACATTGTTCAGCGCCGCCCGGATGAGTAACCCGCGAACAACTGCGACGACATCGTCACTGCGGGTAAACACCGTACTCCGGGCAAGTATTGGGTGTGTTAAAAAGAGTTATGTGTAATATTTTTTTCCACTCAATTAGAAAAAGGGCGGGCTTTATGTTTTATTTCAACGACAATTTGTTCCTTTATAGCCAACCCATTCCCGGACACCGTATATACACACACACACACACATACACATATGTATATATATATATATATATATATATATATACATATAGTATTTATGTACACATGTGATTTAATTACATTTTTGGGCATAATTGATAGTATGGCGAATTCTTCGGTAGCTATTTTAGATATTCCAAAAAGCTATTTTAGACTATATGTGTATGTAGTATGCTATTTTAGATATTCCAAAAAGCGTTTGAGCATAATTAGAAAAATGCACAATTGGTAAATTTGTAATTTTATTAATTTTTTATGTATTCTATGTAAACGTGTGGGTATATTATAGTTTGAAAATGTCTCTAACGTCATTTTCATCAATCATCTCGCAGCATCATAATAAATAGTTTGAAACTCATACTAATCATCTCGCAGCATCATTATAACTAGTTTGAAACTCATACTAATCATCTCGCAGCATCATAATAACTAGTTTGAAACTCATACTAATCACCTCGCAGCATCATTATAACTAGTTTGAAACTCATACTAATCATCTCGCAGCATCATAATAACTAGTTTGAAACTCATACTAATCATCTCGCAGCATCATTATAACTAGTTTGAAACTCATACTAATCATCTCGCAGTATCATTATAACTAGTTTGAAACTCATACTAATCATCTCGCAGCATCATTATAACTAGTTTGAAACTCATACTAATCATCTCGCAGCATCATAATAACTAGTTTGAAACTCATACTAATCATCTCGCAACATCATTATAACTAGTTTGAAACTCATACTAATCATCTCACAGCATCATTATAACTAGTTTGAAACTCATACTAATCATCTCGCAGCATCATTATAACTAGTTTGAAACTCATACTAATCATCTCGCAGCATCATTATAACTAGTTTGAAACTCATACTAATCATCTCGCAGTATCATTATAACTAGTTTGAAACTCATACTAATCATCTCGCAGCATCATTATAACTAGTTTGAAACTCATACTAATCATCTCGCAGCATCATAATAACTAGTTTGAAACTCATACTAATCATCTCGCAACATCATTATAACTAGTTTGAAACTCATACTAATCATCTCACAGCATCATTATAACTAGTTTGAAACTCATACTAATCATCTCGCAGCATCATTATAACTAGTTTGAAACTCATACTAATCATCTCGCAGCATCATAATAACTAGTTTGAAACTCATACTAATCATCTCGCAGCATCATAATAACTAGTTTGAAACTCATACTAATCATCTCGCAGCATCATAATAACTAGTTTGAAACTCATACTAATCATCTCGCAGCATCATTATAACTAGTTTGAAACTCATACTAATCATCTCGCAGCATCATAATAACTAGTTTGAAACTCATACTAATCATATCGCAGCATCATTATAACTAGTTTGAAACTCATACTAATCATCTCGCAGCATAATAATAACTAGTTTGAAACTCATACTAATCATCTCGCAGCATCATTATAACTAGTTTGAAACTCATACTAATCATCTCGCAGCATCATTATAACTAGTTTGAAACTCATACTAATCATCTCGCAGCATCATAATAACTAGTTTGAAACTCATACTAATCATCTCGCAGCATCATTATAACTAGTTTGAAACTCATACTAATCATCTCGCAGCATCATTATAACTAGTTTGGATTTCATTCCATTTATTCCCATTTTTCATCTCATTTATTCGTTCCAGTAACATTTTAGTAAATAAACTCTTGAAAAGTATCACAATTATTTTGGACGTTCTTTTTGTTAGTTTGATTTGAATTTCGAATATATGCAAAGGAATACCACGATAAGTTCTGTTTTCTTATTAAATTTCAAACCAAAGTAGCATTCCAAAAATAACACTAATTTATTCGAAGATGATATACAAAAAGTCTGAAAGAAAAACTCATTTTAGTAGAAAATAAATTGTTATTTCCTTTATTTTATTTGCTGTGCCTCAAGTTCAAAGACTCGAGCTCTTTCAACTGCACCTATGCATAAGAAAAATAAGATATATGAAATAAGATATGTAAACGTATGTAAATATTTTACGTTACTTTTAATATAATAATACAGGAAGACTAGCAAAAGCTTGCCATTTATTAAAGGAAAGTACTGAGAAAAATTTTTGGGCAAGAGATGGAACATATCTTATGCAAATGAACCACGAACTAGAATTACTGACGGGGCAAGAAACCATAGTTAAGTTCTATAACACACAGCGTCTAACATGGGCGGGATATCTGGAAAGAATGCCGGATGACAGGACTGCATAAATATAATCAGATGGATGCTGCAACAAAAAAACTAAGAGGCAGGTCCAAGAGACGATGGATCGATTGAATAGAGAAAGACCTTAGGAGGATGGGAAAGTACAGCAACTGAATAAGAGAGGTGCATAATTGAGTCAAGAGGGGAGTTAGGCGTAAGAGGCCAATACTCACAAAGTGTTGTAACGCCTTGGAAGAAATAGAAAAAGGAGACGAAAGATGGCTGTAAGGTAGTATGCATGAACGAAAGTAACAATTGTTATAGTTATCGTCCCTAAAAAGTCTATGGTACGATTCATTAGAAGGACATATTTGTACCCTAGGATAACTTAGTTCATAACAAGCTACTTCCAAAATTATTGGATCCTTAATAGCCATGTTTGTTTTTGGTATTCATTTTAATTATTAAGATTAAATGTATCCTAAATTGCCAAGTCATCTTTTGTATTTATTAAATTATTTTGTTCTTATTAACGTTTCAATTGTCCCATATTAATTTATACTCCGTATTTTCAATTTACAGGAAGACACGAATGAGAGTGTGTGTTAAAAGACAAAATAATAGTAGACATCAATAATTTTTTAAAATAATTTATAATTATTTGTAGACGCAATTCTCCTTTCGACTGCGGTTCATCTCAAATACACGCAAAGGAAACAGAATAGACTTTATTCAAAATTTGCTTTCATTTACGAAGTGCGGTGGGAATTTTGATTTAGAAGCAACACAAAAGTGTGAGAGAAGAATGGAAAGAAACCAAGAATCTACAGTTGGTTTAATTTATATTGATATATGTTTTACAAAGTTAAATACAATACATTAAATACAGTATGTACGAATATTGGCATGATGACAAGTAAATATAATCAGAATCAATGCAGATCAGAACAATTCAGCCATTTTTTCCTAAAATTTATATTTTCCAATCGTGAAAAAACATTATAACGATTTCTTAGTGAATAAAAGTGAACTCCATACGGCAAGTTTTTATCCTAGCAAATAAACTCGGACATAAACCTCTAAGTGTGTACCAATCTTGACAAGATGACAAGTAAAGATAATCAGAATCAATTCAGATCAGAATAATTCAGCCATTTCTTCCTAAAATTTATATTTTTCCATTGCGAAAAAACAATTATAACAATTTCTGAGTGAATAAAAGTAAGCTCCAAACAAGAAGTTTTTATCGTAGCAAATAAACCCGAACATAACCAAAGTGCATTTATAATTGTTTTGCTGCCTCGATAAAATCACATGCGGTAGATAACATCATAGCCTAATCTGCCGATAAAATCCAACCTAGTCAGTGGATAAACTCCGAGTAAAAACTTTAATAATCATTCGTTCTATCATTGTTTATCGACGTAATTTTAAAAACACAAAATTAATAAAATTGTTTACGAAAATAATATACAACATCCAGTTTCATTCTAGTTACAATGAGTAAAGGATCAAGTTTAGGCGCATGGGGCTTTAAAGTTATTGTACACCAACACAAGGCGTCGCTACGTAGGTAATATTAGTAAATTTAACTACTTAATATTCGTTCTCGAGTTGCGGTATTTTGTAAATACGTTGTTAATGCAATTTTTCTTTATCACTATACATTTAATATACTAATGTAAGCACAACTTGCTAAAAATTAAATATAAAAATGTGTACGCTAAGTGGACCATACGACAACAGTGGAAATTCGTTCGTGCATTTCTTCAGATAAAAATAATGGAATAAAGAATTAAATAAAAGATAAAAGAAAGGAAAAAATGTAATATTATATAAAAATAACTAATTGATTAATCTCTTCGCATCGTTATTAAGTTATACGTGTCATGCTCTAGTTATCTAATGTTTCATAATATTCTTAATTTTCATTTCACAGTTTCGTAATTAATTTACATAGATATTTAAAATTATTGCCAACGGTCACTGATGATAGGTACTGTTTTGCATTTTTATTTGTTAAACATGCGAAATACATGCGACACAATAAATTTTATTGTACAATATTATACATGCGAAACAATCAATTTTATTATCCTAGGCCTAATAGTTATAGAGATATGATTTTTTAATTTTTTTTAACAGGCCCATTACAAAAAATACAATGGGCAAAGAACCTTCTCGGTACATACTCTTTGATGCAACAGTTCATCCAGAATATGTGTTTGAACATTCAACTAATTATTTACAGCCAAAAATCAGAGCGAGATAACAGTTGTTGACGACTATCGATACCTCTTTCGTTAGTAGCTAGATGGGTATTGGAAATTTATTTTGTTTTCACCGTACTAATGAGCTAAATCACTCTAATAGATATCGAGATATATTGAAAGATTTAAATCAACATAGCAGAATGTTGAAGTCAATGGAGTTAAACGCAATGGTGAAATCAGGTTTTATGAGAACGGTAACTTATTTGTTATTCCCAGTTAATCATATACCCTCTACGACTTTCACTAAACCGTTGAGGTACTGTGAACAAGTTTTGAAACCGGATCAAAGTTAATCTAGGGCTTTGCAAGCCTTAAGGTAGTGAACACGCTGGGCATAACGAAGCGCTCAAAGATTTCGTAATATCAGCGATAGAATGATTAATTAAAACTATCCATTATTTTTTAAAAATTAGTAAATTATTTTAATCTATCCAATAAATATATTTTTAGTACCAATTTTAATTGTTAAATCGATTGAAAATGCATTTAAAGGCAATAGTTTCCACAATGTTTACCAATGTCCGTTTACTTTTCTGCTGACACAAAAAATATTTGTCTGAGGATTTTAGAAGGGAAAGTTTGGTATGAAAAACGGCGTGTGCGGTACCTACATAAAAGATGAGTTATGAAGATTACAAGATTTTTGTTTAAAAATTTTGTCTACAAAATTTAACCCTCTAGGGTTTCTGGGTAATTGTTGAATATGCTGCGACCCCAATAGACATGAGACTGGACGGCACGATTCCTATCTTCTGTACGCTCATAAATCAGAGCGAGATAACAATTGTTGACGACTATCGATACCTCCTTCATTAGCAGCTAGGTGGGTATTGGAAATTTATTTAGTTTTCACCGTAGGTTCTTTACAAAGATCAATTTATGTTAAATATATTTATATATATATATATATATATATATATATATATATATATATATATATATATATATATATATATATATGTATATATATTTCATACAAAGTTTGAGTTTGACCTTTTAACTCTATTTTAAGTGTAAAATAAAATTATGCTAACATTCATTAATATAATTTAATTAAAAGAATTTTAAAATACATATTACTTAATTTAATACACGTTTGCATTGGGGAAGCATGCAAAGTTTTCTGAAGAAAGAAAGAGTGAGAGCCAAGAATAGAAAAATTATTTTGTTTAAAGATCAGTAAAAAACAAAAATCTATAATATTAAATAACTTGTTTATTTAGTATTTGTATTAAATTGTTTTTTTCTTTTTAGCAATTTTTTTACCAGAAACAAGATCTAATGCTTTTTATTAGCTCATTGCTTATGAAATTATCTGCGAAGTCCTTTGTCACCTCACTATTAATAAACAAAACACATATTTTCACTTGAAATATAGATAAAATTATTTAAATCAAATGAAAAACATTATGACTAGTTGTAATTTCGTCACTAACAGTTTGCATTGAATAACTATGTGTAGCATATAAACATTATGACTAGTTGTAACTTCGTCCTCACAGTTTGCATCGAATAACTATGTGTAGCTTATAAACATTATGACTAGTTGTAACTTCGTCCTCACAGTTTGCATCGAATAACAATGTGTAGCATATAAACATTATGACTAGTTGTAACTTCGTCCTCACAGTTTGCATCGAATAACTATGTGTAACATATAAACATTGTTGTGTTTAATATCTTATGTAATTTTTGTTTTGTGAAAGCAAGCAATAATAATAGATATCCAATAAATTATGAAAAGGTTCTCCGTCTAAAAGGGAATGCACGCCATTAAATAAAAACATTGTGCGTGTCAGCTCAGACGCGCGACAGGAGTTTACTCCTTAAGTACGATAGTCGTGGAATGTATAAAATAATTAACACGTAATAACTATATATAAATATCAATATCATTATATGTAAATGGAACATTATTTAATAAAAAATGCTGACAATACAATTATTTTCAAATAAAACACAAATGAACAAGATCAAATTTATACAACAAAATTAATAACATTTAGTAACATCAGACTAAGAAGTTAAAATTAAAAGAGACTTTTTAATTTTGTAGGATATAATACACCAAATATTCACACATAATGATGTCATTATGTGTATGTTAATGATTACATCTTGATATAAGCGAACGATAGTGAACAATGTTACACTCTGTCATTGCGATTACACCATAAGAAAATGCCAAATAAACATATTGATATCTCACTCTAAAGATGGACAGAAATCTTGGGCGAAGAGGCCACCTAACGTTACATTTTTTCAACGCTCTGAACTTCATACATTCCAAACTTTTGATTTTACTCCTCATAAAACGTTATACCGGGCGCTATATATAAAAATCGATCCTTAAGGAGTGAACTCCAAAAAAAAATAGTCTTTATGTCAGTGATATAACTTAACACGTTTATTAAAGTAATTTCTAATTCATCTCTGGCTGTTGATGAAAGAGATATCGAGAGTCGTCAACGATTGCTATCTCTCTCTCTCTCTCTCTCTCTCTCTCACACACACACACATTTTTGAGCTTACAGAATAATACGAATCACGCAGTTCAGTCTGTATGACTACACCCTTATCTTCAAAACTCCTTAATTTAAATTAAAAAATAACCAGAGTAACTAGAGGTTTACCTAAAATTTCCTGGAAAATGATAATTTACAGTATTTTTCTAGCACCTCTGAAAGATTTATCAGGCAATATATTTACATGGTAAAAAATAATATTAAGTTTATAAACGATTTAACAGAAATAGTATATACACTTAAATGTTTTTATATAAAATTCTGTATATGCCTATAAGTACGTGTAAACCCTTATGGGCGACTTCACCTGGAATTTAACAAGTTTTTCTCGATAAATAAAAAGTTACAGATAAACAAGTTACGTCATATGCGGCGTTGCAACATGTAAGCAAACGAATAGTGCAAGTACTTGAAAGAGTGTAAATAACAAACTGTCAGCTTTGAACAGTGTTTTGTTATCCATTTTTTTAAATTTGCATTTTTTTGTTATATTTTAGCATATACATTAAATTCTTTTTATAATTTTTTTACTATTTTATATCTTTATAATGTATTAACAATTCGTCAACTTTCGTTATGTAATATGTTCGGTGGAGACAGTTTCCTTGTTAAATAGTCTTACAGCTGTCTGAACTATTTAATCGAATCAGGAAAATAATTTTATTTTCCATAGAAAATTTCAGACACCGAAAAAAAAATAAACATAGTTAATAATTTCTAATAAAAACGTTAATGTCTCACCACATTATGATTATTATTTATTCCTTCAATCCCTTAAAATTCTCTTGTAAACGATTCAAATGAATCAGACACTGATGCAATTGAATAATTGAAACGTGACATTTTTTTGTTTATCTTTTTCGGATTTCTTGCAACAAGGAAAAAACAGTTCTAACATTACTAACGCGTACGTTATAGATTATTAATTTATTTATAATTCAAACACGACAATTTCTGTTTATCTTTTTAGTATGTCTTGTAACAACGAAATAACAATTCTAATATTAATAGCGCGTACGTCTACATTATAAATTTTATTTATAATTCAAACATAAAATTGTTTCTTTATCTTTTTAGTATTTCTTATAACAAGGAAGTAACAGTTCCGATATTATAAGCGCGTACGTTCGACATTATTAATTTTATTTATAATTGAAACATGAAACTTTTTTGTGTACCTTTTTAGTATTTCTTGTAACAACGAAATAACAATTCTAATATTAATAGCGCGTACGTTCTACATTATAAATTTTATTTATAATTCAAACATAACATTTTTTGTTTATCTTTTTAGTATTTCTTATGACAAGGAAGTGACAGTTCCGATATTACAAGCGCGTACGTTCGACATTATTAATTTTATTTATAATTGAAACATGAAACTTTTTTGTGTATCTTTTTAGTATTTCTTGTAACAACGAAATAACAATTTTAATATTAATAGCGCGTACGTTCTACATTATAAATTTTATTTATAATTCAAACATAACATTTTTTGTTTATCTTTTTAGTATTTCTTATAACAAGGAAATAACCGTTCCGATATTACAAGCGCGTACGTTCGACATTATTAATTTTATTTATAATTGAAACATGAAACTTTTTTGTGTACCTTTTTAGTATTTCTTGTAACAACGAAATAACAATTCTAATATTAATAGCGCGTATGTTCTACATTATAAATTTTATTTATAATTCAAACATAACATTTTTTGTTTATCTTTTTAGTATTTCTTATAAGAAGGAAATAACCGTTCCGATATTACAAGCGCGTACGTTCGACATTATTAATTTTATTTATAATTGAAACATGACACTTTTTTGTGTATCTTTTTAGTATTTCTTGTAACAACGAAATAACAATTCTAATATTAATAGCGCGTACGCTCTAAACCATTGGTGGGCAATCTTTCTTAATGGGGGGCCAGAAAGTTAAAGAAATTTCAGAGGAGCGCCAGAATTATAGGAAAAATGCATTTTGTGTTGAAAATTTGAATCATATAAAAACATTACAGCATCACACACTTGCACTAATATTACAAATTAAATTTTAACTTTATTCGAAAGCCCTCCCATGGGAGGTGTGTGAGACATATGAAATTGCTTTTGATTTACCATAATATCTTTAATGGAGGTTCGAGCTGTGACGAAGTAACTTTCAGCAGCGAGAAAAAGTGTTCATCAGTAAGTCGGTTTCTAATTGAGTTTCTCCGCAATTCCATGGTCGAAAAAGTATGTTCGCACATATACGATGATGCAAACATCGCCATAATTTTCTCGGCGTGAGCGTTCATCTTTGGGTATTCAGCTTTCGACAGTGTTCTATAAAAATCTAGTTTTGTGGAATTTCGGAAAGAACAGTTGTTTTAAATGGGTACTGCACTGCATTTCAATAATTTCCAACTGCAATTCTGCAGAGACATTCTCCGGATCTACATTAAACGGCATCGAAAAAACATCTAGCGATGACTGAATGTTCTTAAAATATTGGAAACCTAGTTTCAAATTCCGCGTGAAGTTTCTTCAACACCTGACGGAATTCTTTCAGTTTGTTATCACTCACTGGTGCAATGGATTTTAAACGCGGAAAGTGACTTAAATCGTTGTTCTCCATGCAGTTACAAAACAGAAAAAAACTGAGTTTTTAATGATTTCAGACAACCCCAAGTCTGATCTAAAAATTGGTTCTTTCTTTGCAATTTTTTATTTAATTTGTTATAGTGTTCGAGCAAATCGGTGAAAAATGCAAAATCGGTACGCCAATCTTTGTCTTAGAAGATTTGGAAATTAGACCATTTCTCTGTTAAATTCGCCTCGTTACTGTTTTTCGCATCTGGCATCAATTCGCCTCGTTACTGTTTTTCGCATCTGGCATCAATTCGCCTCGTTACTGTTTTTCGCATCTGGCATCAATTCGCCTCGTTACTGTTTTTCGCATCTGGCATCAATTCGCCTCGTTACTGTTTTTCGAATCTGGCATCAATTCGCCTCGTTACTGTTTTTCGCATCTGGCATCAATTCGCCTCGTTACTGTTTTTCGCATCTGGCATCAATTCGCCTTGTTACTGTTTTTGCGATAAGCTGCCAGACTCAAACTCTTTAGTTTTTTCTGGGTATATAATGTTACTCATATAATTATAATTGTCAAATTCTTAACGATGTCTATATAAATATCAAATAAATACTATTGGCATATCTGACACACTGCAGACACCATACGATTTTATTTAAAATCCTATTAAGTCTTACATATATGGAGCTGTATACTTGTAATTTTTCAGACAGCTGTCTTACTATATTATAATATAATTATAATTGTCAAATTCTTAGCAATGTCTATATAAGTATCAAATAAATACTATTGGCATATCTGACACACTGCAAACATCGTACGATTTGATTTAAAATCTCATAAGTCTTACATATATAGAGCAGTATACTTGTAATTTTTCAGACAGCTGCCTTACTATATTTTAATATAATTATAATTGTCAAATTCTTAGCAATGTCTATATAAATATCAAATAAAAATTATTGGCATATGCGACTATCTGGCAAAACCTAACGATTTTATTTAAAATCTCATAAGTCTTACATATATAGAGCAGTATACTTGTAATTTTTCAAACAACTACCTTACTATGTTATAATATAATTATAACAGACAAGTTCTTAACGATGTCTATGTAAATATCAAATAAATACTATTGGCATATTCGACACACTGCACACACCTTACGATTTGATTTAAAATCTCATAGCACATCTTACACATATGGAGCTGTATACTTGTAATTTTTCAGACACCTACCTTACTATGTTATAATATAATTATAACAGACAAATTCTTAACGATGTCTATATAAATATCAAATAAACACTATTGGCATATCCGACACACTGCAGATACCTTACGATTTGATTTAAAATCTCATATCAAGACTTACACATATGGAGCTGTATACTTGTAATTTTTCAGACAGCTACTTTACTACGTTATAATATAATTATAATTGTTAAATGCTTAGCATTTCTATATAAATATCAAATAAAAATTATTGGCATGTCCAATACACTGCAGAAGCTTAACCATTTTATCTGGAATTTCATAACTCTTACTCACATAGTGCTGAATGTTTCACATTTTTCAGACATATATCTAGGTATGTAATGAAGCAATAGAACCAATAGAATTCAGACGGCTATTTAAATACTGAAACAGAAAATTATTGATTTCTACGAAACCCAGCGATTTGATCAAAAATTTCTTAAGTATTACGTGTATGAAGCTATATACTCATAATTTTTCAGACTCATATTTTAATGTCACTAAATTAGAATAATAGACAAGTTCACAAAGACAGTTATTTAAATATTGCAAATAAATATTTTTGGCTTCCACAAAACCAAGCGAACGATTAAGAATTTGATCTCGTAAGTCATACAGGCAATAAACTGGATCGTTGCAATTTTCTTAGTATATTTTCTAAATATATTATAATTGTAATAGTTAAATTTAGAATGACTGCTATAAAAATAGCAAATGAAAATTATGGATATATTCAAAACTCCGCGGACGTCTTACGAAATGATCTGAAATCTCGTAAATCTTACATTCATGAAGCTAAAAACTTTTTTCGGACACAGATATATGTCTGAAAAAATTTTGTCGTATAATAATAATAATAATCAAATTTAGAGCGACAGTCATTCAAGATTAAAAAAAATTATCCGAAATCGTGCGGACGCCTTATTGATCTGGATTGATCTAACATTTCATAAATTTTACATACATGAAACTAGGTGTTTGAAGTTTTCCAGACATGTGTCTAAGGATCTCATGAAATAATAATATTATTCTTAATACAGAACAACGCCTATCTAAATATTAAGAAAAAAAATATTGTCTTCTTCAAAACTCGGTGGACGCCTTGCTATTTGATTAAATATCTCCCAAGTCTTACTTATATGAAGCTGTATACTTTAAAAAAAAGGAAAAAATATTGATTTACCCGAAACTCTGCGGCTATCTTACGATTTGAATAAAAATCTCAAGTCACATGAAATTAGAAAGTTTTTGATTTTTAGACGTATAATTTAACATGTCATAAAATTATAATAATGGTCAAATTCAGATCGACGGCCATTTAAATACGTGAAACAAAGTTTTGGCTTCCGTAAAACCCAGCGGACGATTTACGATTTGATTAAAAATCTCAATCTTACATAAGTCATACACATGATATTAGATGCTTATAATTTTTCAGACAAATACATGAATGTACCATAAGATAATAATAATGGTCAAATTCGGAGTGACGGTCATTTAAATACGTAAAACAAACTTTTGGCTTCCATAAAACCCAGCGGACGATTTACGATTTGATTAAAAATCTTAATCTTACATAAGTCATACACATGATATTAGACGCTTATAATTTTTCAGACAAATACATTAATGTACCATAAGATAATAATAGTGGTCAAATTCGGAGTGACGGTCATTTAAATACGTAAAACAAACTTTTGGCTTCCATAAAACCCAGCGGACGATTTACGATTTGATTAAAAATCTTAATCTTACATAAGTCATACACATGATATTAGACGCTTATAATTTTTCAGACAAATACATTAATGTACCATAAGATAATAATAGTGGTCAAATTCGGAGCGACGGTCATTTAAATACCTAAAACAAACTTTTGGCTTCCATAAAACCCAGCGGACGATTTACGATTTGATTAAAAATCTCAATCTTACATAAGTCATTCACATGATATTAAATGCTTGTAATTTTTCAGACAAATATATTAATGTACCATAAGATAATAATTGTGGTCAAATTCGGAGCGACGGCCATTTAAATACGTAAAACAAACTTTTGGCTTCCATAAAACCCAGCGGACGATTTACGATTTGATTAAAAATCTCAATCTTACATAAGTCATTCACATGATATTAAATGCTTGTAATTTTTCAGACAAATATATTAATGTACCATAAGATAATAATTGTGGTCAAATTCGGAGCGACGGTCATTTAAATACCTAAAACAAACTTTTGGCTTCCATAAAACCCAGCGGACGATTTACGATTTGATTAAAAATCTCAATCTTACATAAGTCATTCACATGATATTAAATGCTTGTAATTTTTCAGACAAATATATTAATGTACCATAAGATAATAATTGTGGTCAAATTCGGAGCGACGGCCATTTAAATACGTAAAACAAACTTTTGGCTTCCATAAAACCCAGCGGACGATTTACGATTTGATTAAAAATCTCAATCTTACATAAGTCATTCACATGATATTAAATGCTTGTAATTTTTCAGACAAATATATTAATGTACCATAAGATAATAATTGTGGTCAAATTCGGAGCGACGGTCATTTAAATACGTAAAACAAACTTTTGGCTTCCATAAAACCCAGCGGACGATTTACGATTTGATTAAAAATCTCAATCTTACATAAGTCATTCACATGATATTAAATGCTTGTAATTTTTCAGACAAATATATTAATGTACCATAAGATAATAATTGTGGTCAAATTCGGAGCGACGGCCATTTAAATACGTTCTTACGACTTCTTAGAAGAGCAAAGGCGCTTCACGATTTAATTAACAATCTTACAACTTATACGAAAACAGGTAGAAGTCATTCCAAATGCTGTTAGAGTGCTTATGTTGATCACCAGCAGCATGTACCACTATTTAAATCGCTACACATTTGAGAATAATTATTCCTTATCGTCCTGAAGACTTTCCAAGTTAGTTTTGTCTTTTTAACCATGGTAAACCAAAGTCAGGCAAAATTTTATGCACGATAAATCTTTGTGAGAAGAAAGAATGGACAGAAGAAATTATTAAAGTTAAAAAAGGCTAATGAATTATTAAATAGGTTTGATATTTAAAAATGGATTAATTCAGATGTAAATAGTTAATGGAAAACGAACGAATGGAAAACATATGATAGAGGTTCTGTGAATACATATTGATTATATCAAGTGTGTCGAGGACAAATGAGCTTGGGTCCATCCTTAATATATACCTAATGAAATTAATTAAAAGTTAGTTATTGATTACCGCAAATGTGACATTTTTATTTTGTGAAATAAGCATGTAATCGAAAAAAATAATAGATTTTGGCTATGGCGAAGTGTTGTAGCACGTCGTTGGTAACTCAATGAGACAAGGTATCTATATGTTCAGAGAAGCAAGATCGTCAGTGTTCGTTAAATCGGTGGCAAATAGAGATGGGCCAACTCAGAAATTTATCAAACCGAGTTAGTCAATTCGAAAATTCGTGTAAACCGAGTTGATCAAGTCGATTTAACAAACAATAGTCATTATGGATAATATCGTAAATCGAAATCGATTATTTAAGAACTCGTTCATTTTTGAGTCATTTAATCGGTTGGTTGACAAATAAGGGTGGCTAAATAATCAAAACAATAAAGAATATATAGAATTATCAAATTCCGCTAAGTTGGAAAATTCACCTGGACCACGAGACTCACATAAATATTTTTCTAATGTGTTTCACCATCGTGCTCATACTCCCGGAATATTTATAAGACAAAAAATATTTTCCGCACACAATTTTATCCTCTATTGGCTGTTCAAAAATCCTTCTAACTGTAGACTTCGTTTTCGGAAAGGTTAGTAAAATATGTAAATCAACAGACTTAAAATAAAACTTTTCTAACAAAAAAACTAACTTAAGTGTAAAAAAACTAAACATAGTATGAACATACACTAAACATCGGAGACTAGAACAATAAAATATGATCGAACGAGCTATTACAATATACTCGGAACCGAGTACATTTGGTTTGATTCGAACATACGAACGATGAATTCGGTTTAAGTCGAGTATGCCTGCGAGCAATACACGGACTGAGCGTATCGACGAGGCACCCCCAACTCGATTCGTCGTAGATATAAATCGATTTAAGTTCAACTCGATTTGAATCGGTTTGCTAGCTCGAGTCGTTACATCTCTAGTGGCGAAGGTGACTCGATCGAGTTCGACTTGTCGTTGTAGAAGGCTAGACGGTGAGTGACACCGTGATGTATTTAAGACTCGATGCGGACATTTGTCGCTTTTTTTAATACAGAATTAAACACAATTACAGTAATTGAATGGAAATATTTCTTTACGTAATAAACATGTGTGACCTTAGTGTAACTTGCAATGTTTGTATAATAAAACAATGTATATATGTTTGTATAATAAAATTGTTATGAATTCTGCTTCCATGTTGAATTATTGTCAGATACTTAATGTCTAGAGGCTTTCTTTAAATGCCATGAAATCATAACCGCGACAAATGTATGGAAAAGATTATTTTGTTAATTGACTGTGAATGACGTTAACGAAACTTGTAGTATATATACAAGAAGGTAAGTAGTAACAATTCAAGGATTGTCGTGAGGACATCTTGTATTGTATTGTATTGTGTGTGATTATTTACATAAAATGTTACGAGCTACTTTTAACACCCATCTAACTCAAGATTCATGTACCAGGTTACAATTTATGTATCTTTACGTACATAATAAACAACAAATGCATCTAAAATTGCATAACGACTAGAAAAATTTCAGATTCAGGTCGACTAGAAAATTTTCAGATTCTAGCCCATCACTTATCGCAATATACAGAAAACATAAATATTGTAAAATTAACTTCAAAAATTTAAATTTTTTAATATCAGTTTGGTGTTTTCAGGATGTTGCTATTTATAAAAACTTACATAAAAATATTTGTTCCACTACTGTTACTAAACATCAACATTGTATCATCAAACTTTAATAGTTGATTATTGATTAAGCAAATGAAAAAAATGTCTATTTTTTCTGATTTCTTACACTTTATGATGCCTTTTTTGAACTAAATATATTTCTGATATTCAAAAATACTTTTCTTTGTTGGATGTGTTAATACTGGTTATATACCATTTCAATCGTTACCGTAATGATGTATATGTTATGGACCAGATGATTAATGAGGGCATTATGTAAAATGCCCATGCAATATGAATAACGACAAGTCGAATCGAGCAATGCGCTTAATACAAACTTCATTATTTACCACAATGTCTGGGCATTATGAATATTGCTAAGAGACTATATTTAATTCAGGTACTTTTAGCAGGAAGAGCAGTGTATGAAGCAGAAACAAGGTTAGCTTAGGCTAGATTGAATTAGCTTACGTTAGGTTAAGTCAAGTTAAATTAGCTAGGTTAAGTTAGGTTATGTCAGGTTCGGTTAAGTTATGTTAGATTAGGTTATGTTATATTAGGTTATATCAGGTTAAATCAAGTTAAATTAGGTAGGTTAAGTTAGATTATGTCAGGTTAGGTTAAGTTATGTTAGGTTATGTTAAGTTAATTTTGTGCAGATTAAGTCAGATTAGGTCATGTTAGGTTAGATTATTAATTGATTTACTTGAATATACATAATTATTATATATGACGGATTTATTGTTACGGTAGTAGCCTCTCAGCCGACTAGATATCAATCCAGACCTGCTCGGCCAGCGGCCGGGAATCGAACTAGAGTCCACGCGATGTGCCGCGCCTTTAAAGACCTTATGCCTTATGATCAACCCAGCACACCACGGCGACGACGTTATGTTATGTAGTTAGGTTAGGTTATGTTGTGTTAGGTTACGTTACTTTAAACTAGGTTATGCTTGTTAAATTAGATTAGGTCATGTTAGTTTAAGTTAGGTTTTATATTGTCTGATAATAAAGGAATTTAATAAAATACATATTGGTTTATTACTTTGCCCAATATATGTTGTTGTTGTCGTGTCCACATAAGATGAAGAATATCTCATATGAAAAAATCGCCAGAGCCTCGAAAGGTTGGACTTCTACCAGTCCCGCTTCGATGAGCGGCCAGGAATCGAACCTGGATCCACGCGGTGCGCGGTCATGCGCTCAACCCAACACACCACGGTGACGACTGCCCAATAGATGCTGAATATTCGTAAAGCCCGATCAATTTAATATTTTCAGTCTTTGCTATCATATTGCCCGCCCATCATGGGCATTTTTCATATTGCCCGGGTATTTTACATAATGCCTTAATAATCACTTTGTCCCCAACATATATATATATATATATATATATATATATATATATAAATATATATATATTTTCTTTTTCTTTTTTTTTTTTTCTATTCGCTTCTACACCAACCAGTGTGCAGATAACGACGCATGGCCGAATTAACTAAGTTATCACTAAATGGCGCTAATTGAGTTAACACGAGATTTATGTTATTACTTTTATTTCACTACTTTAAAAGTATTTCTTTTTTATAACTTAAATGCAAAATATGCAACCTTGATACATTATCGCATTTTTACAGCTTAAACAGTATATATTATCAAAAACTCTACGAAATTCACCTGTCCTCGTAGAGTATGCTAACGGTACAAGTGTATTACATAAACGCAACCACAAGTTTCTATGGAAAATAACAACAGTTCTGTGACCTACATAAAACAAAAGATTCAGGAACATTAATAGGTTTTATGTAGACCAATCTCTAAGGTACGTTTATCGGCTGGCATTCTCGTTTAAGGTTTTACACATATGTACACGAAAGAAAGTGACAAAAATTGATAAAGCATACATTAGGTTCCCTGACAAACTTAATAGAGAACTTATGTTTCGCATATTTTATATGAAATTTGCTTGATGAAATTTAAATTATTTCCATTTTGGCTTACACATATAGAAAGTTTTATATGAAATTTGCTTGATCAAATTTAAATTATTTCCATTTTGGCTTACACATATAGATAGTTTTATATGAAATTTGCTTGATCAAATTTAAATTATTTCCATTTTGGCTTACACATGTGGATAGTTTTATATGAAATTTGCTTGATCAAATTTAAATTATTTACATTTTGGCTTACACATATAGATAGTTTTATATGAAATTTGCTTGATCAAATTTAAATTATTTCCATTTTGGCTTACACATATAGATAGTTTTATATGAAATTTGCTTGATCAAATTTAAATTATTTCCATTTTGGCTTACACATATAGATAGTTTTATATGAAATTTGCTTGATCAAATTTAAATTATTTCCATTTTGGCTTACACATGTGGATAGTTTTATATGAAATTTGCTTGATCAAATTTAAATTATTTACATTTTGGCTTACACATATAGATAGTTTTATATGAAATTTGCTTGATCAAATTTAAATTATTTCCATTTTGGCTTACACATGTGGATAGTTTTATATGAAATTTGCTTGATCAAATTTAAATTATTTCCATTTTGGCTTACACATATAGATAGTTTTATATGAAATTTGCTTGATCAAATTTAAATTATTTCCATTTTGGCTTACACATATAGATAGTTTTATATGAAATTTGCTTGATCAAATTTAAATTATTTCCATTTTGGCTTACACATGTGGATAGTTTTATATGAAATTTGCTTGATCAAATTTAAATTATTTACATTTTGGCTTACACATATAGATAGGAACTAGGAATTAGGCTATTTCTCTTTCGAATAATTGTGACTCATAATAAATGCCGATCCTTCTTATGTTGTACATTTGCAAAAATTCCGCTATTGTTTGCAAATAAATAAATACAATTTGACTGATATTTGAAATCACAACAACAGAGATATAGTTTTGAAACTCAAGGGTAAAAGTTTTTTAGTTCAATTGTTTTGTGATGGACGCAAATATCTAGCCTCTATGTTGCTTAACTGTTCCTGAGTGCAACACATGCATGTTTGAATAGATGATACGTGAATATGTTTCTGAAAAGTCCTTTAAGAACTATTTTATCATAATTTTCGTTGATTTTGTATAAAGAAATGTGTTTGTTCCACTGTGAGCCAGACCCGCCACGCAAGCGCGGACCGGAATTTAGTCCAGCCAATCGTAGATCAAGGTGCAGTGTTTCCGAGTTGAATAATTATTTTACCTGGGCATTAGAGGTGCCCAAAATGGATCAGTAAAAAGAAAATAGTGATATATATATATATATATATATATATATATATATATATATGTATATATATATATATATATATATATATATATATATATATATATATATATATATATATATCATCCTATTGGAAAGATTTCTATCACTCATCACACACACATCTCTAGCTCAGTAGCTCAGTATCTTAGTACTCCAAGTTATTAAGGAAGTTATTCATTATGCATACGTTGAACCATGGTCATACAACATGGTGATGACTGAATATTACGTACTATTGTTTGAAAATAAAAATAAATTCTACAAGAGTATCAGCTTTGCTTAATATCAACCTAGATATATGCGTATATTTATATATACACATACATATATATATATATATATATATATATATATATATATATATATATATATATATATATTGACACTGGGACATAAAATATAAAATATTATATATATATATATATATATATATATATATATATATTATATTTTATATTTTATGTCCCAGTGTCAATACATACGAATCTAAATCATTCATTCCATACGTCGTTAGGTATACGTGATAAACATTTATCTTATATTGATCGGGTAACAACTACGAACTATTGATAAAATGAAACGAAACCTAACGCAGGGATAAAATTTAAAAATGTTTATGCGTAATTTTTAAATTTTAAATCCGGGGACTGATCTCAATTAATACCAAAACGTAGTAAATGGTACTATGCGGAAACGCCTTCAAAGGTCCAAAAAAGCAGAAGCTGAATCCAAAATCCTTATAGTGCAATAGCCTAAAGTCGTCAAAATTGTTTATCACATAGGCACTCGATATGAAAATATCGTAAATCCACGGGATTTGCGGTGATGGGCTTACGCTTTATAAAGTTATAAAATATTATCATGATGTGCAATGTAAGTAACGCCATCTATAAAGTAGCGGTAAACTCAGAACGACCACCATTTACGTATTTTTACAAATGACCAACTTTTACGTAGCACGTAACAACACACATCTAGCACACACCTTTGAAAGAAAAAAATAGTGGGGCTAACTTATCGAGGAAAATGAGTCCATAACTATTGAAAATTTAATTTTATTTCTACACTACTTTTCCCATTTTTCAAAATGGTGGGTTAGGTTCTCGGAAAAGTAATTCCTAACTAATTTCTATTCTATAAATAATAGAAAATAGCAAATATTTTTCTCTATGGCACATATTACATACTGAGCACTTTAAATTACATTCATTTTTTTTTTTTAAATGGCATGATGGAAGCTAACTTGTAAAAATTAGCCCACAACTTTCGAAGCTCATATTGAGCACATTGCAGTACAACTATTTTTCCCTTTTTTTCAAAATAGGGGGACTAAATTATTATGGAAAATTACTCTATAACTATCGAAACTTAAAATAATTCAAAATAATTTGTTTTCTCTCCTAAGCAGACGACAGCAGAATCTGAGCACATTCTGACATAACGATTTTGTTTGCGCCAAGTAGTGTAGGCGCGAAACATAAAATAACTCAATTTTCCATTGTATAGGTAATGCATATTTAAGGTAAAGTATAATTGTGTATTGTATAACGATAAAGTATTAAGTTGCTGAGCCACGCCGTCGATTTGCTGTTGCCCCGTCGAGCGCCGAATAGTGAATTCGAGATGTGTAACTCACGAGCGAGAGATATAAAAGATATAGCTCACATGTTACGACCATATCTATCACTCACTCACTTTAAATCTAATGTGTCAGTATATCACTAGCTCGGGAGTGATCGGCGTCTTTTTCGTTTCTCCAAATCAATAATTTCACTTACTCGTCGCGTCGTGAAGATGTATATAAAAGTATGTATTTTGACGTTACATGAAAGAGAAAGAAAACGATCGAACTGTTTAGTCAAATATGCAACCGGATCTATTTAGTAGACAACGTAGCTACTCGCGATCGAATGTGAACGCTGTGATAAAGTAAACTTTAGTTCGCTCAAAATATTTGCGTAAACACGTTTTTGTTTCATTTCAAAATTCTAATTTATAAATATATAAATACGCCAATCTATTCCAATTTATTTAATTATCATTAAAGTTACTTTACGTATAATGCGAACCTAGGTTGACAGTCCTAAATCCTGAACCTGCAAAGTATTAAGCAAAGCGGATACTCTTGTAGAATTTATTTTTATTTTCAAACAATAATACGTAATGTTCAGTCATCACTATTTATCACCATGTTGTATAACCATTGTTCAACGGTTCAACGTATGCGTAATAAATAATATCCTTAATAACTCGGACTACTGAGATACTGAGGGGAATGGAAAAATGGGAAAAGTAAATTAAAAAAGAAAAGTTAAATTTTCAATAGTTACGGACTCATTTTCCTCAATAAGGTGTCCCCACTATTTTTTTCTTTCAAAGGTGTATGCTAGATGTGTGCTGTTACGTGCTACGTAAAAATTGGTCATTTATAAAAATACGTAAATAGTGGTCGTTCTGAGTTTACCGCTACTTTATAGATGGCGTTACTTATATTGCACATCATGATAATATTTTACAACTTTATAAAGCGTAAGCCATATTGAGTCCCTATGTGATAAACAATGTTGAGGACTTTAGGCTATTGCACTATAAAGATTTTGGATTCATCTTCTTTTTTTTGAACCTTTGAAGGCGTTTCCGCCTAGTACAATTTACTACGTTTTGGTATTAACTGAGATCAATCCCGCAATTTATCAATTCCTAGCAAACACTCATGAAATTCCATCAAAAACATAAATTTTAAAAATGGGGCAAATTATTTTTAAATCAATACATTACTTAAAATTAAGAGTTGAATTACGTGGAATTAGAATAAACTTAAAATTTAAAATTTACCAATAAACATTTTTAAGTGCTTAACATAAATTTTGTATTTGAAATTAATGAGTTTTTATTCCTACGATAGATTTCCTTTTATTTTATCAATAGTTCGTAGTTGTTACCCGATCAATATAAGATAAATGTTTATCACTTATACTTAACGATGTATGGAATTAATGACTTAGATCTGTATGTTTTGAGACTGGAACTTAAAATATTTATATATATATATATATATATATATATATATATATATATATATATATATATATATATATATATATTTGCGTAACTTTGTTTATCCAGAACGGTGGTAACATAAATATATTATGTATATTTAAGTTACAACTGTTCTGAATAAACAAAGTTACGCACTGTAAAAAAACAGTTATTCATTTTCAGTCAGCGCTTATGAAGCGTCGTTCTCATAATGAAATAAATAGTAACATTGGTACTTTAACTAACTACTAAGTTTAACCTAAATTTTAACTAACTACCAAGGCAAAATATATCGGTTCTTAATTTAATATTTATATTATGGATTTTCTCTTAATACATATTTTATTTTGAAATCGATATCATTCGGCAATGCGGGATATGAAGCTGTATTTTTGTCCAAACAAATCATGACGAATGCTTTTTATGTAACAGTTTCAAAATCTTGTCGTCAAATATTTTTGTGTGATAATTTGTAAAACTTTTTATATTTTATCAAAAACCGAAATATTAAAAAATGTATTAAAACAACATTATCTTACATACAATTTTCAAATGTAAAGAGCTAGCCATCGTCGAATGAAATTATGGTAAACAGCTAAACATTTTTTTATATTAAGGTAATTGGTTTTGGTAATCACGCAAGCGCGTCGTTTTAATGTTTAATTTGCCTATATACGGATAAGACAAAGTAATAATTCAAAAAGCCTTTGCAAGGGATTTATAAAGTCTGGGCTAAGCCCAACCGGTTAAAAACTTATTAACTTATGAGCACCTTCACAAAGTAATTCAAGTACATAATTTAATTTAAAAAATGAATAAAGCTATTGGATATAAACGTAATAAGTTAACTGTTACTAGGTACTACCACAATAAAACAATTGTTGTACAGAAACTTTTGAGTATAATTCATTTCTTTAAATTAATACTAATTGTCAGTCAATAAAAATCACTTGCAAACTTTGCATACGTGGGAAAATTAAAATATAAAATTCAAACAGGTGTATCATTCCGGTTTGTCCACAATTTTATTCTTCTCCTCGTTCTCCAAGATTCTTAAAACTTCGTCTATGCTCAGTATATCTGGATAAAATCCGACGCGTCTATTGCCACTAACGAACCCGCCAATGATCTGCTTCCTTCCTTGACTTAAGTCGATCTCTTCGTTATTTGACACTTTATCACTGTCACTGGATACGTCAGTAGCTGCCATCTTGTCAACATAACGACATGTGTGACATTGGAGCAGACCGAATATTATTACAATTACAAGTGCACTGTTGAGCTGCATTTTTAATTGTATATATTTTTTTCTTTTTATTGTTTGTAATTAATTTATTTGCAATGATCTCGTCGGGAGTTCAGCGTGTACTGTGCCCGACAATCGTTCGGATTGGCATTTTATGCGGCAAATGTTGTTGTGTGGTGACGCTTTGTCCGGTTCCGCGGTGATGGCTCCCCTGCCACGGTTTTCCCGATCGGTAGGGTCATCGCTTGATAATCCACAGTTACTGGGAACATTTGTTGTTTAATCACGTTAAGCGAATTATAAGTATTGATAGTTATCGGTCATCAGTTGTCTATGCGGCGGATAAATTAAATATCTGGATGCATGGCATGGTTATCTATAAGAAATGAAAATATTTTTAGTAAAGAGATTTCTATGTTTACATCCGTAAGACTGATTAACCAAAGGTATTATAATAATAAACAACCTGTTTAACATTATAGCCCTACAAAATGAACGAAAGGTATGGTACCAGCTAGTAAGTACGCAAATAATATGAAATTTTATACACAATTAAAATATTGAATAACATGGACAATAAAATGAGATGTCAAGTCAAAACAGAATAAATAAAGAAGAAACAGTCATAATTATAAGACGAGCGCGTATGATATAAGTGTGAATCAGTAAAGAAAATGGGATAGCCCATTCCTTTATGGAAACACCCTAAAATGATAGAATTTCGATTTGCCACAGGTTGGACTACGAATAAACTAAGCAAGTAAATATAATAGAAATGAGACATAAAATAGATATTAGTATGTAAATATTGCATTATATAAATATAATAATCGAATGATCTTAGCAAGTTGTAGAATCATAATTATCTAACCTGATATAAGTAGCTCCGCGTGTGATCGACTAATCAGGAATGATATGTAATTAAGGTTCTTAATGAATTATACACGGTGTCCGGGAATAGATGTCGGACAAAGAAAGACGCTATTCATTGGCTATAAAGGAATAAATTATCGTTGAAATAAAAGGTAAAACACTCCCTTTTTCTAATTGAGTGTAAAAAAAAATATTACACGTAACTTTTTTAACACAACCAATATTTGCCCGGAGTGCGATGTTAGAAAAGATGACAAATAATTATGAACATTATTTTCAATTTTCTGAAAAGAAGTCATCTTTTAAATTTTACTTTAACGACAACCAACTATTTTTCAGTCGAGGAATAAAGTCTTTATTTGTCCAGACATCATGTATAGTTCATAAAGATCTTACCAAAAAAATTACAGAAGTCTGACAGAAAACTAACAAAATATCTCATTAATTACAAACATAATAATATAACAAAGGGGAAAATTTAGTTTGTTTGTTTTTAGGTTTTTACGAAAACGCAGGTTTACCTCTTAGCGCCAAGTGTACGACATCGTATTGTTCATAGTATTGGGAGTAATATCTTTTTAAGGGCAATAAGCAATAATTTTTTTTTTAGTGAAGGAAGTCGTAACGTGCCAGATATATTTCTGAATTATAAAATTAAAACCTAGAGCTTCGTCAAAATGACGTGCAGAAAATTTCAAAGACATCATTAAAACCTAAAAAAACAAAAATTTTGGGCTATTTATGGTTTATTGTTATAGATTTCCTGTTATAAGCATTTTAACTATTTAGAATTGGACCGTTCATATAATTGGGCGTTTTAACTGTATATAATGGTGCCCGATTAAAAATCAGAATAAACCATTCTTAATTATCCTTAAAAAAGAAAGATTAAAACAAAGTCGTAAATAACTTTTTAAGTGGAAAAAGTCGGAACGGGAAACTACTGTGAATATATATATATATATATATATATATATATATATATATATATATATATATATATATATTTGCGTAACTTTGTTTATCCAGAACAGTGGTAACATAAATATATTATGTATATTTATGTTACAACTGTTCTGAATAAACAAAGTTACGCACTGTAAAAAAACAGTTATTCATTTTCAGTCAGCGCTTATGAAGCGTCGTTCTCATAATGAAATAAATAGAAACATTGGTACTTTAACTAACTACTAAGTTTAACCTAAATTTTAACTAACTACCAAGGCAAAATATATCGGTTCTTAATTTAATATTTATATTATGGATTTTCTCTTAATGTATATTTTATTTCGAAATCAAAATAAAATATAAAAAAAATCAAAATAAATAGAAAATCATTCGGCAAATCGGGATATGAAGCTGTATTTTTGCCCAAACAAATCATGACGAATGCTTTTTATGCAACAGTTTCAAAATCTTGTCGTCAAATATTTTTGTGTGATAATTTGTAAAACTTTTTATTTTTTATCAAAAACCGAAATATCTTAAAAAAAATGTATTAAAACAACATTATCTTTCATACAATTTTCAAATGTAAAGAGCTAGCCATCGTCGAATGAAATTAGGGTAAACAGCTAAACATTTGTTTATATTAAGGTAATTGGTTTTGGTAATCACGCAAGCGCGTCGTTTCAATGTTTAATTTGCCTGTATACGGATAAGACAAAGTAATAATTCAAAAAGCCTTTGCAAGGGATTTATGATGTATTGACAATATTCAATACGTTTATTTTATTATAATAAATAAATTGCAATCTAGTGCATCATAATCAAATAGTCAGAATTTTAAATACATTGAAAAATACAATTAAAATGCGTAATGACTATACGAGGACAGGAAATTATTGATAAGAAAATAAGTCATATAAATGAAAAGAAAACAAACAAATGTTATAAGAGTAATATTTCTCCCGAGTTGGTAAGTAAGCAGGAAAGAAAAACAGATAATTGAATTAGCAACTTCGTTTTATATAATAACAACATCAGACTATATATACTTGTATGAGATTATTTAAAAAACAGATAATTGAATTAGCAACTTCGTTTTACATAATAACAACATCAGACTATATATACTTGTATGAGATTATTTAAAAAACAGATAATTGAATTAGCAACTTCGTTTTATATAATAACAACATCAGACTATATATACTTGTATGAGATTATTTAAAAAACAGATAATTGAATTAGCAACTTCGTTTTATATAATAACAACATCAGACTATATATACTTGTATGAGATTATTTAAAAAACAGATAATTGAATTAGCAACTTCGTTTTACATAATAACAACATCAGACTATATATACTTGTATGAGATTATTTAAAAAACAGATAATTGAATTAGCAACTTCGTTTTATATAATAACAACATCATACTATATATACTTGTATGAGATCATTTAAATCTCATGCCTAATGATTTATCTAGCATATAAGCTGAAGATGCGAATTCTTTTGAAAACACGAGATGTTCGTACCATTACATCTAATTCGAGCCATTACGCAATTTTTGCTTGCGAAACAGTTTTCTCGTTCTACGTCGCGTCTCGAGCTTACTTTCTTCATTAACTTTTGTTGAAATATGTCCTTTGCTATCTTATATTGATCTCCTGATAAATTAGTTTCTCACAAATGATAGTGTAATAATTTTGGTTAAAAACATAAAAAATACAAATTCTTTTTGTTAAGGACGTTAATTGCGCACTTAGTTTTTGAGCTCGGATCATTTCGAAAAGTTTTTATGTTTCCGGATTTCTGTTGAGTATAGATTTATATAAATAATTTTGTAGCTTTCCAGAGTTAATTGAAACAACCGAAGCATATCATCGTAAGGTGTATAAATGTTTCAAGTATAGTTGTCAAAGATATTTGGGGAAAACCTATAAAATTAACACTTTTCATCCCAACGTGTTTACCTAAAATCCTTTTGAATTGCACAATCGTGTTTTTAAGTTTCGCCTCATTTGAATAACTCTGATTACATTAGGGAAAATCAGATACGTAAAACACGTTGTTATTAATTTTAATACGTATGTCAAAATATTTATCAGCTTTATGTTTATATTAACGTGAACCTCGACCTTTATTAATATAAACAAACAAAATCAAATGATCTAGTTTTCTTATCGTGACTGAAAAGGTTTTAATTACTAATAATTCAATGATTATTTATTAAAATCATTAACCAAGTCAAATACACAAAGAAATGTTTTACAGGAATGACAGACATAATCAAAAGGAATTGGGAAAAACCTATGTGGTACTAGGCACAGGTCTTGAGAGAATAAGAATTGTAAGCCGTCATAGAACGCCTGGAAAATATGACACATCTAAAGTTTTTTTTTATTTTTTTGCATTGAAATATTTTTTTTTTAAAAGATGGAGAAGGGGGCGAGTGTCGGCGAAGGAGGGAGGGGTAGAGGAAGGGGGGAAGGGGAAGGGGAAGTTGAGGGAGAATTATAAAAACTTTTCTAATTATTTTAGTTTTATCAAAATTAAAAATTGATATTAAACTTAAAATTTAAAATTTTTGAAGGTTTCACTTCTACCACGTGTGAATTGCACACATGATTTTTTGTAATCGTTTCTAAACAAGTTATTATGTACTTCGTTAAATTTCTATTTTTTGTTTTTTTTCCCTTTTAACCATTATTGATATATTAAAAATATACTCCCCCTTCTAATGCAAGCTTTTTTGTTTTGGATTATGTTCCCAAATTGTTTTTTTTATTTTTGCCCTTCTAATTGTCAATCGCTGAACTATTTCATTTATTTTTATATTGTCAAAAATCCCATCGTTTTTTAAATTGTATTCTATTTCTGTTACGATAGGCATGTTTTCGCTGGTTGGACTTCTTAGCTATTTTTGTACTTCCTTCACAGTCGCTTTATAATTAAAATTGATGTCAGATATAGTCAGGTAATCCAATTATAACAAAAAAATAATTAAAATGTAAACAATTTTCTCCCGAAATCCCAAAGTAATCAAAATGTAAACAAGTATCTTCCGAATTTTAATCTATTTGTAATAGACAAAAATGTTTTTTTAAGATGATAACTTTTTACTGGATTCAACTCTTAAATCAACGCTTTCATTTAAATGTATTCATTTGATTCCAATCGATATCGAATTATATTCTCATAACGATCGAGTGACAACCCTACCGCAACGCTGGGCATTACAAAACTCGTATTTTCTCGGCAACGTACTGTGTTATATTACATTTAATAAAACGTAGTAGCGTTTTATACACGAATTTGCATTAAATTTTAATTAGTATTCTTTGAACATAATTTAGCACGGACCGTGAAAACAAAGGTGGATTCCTTTATAATTACTCTTGCTTAGTGAACTGAGGTGAATCATGTGGCAAAAAATTTATTAATCTAGTTTTTACCAAAAAAAATCCGACCGTAAGCAGAGACAATTAACACCGATTTGATAGGTTGTAGTTCTTTCCCGCTTTCAACTGGCGTCAGTTTTTAATGGCCGCTGATTTAGTGACGTCTGATGTTTTTACAAGCCAGTATGCGAGTTTAACTATTTATCGATTCAAATAAATTAACGGATAGGGGCAATACCTACCATTACTAATTGGAATACTATTGATCATATATTTTATGTGATTTCGTCAGATCGATGAGTTCGTATTGAAAATCGAATCCATTGATTTTAATATTTTTTTGGATCGATTCGAAGATTTATTTAAGTATTTTTGAGTGTACGAATGTTCCGATTTGAATATTTCTTAGATTAAATCAAATTAATTTAAATATTTTTAAGCATCAATTCATACGATTTTAAATATAACAAATGTATATAGATATTTATTTTGTTTATTTTGGAGGATGTTAAATTATATATATGGGATATTGTATAACCCATAGAAATATATTTTGAAATTGGATCAAACCAGTTCATACACTTTGGAAATTAAAACAAACGCTTTTTTTATGAAACCAGTAACATTATATCGAACATTTCCTTAGTTAATTTTGAAGATATAGATGATTTTATTTAACTATTTAATGATTGACAAACTGTTGAATTTTTTAAGGTCACTTAGTCTGGGAGCGGACACGAGTTGATGAGACGCTGTATGGTGGCCTTTCTGGCAAAATTTTGAAACAAATTGTAATGTTTTCAAGATAATCTATGCGCCAAAAAAGTATCTCCAGTGGCGCCACGAGTGGTCCGATTGAGAATTAATTGAGTATCAAACTGTCAGTTATAGGTTTATTTAAATTATTTTGCAAAAGCAATGTTTAAAAAACCGAAAAGTGGGCGATCTTGTGCTGTTGGATGTAACTCTTGTACGGAATTCCGGGAATAAGTTATTATAGTTTTCCCAATCGACTGTGAAAACAAGAGTATAAAAAAGATGGATTGTAACCATGCGTTGTCGATACTTAATAAAATTTCTATTGGTTAGGCATATTATATATTGTAAACAAATTTTACACGAGAATAACTTCAAAAACAAGTTGTAACAATTAAATTGCACCAATCTTCAGCGCTATTTAGATTACGAAACTCAGAAGATTTCAAATTTGTCCACTAGGAGCGCTGGTTCCAAGTAGTAGCAAATATATACTAGGTTACATTTTGATGGGTATTCAAATTTCAAGGAGCTATTAAGAAACAGTAAATAAATATATATATATGAAAAAAAAACAAATTTAAAAATTATGTTTTTTATTTTTTTTTTCATTATTTGATTTAGTTACTATTTCTTAGACATTCAACGTAACAGCCATTTCATTTGTATATTAATTTTAACACCCATAAGTAAATAAACGTACAGCTGAAAGTATTGATATTCAATTAATTCTCATTCAGGCCACTAGTGGCGCCACTCGAGATATTTTTTAGCGTAGGAATATTAAATGTAGTCACACTAATTTTATGAAGAGGAAAGTTTCGTTTGTCTGTCTGTTTTTAGGGTTTAGCAAGAAAACTGCTTATTTGATCGACATGACTCTTGCACTCTCGTGTGGCTTATATAAACGCCCGTATATTAAATAGACATATGTATAGTTAGAGGTCTAAAAGCCAGGCTCTTTATTTTATTAACGACATTCATTTCATTCTTTTGTTTCCTTTTTCTTGTTTTCCGCGTGCCAGTATTATCTAGAATCACTTTTTTGTTCGTTCTCAAGTAATTAATGTTTACTTTTTAATATAAGGTCATTGACTGATAGCATCAAAATTAATATAGATTACATAATATTTTTTTAGAATATTTAGGGGGACATAACATAGGGTATATATGATTTCATTACAATATTTGGGTCAAAAAGCATCAACCATTTAATTGAAGTTTGACATTTTAATTTATTATAAATACGTTTAAATAATATTAAATTATTGCAAACAACATGAAAATCTATAAAAAAAAACTAAAAAATTCATGGCTAATCTTTAAAAATTGTTTGTAATATACATTTTATGTAACAAGATTGAGTTCAGTACTCGACAAAAACACAGAATAAATAATTAAATCACTAAGAATACCATTGATATATTAACTTTATATAATTATTATATAAAAAATAGTCAAGTGCGAGTGGGACCTGCGTCCTGAGGGTCAGATATCGTTATATCATATTATTGTAAAACTTAGGAAGTATATATTTTACATATATACAAAAACAAACAAAATTGGAAGAAATTACTTTGTAAAGCAATTTTCCACACACGACTTAAAATTCATAATTTTTCGGTTTTTTCTTCACTTGTACTGTAAGTACAAGGTTAAAAACTCCAAATTTTAAAACTCTAGGTCAACGAGAAATATCCTTAGCAGTACTGATGATTGAATCTTTATCAAAGTATTTGGTATTCGAAAGACTGTTTCATTATCAAATTACGTGATATTGGAAAGACTGTTTCTTTATCAAATTACGTGATATTTAAAATATTGTTTGTTTTCCAAAGTACGTGATATTTGAGACCCTTTCATTATCAAATTACGTGATATTGGAAAGACTGTTTCATTATCAAAGTACGTGATATTTGAAACACTGTTTCTTTTTATTGTATTTAGTTAGAAGCTTGTATTTTTACAAGTTTATGGGTTAATAAAATTTGGGTGTTATATTACTTTCAAACATGATATCTCTGGACGTTCCCGAGAAAAAGTTTCTTAACACACTGACAGATAACAAGGTGATCTTATAAGAGTTCCGTTTTTTTGATCTGAGATACTGAGCTCAAAGAGAGATTAAAACAAATATTATGGTCACTTTATGCCCAGACGAAGCCCGGACGGGCAGCTAATACTTACTAGTAAATAACTTATTTATTAGTAATAATATAATAAAGGAACGAGGATAATATTTCTACCCGATTCAAACTGTATTCTGGGTCTTTCCATATAAACACAAATGTTTTTCTGTGAGTCAAATTGTTATATTTGAGCTCTAATATAGAATTTGTTTATCGATATCGTCATTTTGTTTATGCAAATTTCCCCATTTCAGTAAAACTATTGTTTATATGCTTAGCGATAAGAAATACGCAAATATTTACACTGATAAAAATTATGTCTCAGCTGCTAACGCTTAAATGTTTACACTTACAAGTTGTAGCACTCGATTATCTCATCGGACTGGCTTGGTTTACTTTGTAGATACATTTGTAATGCTTGCGAAGTTATGAAGTTCGTACAAATATCGATTCCGAAGATTCGAAGTTCGTACAAATATCGATTCCGAAGATTCGAAGTTCGTACAAATATCGATTCCGAAGATTCGAAGTTCGTACAAATATCGATTCCGAAGATTCGAAGTTCGTACAAATATCGATTCCGAAGATTCGAAGTTCGTATAAATATCGATTCCAAAGATTCGAAGTTCGTACAAATATCGATTCCGAAGATTCGAAGTTCGTATAAATATCGATTTCGAAGATTCGAAGTTCGTACAAATATCGATTCCGAAGATTCGAAGTTCGTACAAATATAGATTCCGAAGATACGAAGTTCGTATAAATATTTATTCTGAAGATTCGAAGTTCGTATAAATATTGATTCCGAAGATTCGAAGTTCGTACAAATATCGATTCCGAAGATTCAAAGTTCGTATAAATATCGATTCCGAAGATTCGAAGTTCGTACAAATATCAATTCCGAAGATTCGAAGTTCGTACAAATATCGATTCCGAAGATTCGAAATTCGTACAAATATCGATTCCGAAGATTCGAAATTCATACAAATATCGATTCCGAAGATTCGAAATTCGTATAGAAATTGAATAAAATTATTGATTTATTTTATTTTTGCAATTTCTGTGTCCAGTTTACAGCATGATCCAAAGCGTTGTATCATAGAAGCAAACTTAAGATCCAAAATCAAAGCAAACATAGGTGATATAGAAATGTGAAATTTTATATTATAAATACGTCATTTATGGATCTATTTAGTATTGTGAGTACATTAGAAGTTAAGGTTTTAAATTTATATTGTAAATTTGTTTAAGTTGGTTGACAGTGCAGGCACCTTCTTCAAAAATAAGTAACTCAGTTACTTATTGCCAATAAATAACTGAGTAGTAGCTATTTTGAGTCAAATATTTTTTATCTTTTATTACCGGCTTTTTTTAAGATGGTTTTTTAAAAAATATTTTATTTAGCCACTGTTTCATCTATTATTTTTTCTTTCTTTGTTTTTCTTGGTCACTTATCCATAAAAGAGTTAATGCTACTCCAACTTGTTGATGTCTTGAAAGGCAAGATACCATATTTCAATAGGTCTTGACTACTTACCATCCCAGAATGCACTGACAAGTTGAGCCAACAGACATTCGTCTAGAACGAAATAAAATTTGATTCCTCAATCAAGATTAGGATTGCTGGTAGTCGGTTCCGTCCGTGTAGAACGCCTTTAAATACCAACTATTAGTCTCGGTTTTGTTCTGCAAAAAAGGGAACATGATCGCTTTTTGTTTTAACCCCTGTTTAGATGATAATTACTAGCATTGGCTTCTTAGTATTTGAAATATGAAAGCTATAAAAATAAACAAACTCACTCTCACATTATAATATTGCTAGAATTAAGTAATACAACCAGTTAAGATTAGGATATAAGGTTAATTTTCTAAACTGATTTTTCTCAAATATATAGTAATTTTTTTCAGTTCTTTAGTCGAGTCCGAACTGTGTAACACAATCTTGTAACGTAAAAAGGTTTACCATAAACAATGTGTAATAATAAGTTATTAACACGTTATTTTTTTGCAGATTTTAATGTTGTTTACTGTATATTCGTACATTATTTCAATGTAGCTACAATCGTCGAAAAGTTTAACTCAAAAATACAACCAACACACTTTGATCCCGTCCACTTTAATAATGATTGTTCATTGCCCAGAGAGTATCGTGTCAATCGGATAAGCTATTTTTAAGCTAAATTCTAAAAGCAGACAAAGAAGACCTTCCTCTTTATGAAATTAGTATGATTATTGTAACAGATAGCGAAAGAGTAAAAAAACATTCAAACTAGACTTTGCTTTCAAAGTAAATTTAATCAATGGTCAGCACGCGAAAAGTAGGTGTTACGTAGTATGTTCGTGCGTGCTCTACTTAAGTAAATAATTTATGCGTTCCTCATTTGTGTTTTACATATAACAAACGGGAATATGAAATGTTACCAAGTTCAAGATCGGGTGCGAACCAGACTTTTTTATAAAATTAGTATGATTTTTACAGCAGAGAACGACACAACATAATATTATTTTGAATTGTTCATAGATAATTTAATAAAATATATAGTGTTTATGATTTAATGGACATTTAATTTTTCAGACGTTGTAGTTTTAGCAAGCGATATTAAATAAACGCGACGTTTTTATGTTTTTGCCACAGCGATAAAAAATTGATATTTTCATAAAATGATATTGTCATAAACACAGTTTTCATGGAACTGCGTTATCTGCAAATGCTTTATACTCAATGTCCTATTTAAGTCTATCATTAGCTAAAATACTACCTATTACACTAATGTCAATGTCAAATTCAAGTATAACCATGGCATAAATTAAGAAGACAACAGATCTATACGTTCACCTTTACCGACACTACAAATAATATCAATACAATACAATATCAACACAATACAAATAAGAGTATATACTTTACTAGTAGGATACTACAAATGAGAATATATACTTTACTAGGAATATTACTAATGTTCACGGTCCATGTCTGTAATATAGCTTTTGAATCTAGAATAATTGTAACTGAACTAGTATAACCTACAACTGCAACTAGAATAACCTATGATGGGCGAAAATATTGAACGTTTAACGTAATTGAAGAACCTACAACTGCACGTATAACTGAACGTATAACCTACAACTGCAACTGGAATAACTTATGACTGCCGAAAATATTGAACGTTTAACGTAATGGAAGAACCTACAACTGCACGTATAACTGAACGTATAACCTGCAACTGCACGTATAACTGAACGTATAACCTACAACTGCAACTAGAATAACCTATGACTGCCGAAAATATTGAACGTTTAACGTAATGGAAGAACCTACAACTGCACGTATAACTGAACGTATAACCTACAACTACGCGTATAACTGAACGTATAACCTACAACTGCAACTAGAATAACCTATGACTGCCGAAAATATTAAACGTTTAACGTAATTTAATAACCTACAACTGCACTTATAACTGAACGTATAACCTACAACTGCACGTATAACTGAACGTATAACCTACAACTGCAACTAGAATAACCTATGACTGCCGAAAATATTGAAAGTTTTACGTAACTGAAGCTAGAATAAACTATAACTGTAACTAGAATAACTTACAACTGCCAAAACTATTTAACAATGAACATAACTGAAGCTAGAATAAACTGCGACAGTCGAAACTATTGAACGATAAACGTAACTGAAGTTAACGTAATCTAGAATTGTAACTAGAATAGTCCACGTCTTTCAAAACTAGTAACTAGTAAATAATTCACTACTGCCAAAATTATTGAAAGATAAACGTAACGAAGTTTGAGTAACTTAGGAACGCTGAAAATTTTGATAAGCGAGAATAACTGAAGCTATAATAACCTACGAATACCGAAACCAATGAACGATAAACATAAGTGAAGTTAGAATAATTTACAACTGCCGAAACTATTGAATGCTGGGAAAGTCTTATTTTTATTTGCATCGAATTCATCATTATAGGTTGACGAGGTTTTGTCCTATGAATGAACAACGCTTTACACAATATCGAAATCGTACGATAAGTATTCTGTGCGTTAGTTGAAATTAAATTAATATATTAATCAATACATGTTACTGATAATTTTCGTTTATTGTGGGGTAATTTTTTTACAGATGAATTCTCTTGTTTTTTCAGATCTTTTTCCTCACTCTTGCTTTCAGAGATAGAGAAACGTTACAACGATTTTTTATAGCTTGTTGAAAATTTTTCGTCACAAATTTTTTAGCAACTTTTACAACAAAAGGTATGTAAATCAATGTTTCTCATTTTACCAGCGTTTGTTCGGTATTGCTAGACGATGTAGTTGAAAACAAATAAAAGCTTATTTTTCTTCCCAGAGTTGCATAAAATATTAAATAAAGATTTTTTATATTTTACGCCTGTGCCTAAATTTATGCTCAAATCATTACCAATGTAAGGATAATTATACCAAAATAGCTAATTGCATTGCACGATCTCTAAGAACATAGAATGTAAAACATGGATGGCTGGACGTTTTGATTTTACGATTTTAGTACAGATCATTTAAAATGGCGGTAAATAACCAAATAAAAATAAAAATAGTCAAGGTATCTACACTGTTATCACAGAATCAGTAATAAAACTAGTAGAACATTCGCACATTAAACTCGATATTACACCAGTTCCAATTACAAGTTTTGTATTTACGGCATCAGTACGAGATATGTGAAATTACAATAAATAATCAAATAAAAATAAAAATAGTCAAGGTATCTACACTGTTATCACAAAATCAGTAATAAAACTAGCAGAACATTCGCAGAATGTACTCAATATTACACCAGTTCCAGTTACAAGTTTTGTTTTTACGACATCAGTATGGGATATGTAAAATTACAACAAATAATCAAATAAAAACAAAGATAGTCAGGTATCAACACTGTTGTCACAGAATCAGTAATAAAAGCAACGAAAGTTCGTCCGATAAACTCGATATTACACCAGTTCCAGTTACAAGTTTTGTATTTACGACATCAGTATGGGACATGTAAAATTATAACAAATAATCAAATAGAAACAAAAATAGTCAAGGTATCAACACTGTTGTCACAGAATCAGTAATAAAACTAGCAGAACATTCGCAGAATGTACTCAATATTACACCAGTTCCAGTTACAAGTTTTGTTTTTACGACATCAGTATGGGACATGTAAAAGTACAACAAATAATCAAATAGAAACAAAAATAGTCAAGGTATCAACACTGTTGTCATAGAATCAGTAATAAAACTAGCAGAACATTCGCATAATGTACTCAATATTACACCAGTTCCAGTTACAAGTTTTGTTTTTACGACATCAATACGAGACATGTAAAATTACAACAAATAATCAAATAAAAACAAAAATAGTCAAGGTATCTACACTATTATCACAGAATCAGTAATAAAACTAGCAGAACATTCGCAGAATGTACTTAATATTACACCAGTTCCAGTTACAAGTTTTGTTTTTACGACATCAGTATGGGACATGTAAAATTACAACAAATAATCAAATAAAAACAAAAATAGCCAAGGTATCTAAACTGATATCACAGAATCAGTAATAAAACTAGCAGAACGTTCGCCCGATAAACTCGATATTACACCAGTTCCAGTTAATTTTTATTTTTACGATATTAGTACGGACATTTAGAATTACAATAAATAATCAAATAAAGACAAAAATAGCCAAGGTATCAACACTGATATCACAGAATTAGTAATATAACCAGCGGAACGTTCGCCCGATAAACTTGATATTACACCAATTCCAATTACAAGTTTTGTTTTTACGATATTAATATGAGACATTTAAAATGACAATAAATAATCAAATGGAAACAAAAATAGTCAAGGTACCAACACTGATATCACAGAATTAGTAATATAACCAGCGGAACGTTCGCCCGATAAACTTGATATTATACCAGTTCTAATTACAAGTTTTGTTTTTACGATATTAATATGAGACATTTAAAATGACAATAAATAATCAAATAGAAACAAAAATAGTCGAGATATCTACACTGATATCACAGAATCAGTAATAGAACCAGCAGAACGTTCGCCCGATAAACTCGATTTTTTTCTGAATTCCTTCTCATATATTTCCGAAGAAAATTATGGAAAATTGATAGTATGATTTTATATTTTAATTTTGAAAAAAATATATGTGTAATTTAAAAATAAAATGTTTTGCTTTTCATTTCTTATTATTATATTATATGCACTAATCATTATGATTATAATATATGCAATAACATATGATTATATTTTATGCAAATAATTTATTTTATTTAATCAGTGTGTATTTTATTATATCTGAATATTTTCGGCGTACTTTAATAAATGTAGATATATTCATCACCACGGTTATTCCTTTTTTTTGCAATTCTTGCGAAGCAATAATGCCACAAAATTGGAAATAACTTTTGCTCATCCGTTCTTTCAAATTTCCTAACATTTGTTATTTAAACAGTAAGTCGTTACCTTTGGCAGATTCCCTATGAACTTGTAACACGGGTTTTACTAACATGTTTTGCGTCAATATCACGTTAAACCCAAACATCTCTGATGCAATGTAAAAGTGTTGGTCATGATTATGAATCATCATAATTAGGCCGTTACTCACAAACCATAAATTCCAACTTTATTGGCAAAAAAAAGTTAACAGAGTGCAATGTATAGTCTCTTTCATTTCTGGACATATTTCTCTCATGTAACTGTCACCAAACCGAAAAACAGTTTTTAAAGGCAATATTTATTTGAAAACAAAATATTATTAGGTGGCAACTCTCACGCATTGTATTGTTGGTCTTCAAGTATAAACAGTATATTCTTTAATTGGTATGGGAAACCGGCTTGTATGACTTTTTGACCACAAAAATAGTAATAAGATTAAAATCAATAATTTTCTGGTATCTATTCCGTTTTCGACAAACAATACATCAACTTTAAAACAAACTTAAAAATACGCCGCGTGACACAAGCAAGAGATTATATAGAAAGTAGAATAATAGTTTTAGTCAGTTCATATATAACACCCGGTATGAAGTTTTATGAGGCATAAAATCAGAAGTTCAGAGCGTACGAAGTTCGTTAAAAAAAGTGTAAGTACGAAGTTCAGAGCAATAAAACAAGTGAACCGTTAGGTGGCCTCTCCGTTCAACATTTCTGATCACCTTTAGAGTGAGAATCAGTATTTTTTTGGCTTTATCTTATGGCTTAATCCCAATGATGCAGTGTGACACACGTATTGGCATTTTCTTATGGCGTATTCTCAATGACGGAGTGTGACACACATAGTTTACTATCGTTCGCTTATATCAGGATGTAATCATGTCATTGTGTGAATATTTCATTATGTGTGAATATTTTTTCTATAGCACAAAATTAAGAAGTCTCTTTTAATTTTAATTTCTTAGTCTGACGTTACTAAATGTTTTTAATTTTGTTGTATAAATTTGATTTTGTTTATTTGTGTTTTACTTGACAATAATTATAATGTCAGTATTTTTTATGTAAGAATTTTCCATTTACTTTTAATGACATTTATATTTATATACAGTGTTACCTATTTTATATATTCCAAGACAATCGTACTTAAGGAGTAAACTCCATTCCCGCGTCGGAGCTGACAGGCACAATTGTTTTTCATAAGTTTTGTTTATGATAATGAAACGTTTATTTATAATTATCATTGGGAAAATCTTTAAAATAAAATAAAATACTTTTTATCCAGAAATCAATTATTTGTAGTAATAATGGTTCAAACAAAAAAGTTATAGATTATTGTCGCCTTATATTTTTGAGAAGCATAAACAATTCTTGCTATACCACCTGACATAGGTGGGTTATCAAAGAGTTTTGCGAACTTGTGCTTAATAACCTTTCATTTGATTCCCAACACGATGATGGTGACAAAACATTTTTTCGTCTCCATTTTGACATTCCCAATGAAATGAGAATCCTTGAAAATTTCCCTCAAAATGAAAGTTCAATTGTTTGGAATGTCTGTAATGGGGCCATTAGTTCCTACGACTATATTAACTTTGCAGAAACTACTCTACAGGTGTCCTACAACTCTTAATTTTCCAAAACTATGTAAAATTGTAGGAACTACTCTACAGCTGTCCTATAATTATCCTACAACCCTTAACTTTACACAACTATGTTAAATTATAGGGACTGCTCTACAGCTATCCTACAATTATCCTACAACTTTTAACTTTCCAAAACAATGTCGAATTGTGGGAACTACTTTACAGCACTCCTACAATTATCCTATAACCCTTAACTTTACACAACTATGTTAAATTGTAGGAACTACTCTACAGTTATCCTACAATTATCCCACAACTCTTAACTTTACACAACTATGTTAAATTATAGGAACTACTCTACAGTTATCCTACAATTATCCCACAACTCTTAACTTTCCACAACTATGTTAAATTCTAGAAACTACTCTTCTACTATCCCGTAATTGTATTACAACTCTTAACTTTCCACAACTATGTTAAATTATAGGAACTACCCTACAGCTATCCTACAATTATTCTACAACTCTTAATAGTGTAGGAATTACATTATAGCTATACTATTATTATCCTACAATTCTTAACTTTCTACAATTATGTTAAATTGCAGGAACTACCGTGCAAATATCCTTCACTTATCTTGCAATTATGTTAAATTGCTCACTTCCTCGTTTCACATATGAAATTGTGTCCGAGAAAAATGTCAAAGGCATTTTTCTCGGAAACTGACATCAAGGCGATTCCATAAGAGCATTTAGAGATAGATATCAAGGTGATTCCATAAGTACTCTGTTTTCCAATTGTAGAACAGTAATTAACAAAATACAATCATGTGAAGCATGTCAATTGAGGATAAAAGTTAATGTGAAATAACCTTTAGCGGTTTAGACTTGACAACACGTTTTAACGTCAACTCTCGAGAACCAGGGAATCCCCACCTTTTTTTATTTTTAATTAGCGAGTACGTGCCACTGGACAGGTCGATCAATCTGACTTTCTCCGGTAAGTTTAATAGTAATACTGAGAAATCTCACCTGGTAATTTCTAAAATGTTTATTCTTGCGGCCTAACAGTGTTTTTTGCGGTCTTCCTCTAACCCTATGGTCACGTACATCTCACCGGGCCGCTAATTACCGATTATTATTTCCTTATGTGCTTTTAGATTATAATATATCTGTGCAACCGTTTTATTGTTTTTAGATCTGTACTGGCTAGCGCGCTCTGTGATTGTGATCGTGGTGTTGTCGAGAAATTTTCAGATTCGTGTCTTTCGTTTCGTAAGCTTTTTTATCTTCACGTATGTGTATTTAATACAAATTTCCTAAGTCATTTTTGAACCACGTTTTTTTGTTAAACTGAGATGAAATCTTGGATACATATTTGTTTTTTATGACGAAACAATTTTGAAAACCAACGGCCTAGTTTTGTAATGGAGCTAGAAGGTAAACCATTATAAAGAAATAAACTAGATACTTCGAGTTTGTCCTCGTTTGATTCGTTTCGATGAGCGATTAAATCCTAGATGATGACCAGAATCACCTCGAGTTTGAGTTCGTTTGATTGGTTTCGACGAGCAGTCTCGTAATGATGCTCTATCAGAAAGGTTGGAATCGAGTCGATTACTAAAAAGAAAAAATAAATTTGGGTAAAAAAACATTTTTAAATATAATATTTTATAGAAATGCACTTAAATGAAAATAAAAAAATAAATTTTACCAGTGTAACGCATGATTCTTGCAGATCAAGTGCGGACAGGGATATGCTAACTAAGGTGAGATTTATATTAATAAACATGTATACAATTATGTGTTTTAACAGCTTTGTTAATGTTGATCCGACCTTAGTTAACATATTCCGATCGGCATTTCATTCATAGCTAACTCTGATTTTTTTTCGTTTTCATGCATTCTACAAATTTCACACAAGTTTTACATTCTTTATTTATAAAATTAATTTTTCCCTAATTAATTTATAAAATAATTTATTTATAAAATAATAAGAGGCACAAGCCGGTGAATATACGCTCTTACGTTTACAGGCACAAATCGACGTAAATTCATCAATTTGTAACATAACTTTATTGAAAATATTATAAAAGGAATGAAATTCCTTATACAATATTATTTATGTTATATTTTAAATCCAAATCTACAAAAAAACTGTCAGAGAAAATTAATGGATCGGTGAATTCAGGGTTAACCAAGAACAGCCCCAATAATACCAGTTAAAGCTGTTATTGGTGTCGAGATTCTAAAAAAATACAGTGTTTGAACAACGCCATTAAAATCATCTATTTCATAGATACAGAGTTTTCCAACTACTCTGTTTTATGAGAGGGTTAATTACCATCATAACTAATATCAAATGTGATTCTTAACTGAAAAAAATTGTATCAAAACTAAAAAAGTAAAAAGGTATATGTAAAATTTTAAAAGTTCCTAACGATAAAACCTAGAATCTTACGTCTCAAATAAATAAATATACAAAGACAGAACGCGATTCCGAAAAAAAAACATTATTATTGAAATTAAATATAAGATCACTGACAGTTTACTTTTCTTACTTTTTCTGAGGCTAATTTGTCAATTGTAGAGTCTACACCAATATTTTTTGCAATATCATACTCACTCGATAATATCGCGAGATTACTCAAACGTTCTTGACCAATCTGCGATCGTAAGTAATTTTTTATCAATTTTAATTTGCTGAAAGGTCTTTCACAACTGGCAGATGTCACAGGTAACGTCAATGCCAGACGAAGGGCAATACCTATATTGGGATAACTGGTTACTAAGCCCTATTTTTCATGGTAATTAAAAATTGCGATGTAATTGCATTTTTTAAATCTGGCAATAACAATTTTATTTGCTGTTTGTAGCTTTCAATCTCTAAATATAACTCGTTGGCATTTAAATCATCTTGTATTTTAATACGACACGCGATGCGGATTTCTGTTAGGAAACCAAAATCGGAACCTACGACAGCTAAACTATGAAATCTCTATCCCATTTGCTGAATAAATGTATCCAGCATACAGTAAAGCTGAATTTTGAACTTTTGAAGTGGAATCATGTGGCCGCGTCATCCTTGGTCCTATCGTCGAACATTGTTTCAACCTTTCATTTACGCTTTTCAGAAAATTTCAGTTCTATCGATAGCTCGTTTGCTAGATTTCTTACTGAATTAATACCTAGCTTTCCTTGATTTTTCCTGAAATCATTCAAAAAATTGATAAGGCCCCCAAATCTTTTGATGCAACCTCAATAGATACAGTTTTTTGCCCATAAAATGCGATTAACTTTGTCAAGGCTTCTAAGAATATGACCCAATAAACAAATTAATCATACATATTTAAAGTACTTTGAGCTGATGAAACAGAATCAGCTGTATATTTCTCTCCTCATCAGTTCCTTCTGCAATGGTATGTAATATTCTTTTTTATTTGCAGTAATTGAGTATATAGTGAGTGAATTAAACGATATTTCGACGACTATCTCATATCAGAATAACCCTTCAAAGTTAATTTGAAATTGGACAAAATTTGCCAACTTTTAATCGATCCAGAAAAGTAATTATAAATATTTTGCACTGTGCCGAAAAACGTAGTCACTTCTGGTGTTATACAAGATGCATGAACTCCAACTAAATTTAGCGAGTGAGCGCTTCAATGTGAAAGTCGATCATGTTCATTCTGCTTCAATGTGAAAGTCGATCATGTTCATTCTGCTTCAATGTGAAAGTCGATCATGTTCATTCTGCTATAAATTTTGCGCTTGAACACTTTGATATTTACCAACCATATTAGCGCCATTATCATATGAATGTCCCCTGCAGTCCGATAGTATAAGACCATCTTTGCTCAATTTATTTACAATTTCGTCCGTAAACCTACTGCCAGTTTTATGGTAAATTTTTATAAAAGCTAAAAAACTTTCTTCAACCGTACAATTTCCATCATTTGTATCTACGTAGCGTACTATTTCTGACATTTGTTCTTGGTGGCTGATATCTGGAGTACAATCAAATTAAATACTGTAATATTTTGCTTGCTTGTAATATTTTTTTTGCCATAATTTTATTTTTGACTGCTGATCCTACTCCAGAAATTATTTTTTTTACGATAAGCCTTTTTATGTTACCAGATTGATCCATACAATACAGTTCCTTCCCTTCCCCTCGTTTTTTCCCCCTCATAAAGCCCGGGCAGGCAGCTAATCTCATCTACACACTGGTGTAAAATTAAGTTGTTGATTTGCAAATTAAGCTTTCACTATATATATTCGAAAATCATCCCTTAAAATTTTGTACCTAAATTAGAAGAAAGGAAATGGTATTGAAATTGGAAAATTAGTAAACAAATATTATGATGCTTTAAATTTAAGGACACCATGATGAATCAACGCATGATGTGAAAGTGTGTGACAATCTTGTATTTTTTTCAATCTGACCGGATACAAACATTTTTAAAATGGGTATACAAATTTGATAAAGTTTACTTCGGTAGAGGTCTGCGATAATTTTTTTACTGCGACAGTCGAGAAATCGGTGGCTAACTGCAGTAGGAAAGATGCCATCAAGCGAGTTTGTGACGAAAATCAACGAGGTAAATTATTGACTTATTTAATTGTGAAGTTACTTGTTGGTGTGTGAAGTATACCTTAAAAGAGGAAATAAAAGATATAGCTCTTGAGTTTTGTTTCCTTAATATTTTTTTACTTAAATTATGTGTCAGTTCAATTTGAAAAAGTGCATATAGGCTCGCAGGTTATCCTAAAAGTATATCATTACATCAGAGATCAAATTTCTATGTACAAAATTTTCTAATATGGTTGTCAAGTTTTATTTACTTTTTTTTCTGAGCTAACTAAGTAGCACAAAGTTCTCAGAAAAATAATGATAATGTCATAATGTTGAGTGACTTACCACTTTCAACTCTTATATTCATGGGTGTCCCATATTGACCAAAAACATAAATTTTATGTCCGATACTCCGCAGTTATTTCATGAAAACGTGAGCCATGTGTAATATAATGACATTAAATAATTTTTTTGAATAGTTTAATTTATTTGCAACTTATATTTAATTAATATAGGATAGTGGTTGTGTACACATGGTTTTGAAATGATTTCAATACCTCGTGCAAATGTCAAATCTACTTTTTGTCGTTTAGAATGGCTAATAATACGGGTCACAAAAATATTTTTTTTCTAATTTTTATTCTCTCTACATTTTCAAAAACATATATGAAAAATTAAGAAACGAAGAATTTTCTTCTAATATCTGCAAGATATATTAAAAAATTTATAAAAAAAACAAAGGGCCTTCAATCATAGACAATCCGAATAAAACTAAAGTATAGGAGTTTGATAACAAAAATATAAGCGTAGTTAATTTATAGAAGAATAACACAGATAGTTCAGAGTATCACTTTATAGCTTTAGTAAGTATGACACAGCGAATGCAACCGCTCAAACTTTTGAGTTCAGCATGTTCGCGTTATGAGAAATTCCTATAACCATAAATAACATCAATCAAACTAACTAGAAAGGCATTCGAAATTTGCAAAAAGAATTGTCGATTGTCTATGGTTCGCCCAGAGACAATCGAGCATCGTTCATCATTATTATAGATAGCCAGCAATTCCTCATATTTTTTTCGCAGCAACACAATGTTCCTTTTTCATAATTTCATGAATATAATATTTAATAATATCAGATACAGTAAACGTGTAAAATGTTACTAAATTAACGTGTGATGAACTTTATTCTGATCGTATAATTTAATACGTAAAGGGCAAAATATTATACTTTCAAATATTAAATATATTTGGCGTTAATTTTGTAAGAATTCATTATTCACAATTAAATGAAACTACGTGATGTAGTATTATTTCTACTTTATTTAAATTCTTTAACACGACCTAGGTTTCGTTGTATTACAACATATTCAGGTGGGCTATTAGCAAAGATCTTTACTAATTCTCCACCTGAAAATATTGTAATACAACAAAACCTAGGTCGTGATAAAGAATTTAAATAAACTAAAAATAATACTACATCACGTAGTTTCATTTAATTGTGTGTTCTACTTTCATTCTCAATGCAAAACTTGTCGCGTTTGCCACTTTTCTCAAGACTATTCCAAATTTTATTCTTTCACTGCTTGCAGCAAAACCATTCATTGCAGCAATATTAAGACTAACTATTTATTACGCTATTCACCTTTCACGAAACATAAGAAAAAATCTAAAAAATAAAACAAAGGTAAAATAAATACAATAAAAATAAAGAACTTGATTAAACTGGTTTCATTACTGACCCATTTAAAGACATATAATATTATCTGTTTAATTACATCTCTTTCAAACAAATTTACTTAAAAACAAAACTAAACCAAAACACAGACTGAAAATAATGAGTGACAATCACTAACCCAAGTTGGTAATATCGTTTTATGTAAATACAATCGGCAAAACGGATAACATTAAAAATCCTGTACGCAATTAGTCGAACAGGAAAAACCCGGCAAATGACGCTAATGCATGCAACATTTACCTTGGAAAAAATTATATATTTAATTATACATTAATTGTGTTTATAGTTATAACATTCGATCTTGAACACATTGATAGTTAACCCCAATTCGCTAGCTAACCAAAAACAAGATACTCGTGATACGGATATGATCTAACCATAGTAATGAAATTGCGATTAAGTACTTCAAATATATTTATAACATATTAAGCTTTGTCCGCAGCTCCACGCGTGGTAATGAGAAAATATAAAAATTTTTTTTTAAAGCATCTTATTCCGTTTTACTTTCCAACAGTGAAATTTATTTACATAAGGATCCATATGTTTTGAAAATAAAAACTCATGGATATGGTGTTCAACAACAATAGTTTAATTTATCATTAAATCATCGTCGTCTCTATGGTGTCTTGGATCGATCACAAGCATACGGCCTTTGACAACGTGGCGCACCGCGAGGATCCGGGTTATATTCCCGACCTGGACTAGACTGGTGTTCTGGTCGGCTGTAAGAGATTGCTCTTGTAGTCCGCCATATCTATCAACTGTATGCATCAAAGTACCTAAATAAATAAAAGGCTTATTGTGTGTTACCTGTTAACTGTAGGTTATGATCTTTGCAAACTTTTATCTTAGTTTGGCAGTGCATTCAGTTTTTCGTGCGCGTTATTGTCTATTAACTATAGGTTATGATCATAGCAAACTTTTCAGTTTATTCAATTTTTTGTGTGCGGACATAACTTTTTAGAATCTATATTCCCAGATCTTCCTGTAACTGATAGCGTAAGAATACATAACCTATCTTTAAAACGAGGATACATAGGATATATTGATATAGGATAGCGTTTATATTCACAGTTCTTCCTGTAACTGATAGCGTAAGAATACATAACCTATCTTTAAATCGAGGATACATAGGCTATATTGATATAGGATAGCGTTTATATTCACAGCTCTTCCTGTAACTGATAGCGTAAGAATATATAACCTATCTTTAAATCGAGGATACATAAAATATATTGATATAGGATAGCGTTTATATTCACAGCTCTTCCTGTAACTGATAGCATAAGAATATATAACCTATCTTTAAATCGAGGATACATAGGATATATTGATATAGGATAGCGTTTATATTCAGAACTCTTCCTGTAAACGATGGCGTAAGATAGATAACCTATCTTTTAATCAAGGATGTTTAGGATATATTAATATAGGATAGCGTTTATATTCGCAACTCTTTCTATAAATGATATCATAACAATATGTAACCTATTTTTTAATCGAGGATATATAGGATATATTAATATAGGACAGCGTTTATATTCAGAACTCTTCCTGTAAACGATGGCGTAAGATAGATAACCTATCTTTTAATCAAGGATGTTTAGGATATATTAATATAGGATAGCGTTTATATTCGCAACTCTTTCTAAAAATGATATCATAACAATATATAACCTATCTTTTAATCGAGGATATATAGGATATATTAATATAGGATAGCGTTTATATTCAAAACTCTTCCTGTAAACGATAGCGTAAGATAGATAATCTATCTTTTAATCAAGGATGTTTAGGATTTTTTAATATAGGATAGCGTTTATATTCGCAACTCTTTCTATAAATGATATCATAACAATATGTAACCTACCTTTTAATCGAGGATATATAGGATATATAAATATAGGATAGCGTTTATATTCACAGCTCTTCCTGTAACTGATAGCGTAAGAATATATAACCTATCTTTAAATCGAGGATACATAAAATATATTGATATAGGATAGCGTTTATATTCACAGCTCTTCCTGTAACTGATAGCATAAGAATATATAACCTATCTTTAAATCGAGGATACATAAAATATATTGATATAGGATAGCGTTTATATTCACAGCTCTTCCTGTAACTGATAGCATAAGAATATATAACCTATCTTTTAATCGAGGATATATTAATATAGGATAGCGTTTATATTCACAATTCTTCCTGTAAATGATATCGTAATAATATATAACCTACCTTCGCAATAAGTGTCGCCAATATTACAATACTTTGGTAATTGTATTGGCACCATTCATTTGCAGTTCAATAGGTGTATTTGAGTATTATATTAAGAACAGAATTTTGATATTGAAATTCGATACGATACCTGCTGTAAAGTAATCATATATGTAAAAGTATCGATTGAACGATATTGACTATAAAAGCGTCGGTATCAAAAAATATGTACTCGATATTGAGACATACTGCTACTTTTCTGTGTCCCTGGTACAACAAGTAGCATATTATGTATATTTTGTTACATATTTCCCTCTCTTCCTTTCACCGTGCGTCGCTACCATTGTTGCGTATACACGACCCCCATAAGTGAACCTACTATCACTAAGCTGCTAGTGCATTTATTGAATTGTCTAGTATTATAATACTCTGTACTAATACTCTGTAAAGATACATATAAATCAGTTTTATTTTCATTTGTAGTCGAGTAAATTGCGTAATTTTATATTCTACTCGCTAATCCCTTATATTTGATAACTATATCAATAAAAAGACTATATTTTCTTTATTTTTCTCCGTAAATATTATGTTATTTGGACACAAATTGTATAAGCTCAAATTTAACTACCTATTGAAAATAGTATAACTGCCCTTTAGCATAAATGATAAGTACTTTTTTCTTTTTTTAAAGAAAGGAATGCATATAAAACGAACGTGCTTATTAAAAAAATGTCCTACTATGAACACACACAGTTGCCAAATGTCAAATTGTAACCTCTGTTTTGCGTTTTTTTTCGTATTAAAATTTTTGTTTTTTATTTTTGTTATCAGTTCGAGTTTATATTGTCGAATTCAGTGTTTACGTTACTAAGAATTGCAATTATGTCCAAACAAATTCGACCAATATTTCATTGAAAAAACATACTTTGTACGGAAATTATTTTTCGAATCGATTGTTTATAACAAAACATAAAAAATATATCATTGATACTCGATAATGAAAGATACTGCTACTTTTCTGTGTCCCTAGTACAAGTAGCGTGTTATGTATATTTTGTTAACATATTTCTCTCTCCTGTCACCGCGCGCCGTTGACATTGCTTGCGTATACACAACCCCCATAAGTGAACCTACTATGCTGCTAACGAATTTTTTTTAAGTGTTTAGTATTATAATACTTTGTCTGATACTCCGCAAAAAATACATATAAATAAGTTTTATTTTTGTTCGTAGTCGGGTAAATCAATAAAAAAGAATAAAAAAATAATCCGCCATCTTGGAACAGTTGTCATATTAAATTTATGACGATATGAAGTACCCCTATGTCCTTTTTGTTTTAATATTACATCTCTGCCAAAACAGTTTTAATTTTGTTCGTAGTCGGGTAAATCAATAAAAAATAATAAAAAAAGTAATCCGCCATCTTGAAACAGTTGTCATATTACATTTATGACGTCGTAAAGTACCCCTATGTCCATTTTGTTTTAATGTTACATTAGAGATGTCAAAGTTCATCAAAATTTGATCTGTCGTTTAACCGCCAAAATGTAATAAACACATCAAGTCACTTTCACATTTATAATATTTATGTGTGAATGACACGCAGATTTCACACATTTGTACATTTCTACAAAACAGCACTGTATAATGTATAATAACTGTTTTGATCAGTCGGAAACCGATGTATTGCGTTAATCAATTACAGTAATGGGCATTCGTTTTGCTTTCCTTGTGGAAAGTGACTATTCGTTAACATGTTTAACTAATTCAGTGTAGAACGCATTATAATTTTTTGGAACAAAATGCAGTTTTGCATTAATAAAAATTTCACTATTGATTGGTTATTAAATGAAAGGATATACATTAAAAATAATGTAGGTATTCAGGAAAAATCATTACTGGTTGCAATTGTTTTGCTATAAACAATTAATTTAAAAAATGTTTCCGTAGGTAAAAAGTGCGTTTTTTCAATGAAATATTTGTTACGATTTTTTCGACATAATTGCCATTTTTAGTATTTGTATATTCAGTATTTAATACACTATGCAAATACAAACATGAACTGATAAAATCTAAAAAATTTAGAATACAAAGTTCTGTGTGCATGCGGCTTCGAACTACGTGTATGAAAATGAGCTATCAAAAATGTTAAAATAAAAACGAAGCTATAAAAAACTAAAACCTGACTACATCGAAAAAAACTGAAAAGTAAAAAACAAGCTAGGTAATCATAATTTCACTAAAAGATAATCGTCACTGAATTGTGAAGCCGTGGGAAGCGTTCAGTTTTGAAATGTCAATATTTATTCCAACAGAACAAGTGTCAAAACTGAACGCCATCTACAGCTTCATAATTCAGTGACCATTATCTTTCAGTGAAATTATAATTACCTAACTTTTTTTACTTTTCAGTATTAGACCTGAATATGTCTTTAAATTTGTTACCATATGGGGGCAATCCAAAAAACCTAATGATAACAAAATCGGGGGATACAGTTTGGCGTTGCAGTTTCGAATCTATCCTCTGCATCAAAATTTAAATTATGCCACTGGGTAGCTAAAGGATCAAAGAATTCATTACAATAATCATTAAAACAAGCGAGAACAGTGACGCATAGCGCGCTGTGGATGGGGAAGCGCCGCCATTTTGAAGTTATTTTGCTGCGTATTGAGATTTGCAATTAGTATAACTTTTGATTGGGAAAAGCTACGATGTTCGTTTAAGTTTTAATTGTCAGCTGTCGTCAAAATCTATGGATTGTATATAAAACATTAGTTTAAAGTAGTGACAGTGAATATAATAAGGTGTTAGAATAAAAAAATATTATCAAAAATATTTTATTAAAAAAATATAACCCGTTACATTGACGTACAACACACGGCCGTGTCCATGGCACAGCCACACCCCATTTTTTTGAGTAGGTTTTACTTTTTACACCTTCGTTTTTATTTATTGTTTATACAACAGATGGAATATTACAATTGTTTCGTATGTAGTCATAGGTATATTTTTTTGTTTATGATCAGTAAATAAATAATACTTCAAAAAAAACAAAGTAATCACCGTTAGTATTATATGATTACTTAACATAATATGAGATTTTAATTTAAATATTTAAACATCCGAGGTTACAAACAAAATGTCTGAAGTTTCTAATTCAAAGCTTCTAGTTTTCTAAAAATTATTACGGTAACCCTACCGATGCATCAATCCAGGGTATGACATATAGGTTTTCCATTTTTTTCAAAATCCGTTCGTGTTAAGTAACAACATCCTGATCATATTATAAAAGGAAGAAAATTGTGTATGGTTTCCCACTATAAACCCCAAATAAACGCTATTTTTGGGGAACTAATAAATGCTAAACTCAAACTTATAGAATTTTCCTTGCAAAGAATCTATGTTATCAAGTAGAAACCTAATGAGTATCGCAAGAGACAAATGTTGTCACTCAGAAACTACTTCAGATTTTAGAATAAAAAGTTTATCGAGTCGATAATCTATTCGTATGCCAAATTTTGTGGTGATCCGTTCATAATTTATGGAGTTGTAGAGAATCATCCATCCAAAGTTTCACCTTTATATTATGTTAGGTAAAAATAATATATTCCAATAACTTCATACAGAAATCAACATAACTAAATAATATACATAAATATATATGTTCACGGTAGATGTATCGACAATACCTATATTAAATAAAGAATGCAAAACGCACATTAAAATTACTGTTTAATCATATATTAACACGTGAAGAGAAAAATTTGTACTTCATTTTTCGTACACATTGCACGCACGGAGGAATGTGAGATTTGGCATAGACAAAGTTTATGAAAATAGTTCTAATGGTCAACTATTGGTAAGAGATTTCTAATGGTAACTAATAAAATTTTATACGGAGAAGGAGTGTAGAAACCCAAAATGTATATGTAATATGTGTTACAAATACATTAACTTATATATTACAAAAACGTTAAGATTCATTGTTTACGTTCATATTGTCAATGCCAAACACATAATAGTCTGTGGTCAAACATTCGCACAGAGTAGAAATTGCCGCGAAAGAATTTTAAGATGTTAGACTGACTAATGAATTTCTCGCTGTGAATTTTGTGTAACTTCAAATGTCCGTTTTTCAATAGTACTACATCACTTAATTTCATTTAATTGTGCTGACTAGTGGAATTAATTGACTACATTGAAAGATAAGATGACTTATTTTTAAACTTATTTTGACAGTTAAATTATCTAATTTATTCCATAAAAAGTATTTTACATTTGCAGAAACGCCCATAAAATCCGTATTTGTGAATTAAGGAATGTGTCGTGTTCATTTATGTTACCAAGTAATAATTTCGTGAAATACTTTCAGTTATCTAAAGAAATAACAAAACCTATCTGTGGAATGTATGTCAAGGTAAAAAAGCGTTTATTTTATATTTTGTGTAATATATATCTGTGTGGTATATATTAGTGAAATACAGTTTGTTTAATAAACACCCGTTGCAAAAGGAAAATTTTGTAGCAACAGTCTGGATTTGCTTACTCTCGCCTACGTATTAGTGTTTTCAATAAAGTGAGTAGGTAAGTACATTACGATCGAATTTCGGCCACTGAGACACCACTGGTAATTATTATTGCACAAAACTATACTTTGTAGCAACAAGTTACACTAATTAGGCTTTAGAAACACGTTTTAATATTAAGATATTCAATAAAGTTAAACATGCGAAGCTGCTTTTACAAGTGTGCCCATTTCGGCAAATTCATGTTCTAGGTTTATCAATTCGAATATCGTTATGCGATTTCTATTTCGAGTGCCGAATGGTTTAAAAAAAATTCCATCGTCCTACCAACAATGACCAAAAACCGTATTTACATAACGGTTTATTGTATATTATATATTTGGTGTATATACAAAATTGACAGTATATTCTAATATCCGGCACGATTTTTATATACTCATGTCATTTCCTTAACGTATACGTTAGCTAACGCACAATAAGGTTTCCTTAACGTTAGCTTTGAAAATCAGCATTTTGTATCACACTTATAACGACGTTATCCTTGACTTTATTTTTCGTTAAAGTTAGACAGATTGAAAGAAAAGAATAGTATCATTTAATTTTCAGAGCAGAAAGAAAATGACGGAGATATTTCGTCGACGGTGACAGTTCTCTATGCCTTAACTATGGATGAGGTGAGATGCATTTTTACAGGTTATTTTGTTTTCGTTGCGCGTTAAGTAAGTGTTATACGTAATATCACTTTCAACTTCCATTGCAAATTGTGGATTAGAAATTTTGTTATTTCTTTAGATAGCTGAAAGTATTTCACGAAATTATTACTTGGTAACGTAAATGAACACGACACATTCCTTAATTCACAAATACGGATTTTATGGGCGTTTCTGCAAATGTAAAACACTTTTTATGGAATAAACTAGATAATTTAACTGTCAAAATAAGTTTAAAAATAAGTCGTCTTATCTTTCAATGTAGTCAATTAATTCCACTAGTCAGTACAATTAAATGAAATTAAGTGATGTAGTATTATTTCTACTATCTTGCATTTCTTTACTTTCGTAAACGACCTTGGTTTCGTTGTATTACAACATCTTCAGGTGGGCTATTAGCAAAGATTATCTTCGCTAATAGCCCACCTGAAGATGTAACACAACGAAACCTAGGTCGTTTAAGACAGTAAAGAAATGCAAGATATTAGAAATAATACTACATCACGTAGTTTCATTTAATTGTGAATAATGAATTTCTACAAAATTAACGCCAAATACATTCCTTTGCGTGAACACTTCTTAAAGTGTGATAGGAATTTCGAGACCGCAAAAAACTCGTCAGGAGAAAAGATAGAGTTCCAAATGAGTATAATAGTCTTATTTTGACAGCAAAATATGGAGACTTTTCAGTTATATCCATTACTTCAGAAGACACTCGATTTTAAAAAATCATAGTAGACCTATTTTTAAAAAACCTGCAAGTCATTAGGTAACTTAACCAGTCTCAAAATTCAAGATATCACAAAACAGAAGCTTTGAGTCCAGTTCAAGTCGTAAGGTTGGTTACTTGACATGTACCAATAGTTTTGGATGTTGTAGTAGGCAAGGTCATAATAATATCATAAAACTCTTTAAATTTATCCGGAATGTATTGAGTTATTTTTCGTATGCCATTCATTTTTTCTTTGCCTTACTACAAAATCCAAAATTGTTGAAATAGATAAAGAATAGACTGTGACTATTAATTTCTTCAAATCCTATTTTTATTAAATATATCTCTGTCATTAACAGCAATACTATTATTCCAATTATTTTATATCAGTACATAAGCAAGTGGAAGAAGGAAATAAATCCATGAAGTTTATAATATACATAAAAAACGATGTACTTTTCAAAAAATAGGTCTCGGTCCCGATTATTTTATTATGAAAAATTGATCGGATAAAATATTACAACAATAATACCTCCATGTAATTTTTTTCCATTATTTTCACTTAAATTTATAATGAAATACTACATATTAGTGGAACAAACATATGAATATGAATGGTGATAATAAAAGAAAAAGTTAATAAGAGACTAATAAAAAGTTACACAATTATAAAAAGACGACTTCTATCTCAGTTAATATTAACAATAATATTTGATTCTACCGATCTTAAAAATTTATTAATAAATCTTTAATTTACGATTTTTTTTAATTATACATTAGTAATTGGGAACAAATGCATTTTAGCAACAATGAAAATTTCACTGTTTATCGACCCAAAAAACAATTTAAAAAATGTATATATCATAAACTCATTATATATATATATATATATATATATATATATATATATATATATATATATATGTGTGTGTATACATTTTATATATATATCATAAACTATACTTTGTAAATTTTTATTACTGACATTTCTATTTAAATGTTTATTGAGTGTACATAATTATAAATTTAAAGTGAAAATAGTGAAAAATATTTGCGCTATAACAAAATAAAGATATTTATCGTGAGTAAATTTTTTAAAATCAATTTTTGAATGATGCAATTCTGAGTCGATTTTTTTAAATACGTAATTTTTTATGTGCATCCTTTAACTTCAAAAAATCGCTAAAATTTATGCTGTACTGAACTCATACCTAACTTTTTATGCATTAAAAGTACATTTTCTAAATATGACACGATAATTAATTTGTATCAAATTGTAAAAATACTTCAAGAAATGACAAATTCTAATTTTACAGATTTTCAATATTAAATTAGAAATTAGATAAAAAAAAAAGTAAATGTATAGCTGGTATAAAATGCATTCCTTCTGACATTATCCGTGGTTGAAATGTTATAATAAGGGTGATACATTTATTTTTTATTCATTTTGTTGAGCTTGAAGCAAATGGATATTATATATTCTGAGTACAGCAAACTAAAATTGTGTAATTTAATTATTCATTAATAAAAGCTATGTTTAGATATTTTCCGTTATTTTTATATTATTCAAGTAAACATTTACCAGAGCTGTTAATTTGAAGTGTGATAATAAACCTGAACGTCTAATAAAACTGTTAAAACTGAAGCGTCTATAAAGCTACCGACGCTAGGCGGCGCTGATGTCACGCACGCAGCCATCGTGAAACAGTTATAGAATACACACAAATATATGTTTGACAGATAATAAGGAATATTAAACACACTATATGAAATCGGTATTTTCACATATTTAGCAAATGGTTTAAACAATATTTAATCCGATTTGGTTAATAACATTATTTTTTAATTAAAGGGTAGTAACTGTATTTTATATTGCTGCTTAACAACGGCGATAGTACAGCAATATGTCAAAGGATGGTCTTCACATATTGCTGAACTAACATGTTATTAATAGAACAAAAACGCCGAGTCACGCCTTTCATCCCATATCGCTTGAAGACAACATAAATTACAATTTTTGGTTACATGTTTGTCAATATCAGCGCACTGTTTTATCGACAGAAAATAGTAAACGTCATTAAATATAAAGATATTATATTGCCAGTGACTATGAGATTCGCTTTTTGAAAAATAAACCCAGTATTGTTTTTATGAATTACTAAAATACTTTTTACAATACACAACACCATATTTAGGTATCTTAAAGATAAAGAAAATTTAAGTATCTGCCTGCGGTTTTCGAATTTTTAGCTTTTAATACATTTGACATTTACCGTTTGCACATTCGATTATTAAAACGAATCTAATTTTTTTAAAAATTCTGCGCGAATTTAACTCTACTACTCTACTACTCTAAATCTAAGCACAGTTACAGTAGAACAGGGGGAGGGCGAGCAGAAGTCTTCTTACGAACAATTACAGCACAACCAAAAGTTTATTAATTTATCACCAGATGACACTGATAGCATCTTACAGACCCCCTACATAAACTCGGAATAAATTATTTCTGAGATTAAAAGCCACTAATAATCTTACGTGGCTTAAATACCAGGTATCAAGAAAATAATTCTCAGCGAAAAAGCTAGACCATCGTGTTGAAAGGCTGATTATCGGTTACAGATGTAAAGAATATATATTTACAGACAATGAGATGGTGACTAACTATGTTAAATTTAACCACCTATTTAAAAAAGTACCCTAGATGTAGCCAGTATAAAAAATAATACATTTATAAACATATTCAATACCTAAAAAAATATTATATATTTTATAAAATTCAACATTTTGACTGCCCATTTTGATAGGATAGACTGTAGAATGGATTAAAATAATTTTTACAGCATATTTTGGCGGTAACATGCGTCACTATTTGAACGTTTGCAGAAATAAGGACGCAATTACTATTTAGGTAAAAATCGATATCAGCCTGTAGTGTATATGATTTACTATCATCATCATCATCATCATCATATATATTAATACGCTAAGGTTAAGATGTTACATTCCCTTTTTAGAAAAAACCTCACAACTAATCCACATAAATTATATATCATTTTATAGATAATTGCTTGCTCTACCGGCATCCACAACTAAAAAATTTATTATTGCTATTGTTTTTGCAAATTAATTAATTATTAAAATTATATACACAAAACAGCAATGCTGCCATCTAACGGCTCAACGTCAATATGATTGACGGTCGGTAACATTTTTGTTTAATTTCAAATCCACTCACGTATAAATAAAGTGGCGCTTTAGCTCAATGCTATTGATACTTGCGCCTCTATATGTCAATTTTATTAAAATAGAATAAATAATGCGAAGACTTCGCACAGGTCACGCTAGTATATATTAATACGCTAAGGTTTTAAGATGTTACACTCCCTTTTTAGAAAAAACCTCACAACTAATCCACATAAATTATATATCATTTTATAGATAATTGCTTGCTCTACCGGCATCCACAACTAAAAAATTTATTATTTCTATTGTTTTTGCAAATTAATTAATTATTAAAATTATATACACAAAACAGCAATGCTGCCATCTAACGGCTCAACGTCAATATGATTGACGGTCGGTAAAATTTTTGTTTAATTTCAAATCCACTCACGTATAAATAAAGTGGTGCTTTAGCTCAATGCTTTTGATACTTGCGCCTCTATATGTCAATTTTAGTAAAATAGAATAAATAATGCGAAGACTTCGCACGGGTCACGCTAGTATCATATATTTCTTTTACGATATCGGGGTCGCCGAGCAACATATCGTAGAGCAAAACTAGTTTTGTGTTCAATTTATCTTACTGTGATAAACTAACAAATAGGCCATAACGTTACTCATAGTAAAATTTTCTGTAATAGTGAAGAAAAATCAAAAATTAAATATTCCCAGCCCTATTTATTACAAAAAATAAATAATAAAACTTCAAATAGTTACGGAGAAAGGACAAGAAACAGACATTGCTAAAAAACGTTCACAGCGCCGTATCACAAGAAGTTTCGATTAGGTATGTGTTAATGTCAGTGTATCTATGGTCTTGTGAAATATATAGAATTATAAAACACGACTTCCCGCCAATAAATATTGGCGAAGGAGAGAAATGTTTAAGGCAGGTCGTGTTATAAATATGACAGAATGTATTTCTCAAATAGAGATTAAAATTACCGGTAGTTGCACAAACAAGAATCGCCGTCAAGTATGACGTAAATTTGTTGATAAATTATGTTCAACTGTAATTATTACGTGATTACGCATTAAACAAGCTAATAAGAAATAAGTTTGTGAAGTGAGTTTTTCACTGCTTTCTTTATTTAACTGACGGACAAACTTAAACTTTGTTTTGTATAATAACAAATGACAGCAGTATAACCAAAAGTTTAATAATTAGCACCAGATAACGTTGACAATATCTTTGACAGTCCCTATCATCCATACCATGACATTTAGTGTCACTTTACGCAACTCGTTTATAGGTACCATGTAAAATGCATCAGCGCCATCTAATTATAAATAAATGAACCCTTGGTTAACTTCGTTTTATCAATATTCAATCGTAATTATCTATTATACCTAAATATTGTCATAGATAATATAACTTACTTACGTGTATTGTCATGTTTACTTTTGGGACCAGTGCAGTTTAGTAAAAATGCGAATTACACTGATGTTTTAATGAAAGAATATATATAAAAACGATGTATTTAAAAAAAAATAAAAATTACTCCCGATAGTTCCTCCATGTCGTATACTGCAAATTTGTTTCACTATTCGCACTTTAAATTTATAATTATATACTACATATTTAACAAACATATAGATATGAATGTTGATAATAAGAGAAAAAATTAGATAAGAGATTAATGAAAATTTATGAAATTTTAAAAAGATGATGTCTATCTCACTTAATATTAACAAAAACATTGGAATCTACCAATCTTAAAAATGCATTATTAATTCTTCAATTCATTACCTGTTTTTAATTACAAATTAATAATTAGGAACAAATGTATTTTAGCAACAATGAAAATTTCTATGTTTATCAAAACAAAATTAATAAGAAATTTAAAGTGAGTAAAGAGGATCCAAATATAATTTTAAAAATGTATATAATCTATATTAAACATTTAAACGTCGTAATTTACCTTTTTAATACTTCGTAAATTTTCATTTCTTACATTTCTATCTAAATATTTGTTGAGTGTGTAATATATAATCATAAATTTAAGTGAAAGTAGCGAAAAATATTTCAACAGTAACAAAATAAAGACATTTATTGTAAGTAATTTTTTTATAATCAATTTCTGCAATACTACGTCTTTTTAAATACCTAATTTTTTATGTGTTGGAAAATCACTTAAAAAGGATCAGTTAAATTAGCATTTTTGCTGTACTTAACTCATATCTAACTTTTTATGCATTGAAAGGAAATTTTCTAAATATAACACGATACTTATTCAGTAGTCAATTGTAAAAATACTTCAAGAAATAACAAATCCTATTTTTACAGATTTCCAATATTGAATTGGAAATTAGATAAAAAAAATAAATGAATAGCTGGTATAAAATGCATTCCTTCTTACATCATCTCCTTGAAATGTTATAATATGGGTAATACATTTATTATTTTACTCATCTCGTTGAGCTGAAAACAAAAGAATATTATATTTTCTGGGTACGGACAACTAAAATCTTGTTATTATTTGTTAATAAAAGCATATATTTAGATATATTCCGTTATTTTTATATTATTCACGTAGACATTTACCAGAACCGTCAATTTGAAGCGTGTTAATAAAATTGAAGCGCCTATAAAGCTGCTGACGCCAGGCGGCGCTCATGTCGCGCACCCAGTCAATATAAGCGTTTGAATAATTCATAAAAACAATACAGTTTTTAGTTTTTCAAAAATCTAATCTCGTATTCACTCTTACGTAATTATTTTCTGTCAAGTATATACAAATCGCATAACGAAGCCTGAATTTCAATGTAAATATTACTGTTTCATAACTTCATAAATTCTAATTTATATTTAAAAATCAAATTCTTATTACAACTTCTTCTTGACCTTAAATAATTTTTTTACTTCACTCGTACTTCTTCTTATTTTGCTGTTAAATGACTGAACTTTGTTTCATCCACATCTTAAACACAATAAATTTTACTTATGTTGACAAATATAGTTACTTTTACCAGTTAACCGTTCCCTAATGTTACACTCGGTAGACACATTATACTAGTAAAAATATGGCCCAAATAGAGCCAAGAGCTAATCGTGATAAACGGGATAATCTTCAAAATCATGTACATTACAGAGATAGACGTATTGAAATTGAGACATATTACCTCTTTTAGTGCGTTAATAATATATCTATATAATATAACGTCATTGACTCACCACGACTAAACTTCCAATAGCTAATAAAATAATAGCATATCCGAAATTCTGTATTGCGACTGTACTTTCAGTACAGACAACCCATATAACAAATAACGAATGCAATGGAAATTAATTTATTCTTAATCCTTCAGGAGTATTTTCGAATTAAGCGTGCGCGAAACCTGCCTATCCCAATTTTTCTGTCTGCATAACAACTTCAACATTTCTACTTGAAGATAATAGTGCAGTAAACACTGGTAGGATGATGGAAAAAATACAATGTAATAATAAATCTATTAGAGACATGTTACAGGAATCAAAATTATTCAATTCACTTTTTTTATTTCGATTATAAAACGACGTATGTCTGTATATTAGTTTAATTTATTTTTACTGTTCTTCTTAAAATGCTAGTAACATTGATATATAGCGATCGTGTTTCACGTTATTTCTGTCATTAAACTTATCTAATCGACCAGTAGATGGCGCACTGTGTTTTATGAAATTATAATAATAAATGTGAAGGATCATGTAGAAAATATATTAATGCAAAAGAAGTTGACTTTGAAACATTTTTAAGTCGCATGCCGATATTATATGATGTATGACAAATGCGAACCTTCCTTTTTTTATCTTCAAATCCGTAAGTATTAGAATAAAAACATATGCATTATGTTTTTTGTTCCAACACTTATTTCAAAAAGATTAATTTAATGACTGATGTTCTTTATGGTAGAACCTCATTTTCATTTAATTTTATATTTCAAATTTTCTATCTATTTTGTAACTTATTTAAAATCATCATAATATAAAGAATAAATGTTAAATCGATATTATTTATTCATTTCACTAAAGGAATTCCGAAAAGTGTTAGAATGACTTACAAAATTGTAGAATTTCAGTTAGTGCCCTTTATTTGAATTAAAATGAATAAAAACTGTAATGTGATAATTATATAAATATTCAATTATGATAATGAAAATAAAAGTAATCCATGTCAAAAACAAGAATGTAATTAACATACTTTTTATTACGTCACGATCTGGTTAATGGCGTAGAACTCATTGCCCACATTAGAAAAATTTAGTTGTCGTAATTAACTGACATATGCAACTCGCACAATTTGCTGGGCGATATTATTATCAATAATATATTGTTATAGTCGCAGTAATGTGCTTATTATATATTAAATGATTAGTTTAATATGGGTTATAATATAAAGTGGATTATTCCTCGTTTAAGACAGTCCGGAAGAATTTGGTATTGTGCAAGTTCGTTTACAGTAGCAGTTGTTGGTATTTTTACTAAAATAATCGTAGGTTAGTCTATTTTATTTTGATTCTATTATTAGTGTAAGGTTTACGCCCTGTTTTGCCGTAAATAGAACTTTATACATGCAAGTCTTCACTTAAGGTTCCGCATTCGTTTAGCGTTAGAGCACACCTACTTTGCGTTTCACATTGCTATTTTTAATTTATGGTGTTTATGCGATAGAATCATATTGTACTTTTTTTATTACTGTATAGATATTTTTTATACAAACATTTGATAATTTATTAAAAAATAAACATGAAAATATCTTAACTTTGTTAGCCATAATTATACAAATATTTCTCTTAAATTCAATAAGTTTCTTATAATCAATAATTATTATTTTTGACTCAATAATATTACAGAAATGGATTTTATTATTTTACACACAAAATTATTCACCATCATACTAATTTCTGTGTAATTAAACAAACATGAGACTTCAAAGCGTGTGCAGTTCTTGACAAATATACAGAGCACAAAATATATAACCATTTATAAATTATTCAACAGAAAACTAACACAAATATTTACACTATGTAAACAAGTGTTTATTATCGATTTCCTTATATACATCAGTAATTATATAATCAACAAGTATTGCTGTTTATATTAAAAGAATACATTTCCAAACGAGATATGAATGGGTATAAAGCTTCTGAAATAATTTGATAATTTTCTGGGTATTGCAGAAATATTCTAGCATAAAATAATATTATTCTAAATTACCTTTTTATCGGTCATGAAAGGTTATGTTTGTAATTCATTATAAAATATTCCAAGAATAATCCCATTATCTCATTTATCCCTAATCATATTGAATGATCGAACTTTCAGATGTAGCACTTCATTTAATTTGTATTAAGTTATGTCAATTGTATCATTCATATTTTGATCCCAACATTAAAATAATACGTGTGTTGAAATTTGGAATTATAAAGAGTCAGTTGAAGTAACGTTTGATAGGCAATTATGATGTAACTCAAGATTTTTACTACTTGTATACTGTGAGACACCTCATTCCCAAATTCAATGTGATAAACCAAAGAGATAAATCAAACAAATTTCAATATTCAATCTTAACCAACTCACAAGTCAATTTTATTCACCTTACGAAAGCCCCTCATTTGTTACAAAATGCTTATACGAAATTTGTACTTTACTCATGCTTCATAGCAAATTCATATGGAATAATAACATACTATCTGCTTAATACATAACAAAGGTCAATCCATGTCAAATGGTTTGATGTAAAGCAATAATATATCTTTGAATTTGTTTCCTGCTGTCTCAGTTAATTGTTACCATTTCACAAATTTAATAAAATCATTTTATAGTTAATAAATTATAGATTATAATTTTTAAAAAACTGGCATTTGTATTTTTAAAAATTTTGTTGACAAATGTCATTATCTGCATAATATCAAGGCATAGATTAAACACAGCTTTCTTATTGGGCATATTGAATTGTGCAAATTTAAATATTTTAACTAACTAGAAAGGAATTAGAACTTTAAAAATAATATTAATTATAGTTCATCTATTAATTGGAATCTATTTTTCAGTGTACCTTGAAAATATACAGCTCAAATAATAAATATATCACAAATATTTATAAAATAGAGTAACAAAACATATTATATTGTATTTATCCCACGGTAACTTATAGTCTAATATACCTAAGAAAACTACTTTTGTTGTCGTCGTTTTTTATGTAACAAATTGCTTCATTGAGTAGGGCAAAGATGTCAGTTATCGTAGCTCACCTGAACACTCTATATAGCTGCATTTCTAGCTAATGCAGCTGCCAAAGCAGGTAGACTTAGGGATTAAAATTTGGTTAATATTGTTCTTGGAGGTTGCCACAGACATCAAATCTAAAAATTCATAGATTGACCGTAGTTTACATTCTAACCCAAGTAAATACAAAACTATCGGCTTGAGAGTGTCAACCAGTTAACACCAAGTGAAAAAGTTCTCCAAAACTAACTTTATAAACCAATAGTTATGGTTGCTTTTAGCAAACAAAGAAATTTGGATTTAACTTGTTAACTCTCTACGCTGATGATACATGTGATCGAGAATAATCTACTGGTTTTAATTTGGTATTAGGAGGCTAAGCTCTTTCAGTTTGTGTGAAAGTGTAAAACAGTTTTACACAATTATATTGTTAGAAAGAATTTAATAAGAAATTATTTTTTGATAATGAAACATTTAGAAAGCTTATCACGTTACTAAGAAAAATCCAGTACTACCTCCTTCGAATAAAATGCTATGCATAGAGCATGTATCAAAATTACCATAATAACTTGTGTATCTAGTCCATAATTATTTTATTCACAATTATGACTTTCAAGTAAACTGCATTCCAAAATAAGTCAGTTGGTAAATATGACTCAACACAAAAGGTTGGAACTTATATCTCATATACATCAGTTCCAGTTAAGGTGGTGGGATCTGTTGTGTCTGATGCAATATAATGATCGTAATACGTCTCCATAAATAATTTTAAAACTTTATCCATTCTCAGTAAAAATTTGTCAGTTTTGGCTCTTGCGACATATAATATGTATATTGCGATTTAATATACATTTTGCGTCATCTATTGATAAATTTTAGAATTAAATTTTTATTATTGTGTATAAAGCACTGAGTTTCATGCTACAGTTGTACTATTTCTTATGTTATAAATCAGCCTCTAAATTAATTTAAATCACGAACTATGTCTATATCTATTTTTACGAAAAATGTTTTCTCCAACTTGGGCATAATTTAGTAAAAAACATAATTGTGTAGCACAATGCATGTTCCTTGGCATTAATATCCCATACGAAAGAAACTTATGTGTATGTGGGTTTCAGCCTACATGTATGTAGCCCACCACCCAAACAATGTGCATGCAAAATTTTGGTAGTTATCAGTTGCTTGTTTACAGAATGAGAAAGTAACAAATTGAAAATATTACAAACAAACCATCTTTCAAATTTATAATTTTACACACACTACTTCGTGTAATTTATTATCTCACAAATACCACTTTGTATAATTTTATTGTAATAACATTTTCATCTTTTTTTTAATGATATCTTATTTCAATCGATTACTCTAAAATAAATTACTTCATGGAAACAGATTACATGTATCATTCGACTTAACCGATTATTATAACTTTACGCAATATTATTTAAGTAAAATCCTTGAAATCTTTTCAAATGGCAAATATCATTAGAAACAAATCTCTTTACACCGATTTTGTTTAATTTCTTTAATTAGATTTACTGTCCCTCAGCTGATTATTAAATATATTAAAAACACATATTGTTAAATATATTCTTCTAGAGATTAGACTTCACATATTATTAAAGATATTAAAAATAATTTTTAACTTTTAACAATATACTTGCATGTATTGTTTTTCTGCTCAATTTTACAAGTTGACCGTTTATTTGAAGCAAGTTGACCGTTTATTTGAAGCAAGTTGACTGTTTATTTGATTGCAAGCTTTAATTTTATTTCAATTATACACTCCTCCTATTTACAAGCTTTTTATATCTAAAGAGCATAAATTATTATATTTGTATTATGCATTTATAAAGTTCTTTTTACATGAAACATAATTTTTACATATTGCTTGGTTTACACATTCTCAAAGTAAATGGAATTGTGGAAGTGGAATTTGCATCATTCATCCGAACGTATAATGCGCAAACATACTTAGTTTTGGTTGTACCTCTTAATAATTTGTAAATGTTCATAATAAGCGTCAAATTAATTCAAAATAGTCACCATTCAGGCAAAGCCAGGGCTGACCGCTACTTCAAAATAAATCATATTAGTAGAACTTAATCATGTTCCATTAATTTATCTTTCCGTAGATAAGATAGTTTGGATAAGTAGTTAGATATTGGCATGCGATTATAAAATTCTAACGAAGAGTTTTATCTAAATTTCGAAACACAAAAAGTTGTTAAGTATTTGAGGAGTCACATTTAAATGGAATTTTATCATAATAGTAAAATAAATGATTTAACATTAACGTCGAATTATTTTTATATGTTACTTACAAGTACTCCAACCATTTACGGTAAAGTAAATCTTGACAATTTCAAAAAACCAAAAACTCAGTTCACTATGTAGAATCTATTCCAGTTTAGAAAGCTAAAATCTCCTGTATTTTACTGAATTCAAAAGCCAATTAGCAAAGAGGTGGGTGTCTTATGTTTTATAAAGTAATTCCCACTACTGAGGCACAAACTACAAATAAGACCGATTATGGTATTTTTATTTCCTTTCTTTTTAAACTCGCCAAACTTCCTTGGTTTCTGTGAAGGAACAATCTATGAACTGTTATCTAAATTTATACCGCCTTTAGCTTAGATGACCAATATAAAGATACCGTCCCTAAGTCATGTCTGCTAATTTTATTAAAGCCATTGTTTAAAATAACCACAGAACCTAGTTATGTATCGCAAAAATTATGTAACGAACCTAGTTAGCGATCGCCAATTAATGTTTCATAAAATTGCTAAACTCTATGTAGTAAGTTCTCTTTCTTCCCATGAACTGTAAAATCGAAACTCATTGCCCACCCATATCTTTCGAGACTCGTACCCTATATCACTTTCTATAAAGATATTTTTTTCTATGATTTTATTTCTCTTTCTACATCGCTGTTAGAGTGTGACTTTTTACATATACTTGTGCCATTCTCAAACTGCAGGCAAGTTTGAAGGTTTTCAAAAATGAATGTTAATTAAGAACAATTTTGAATAAATTAATTTTGACAGTGATTTTTTTCAGAAATGTTTGAGAATTTTCATGTATTTCCTTAATGTTTTCTACTTAGTTTGTTGCACAGAATCACATATATGAATAATAGTACTTGTTACAGCATAAAACACGACTCCCACGGCAGTGAGAAAAATCTGCGTCTAATCTCAAAATACAGAAACAAAATATTATAATTTACATAAATTGACCCTTTTCGAATGTGTAAAGAAGATTTTGAGAAAAAAAAATAGGTAAAGCAACATTATCTTCAAAATCAAACAAGGACAAGACTTATACTTTGAAAATGATCACCTACTCGTATACCTATCTTAAAATTGTATATTTTGTAAATGTTTCGTACCTAAGAATGATAAAATGGAATCCTTATAGGATCGCGTTGTTCTTCTATCTGTCCGTCTAGACTCTTTTCTCAGAAATAATCAGAGGTATTATGCTGAAATTAACAATACTGAGCTACTCTGAATTTCGAGGCTACATAGACGTGTAAAAATGCAAGATTCTAACTGAATGCAATAAAATAATACAGTCTTTCAAATTTCACATACTTTGTTACGGATTTATTCAGTAAAACTAAGGGTTGTTTCCGTTCACTTAAAATCTTGAAACTTAGCACAAAAGAAGGTCCCAGAAATGTTCATTTGTAATTCTATATGGAATTATAACTTGACATATGTCTTAAATACATACTTAGCTTTATGAAAGTATAATAGTATAGAATCCTTAAAACACGAGTTTCACTCGCATTTTGACTGTTTTTTTTATTAGTAAATTTCATTAATTTAGTTTTTGCAGACTGGTCATTTCTTTATCCTGAAATATTTGTTTTAATACAAAAACCTAGCGATACTTTGTTCCAAAATACAAGTGCAGTGGTTTAATGCATTTACCGTATGCTCTTATATTAAACACAAATAATTAGTTTCGCTTAAATCCCGTGCGGGCTTGCCATCCCTCCTCTGTTCCTTTGCCTGCTCCCACTTTCTCCTACAGCTTGCCGCTGCCCCTACCCATGTGGCGTAGATTTGGTTTAATTTTCTACGTAATCTTTTCATCATCGTAACTTCGGAACCATTTTGTCCTTTGATTTGGAAATTGGTCCAGTATTTAACTTGTAAGTTGTGTAAAGTTTGTGTCAATTACTTCATTAAGACTTTAATGTACACAAATGATGTATGTCTGGTGGATTTATTACTATGAGAGCAATCTCTTATAGCCAGCCAGAACATGAACCCAGCCCGTTCAATAAGCAGCTGGTAATCAAACCTGGGACCCCATGATGCGTCACGTATCAAATGCCTTAAGCTTGTGATCAACACAACACACCATCGTGACAAAATTCATTTTAGTAATTGAATATGTAAACGGAGAAATTATTTAAAAGCTGAAAATTCAAAAATCGCTTCAATTTTATTTGTGTAAATTAGGTGTTTTAAGTGCGAAATACGTCTTGACAAATTATTTTTTCATGACGTTTTTTTCTTGCATTATTTAACATTTTTGTCAAGTGTTATTCTAATTAGTTATTTAATAAATTAATTATAATATCTAAATGGATAGTTATTATTAAATAGACTCTATACAGTATAATATTTTTGTAAATACAAAAATATAATAATAAATTAAAATTTACGTATTTAATTCCAATGTAATTTATAACAACTGAGCAATATAATTAATATATCTACATAACTATGTCATACCCTACACTATTCAAAAGTATAGATATTGTAGGTTCTATTACTCTTAAATATGTTAGAATTGTAATGGTTTCATAAAACTAATATTCTGTTAGGACTTTGTATAAAATAGTCATACACTCATCATAAAATATTAACCCTCTTCTATATTAAGATAACTATCTCATAACCTACACTATTCAAAGTATAGACATTGTGGGCTCTATTACTCACTATTAAACATGTTAGAATCATAATGGTTTCATAAAACTAGCTTTCCTACTAATATTCTATTAGGTCTCTGTATAAAATAGTCATACATGCATCATAAAATATTAACTCTGTTCTATATTAATATAAATATCTCATACCCTACACTATTCAAAATATAGACATTGTAGGCTCTATTACTATTAAACATGTTAGAATCGTAATGGTTTCATAAAACTAGCGTTTCTAGTAATATTCTATTAGGTCTCTGTATAAAATAGTCATACACGCATCATAAAATATTCACTCTGTTCTATATTACCTAGAGTGATGTTCAGATAGATAGATATGCATATTCAATTACAAAATCATACTTGAACTCGATCACAAGTTGTCCTTTGATCTCAGTCCAAGTGTGGAAATGGATTAATAGATCTCTTTTATTTTTTTATTCTCCACTAGAAAAGAACGCAATTGAAATTCATTATGGTCAATCTTGTGTGTTAACGATTATTTAAGAAGAGTCACGGTTAGCACGCTAGTGCTACTGTTCAATTTTATAAGATCAGCTTTCATCGAATAATTGTTTGGCAGTTTATGTATATAAATATATATACATAAAACGGAAAAATTATTTTAAAGCTATATATATTCATAACTTGCCCTCCTTCAAGGTTTTAACATATAAGATTTTTATGTATATAGCATTTGCACTGGTGTTATTCTAATTTCATTCCTACTTTACAGAAATCTATGATCGTTATATACCAATATATTATTCATTTTTTTCATTATTTTTATTTTATCTATACCAACATATAAAGTTTGTATATGATAATTTTGACACTATATGTTCAATTTAAAAAATTATATTTGTGTTAGAAAGGCTATGCTTTAAGTACAATTATACGCTATATATCATTGAACTTGCATCATTTAAGCAGTATCGACGGGAATACTTCTTGAATAATACAAGACAGGAACAGCTCGACTTATTTATTGTATGAACATTCCGAGTGTTTCCACTTATATACCGCCTACCCTGATGACCAATGTTATTTCGCAAATAGTGCGGAGGTCTTTAGTGACTATGAGGGAGGGGAATAGAATAGGATACTTAATATTATTCTATACAGGAGAAATCCCGGGTTAAGGCTAGTATTTATTTCAAAGTATTTATATTTAGCATGAATTTTTAAGAGTTCATACTCAAAGGGTTGAATGGAACTCTATTAATCTTGCTCATTTGTACATCATTCTGCCACATAGATTAAAGAAGAAAGGAGATAGATCATATGTTGTAATTTATACCAAGCCAAGCGTGTCACGTAGAGCGCACTTGACCAATGACAGCGAAACTGAAACAATATAATCTATCTCTTTTAAAAATCTTCAAATAATGCCTTACCTATGGAACGTAACTCAATGGGAACTTTTATGAATTATTCTTGAATTACTATTGCAAACAATCATTGTACATTTTACCATTTTTGCAAGGCAAAACAAGGCTTTTTATAAATAAAACGGGAGATGTAGCATGTCTAAGTACTAATATAGTACTGGCGGCGAGGTGATGATCAACATATTAAGTGTGTTTAAAGTGTGTACGCTGGGTGCGAAAACTGGACACCCTACACACTTTGTATGGCGTTTCCCTTTCATTCTATCCTCCTTATTCTGTCACCATATTCTAGCTTCTGAGCTAATTATGCTATCTGCATATAATTTAAACACATTTTGTAATATAATGACCAAAGCCGAATTAAAATTGGACTAAAAAAATGTTTGTGCAAGGCTACTTGCCTGGAACACGAAAAAAAATGTTTTTATTAACAATTTACTAAGTATTTAACAATTTACTAACATACATCCGGGATCGACAACGTCTCCTTGAGGAGACCATTTTAAATAGATTTGAAAAAGTTTTTAATAGAATTGAGCGTCCCATCCCTTCCTCTTTTTTTCTAAAATAATTGAAATAAAAATCTATATATATATATATATATATATATATTTATACATGATGAAAAATAATGAATACTCACAAATATCTTTATGAGCATTATATAAGTTTTACTCATAATTAACAGTAACATTAACAGTATATTTTTATTTAGAAAATCAAATATATGCAGTTAGCTGCGGTTTATAAATAAACAATGAAACCATCCGTTTAAAAAAGTAGTTTATAAAAACTGTAAGCAATCGATGCTTAGATGCATTTAGGCCACATTATATTCACAATTACAAAACATTAAACACATTATATTATCAATGTTTTTGTAGCATAATGTATTGTAGCAAGGCTTATTTATATTATTAAAACCTTTCAATCACATTTGCAACTTAAAGACATTCGCAACTTGCATAAATTCGGCTAATAATAAAACGTCTTGTATAATTCGAAATGTGCCCCCACATTGTGGGTAATTAACTAGGTATTCACAAGTCATTTGTTATCTATCTTGTTACTACTTTAATCTAGGCCTACTGACTATTAGTCTAGATGAAAAGTCATGCTTATATTATGTATTATAAATGGAAGTTTAAGGCCGAAATTTAAAAAAAATGTAACAATAGAAATCCTATGCAATTTAGTGTCCAAAAATTAATTAAATATTATTTGCTATATAATTATATACACTATTCCTAAGATGTTAACACATTTTATAATATTTGTAACAGACTTCAACAAATTGTTTTTTCACTCATCATAAACATCATACTCTGTTGTTTTTTCAGTTAGGTAGTATGCATTTGAATACTCCGGAAATTTAAGAGTTCTATTAATAACTCTAAAATATATAATTGGTTACGAGGTGCTGGTTAATTTTTTTATCATTAATGAGTATTTTCGTCAACAGTATGGTTCAACCGCACAACTACATACAATCGCTCAGTGCTGATGAAGGCATTGGAGTCAAGACCAAATCATGTGCCGTTAATAACGGTCTCCAACCATCACTCCTGTTTCGATGACCCAGGCTTATGGGGTGAGTTTTTCACCATATACAGTTTTGAAAACAGTTCTTCTCTTTGAGGAAACTCAAAAATTTCATAGTTCTTTATGGTTTCAAGACTGATGTAAAAATTTTGTATATTATAATTATATTGTGCTGGCAACTTCAAGAATGTCATCATTTGAGTGTGCACTTTCATAACTTATCTAAATTGAGGGCATCTATGTTTATTTTGATTATCAATTTGACGAAATCTCCATGGAAAATGATTGGCGTAATCTGTTACCCGTAATCTGTAATTTTTAACTCATTGACAATGTGTTATTTCATTGTTTTCACATAATTTCTCGTCAATACTAATTACGCAGTATATATAAATTTATATGGTTAAATGCTGGTAAAACATTTTATTATCTATTGTCACATGTAAGTGTAAAGATGATTAAATTTTAAATTTGATCATGAATGAAAAATATTAAATTTTTTTTATAGTGTTACAATGTTGATTTTAGTTATATAACTTAATAATTTGTGTGTAAAAATTTCACATTAACAGAAGTTAAACTGAAAGATAGGGCTATCTTTTTATAGCATCATGCGAGCTGAAAAATGTTTTTGTGCGGCCATTAATGGAACATTTCAAATCCCTACAGCATGAGAGAGCAAACACAAATTAAAAATATTAGAAGTAAAAAATGAAAAGTCTATGTAGTTTTTGCAATTTTATAAACAAAATAATAATGACATAATTTAAAATTTATATTTATTTATGTGAATTTATATTTATTAAACATTTAATTTTGAGCTTTATAAAAAAATTATTTTAATTAAAAAGAAAATAGTAGTTTTTTTAAGGTTCCATATCCTCCTCCTACCCTTACAGTTTCATTTAGTCAGTCCATCTGTATGTCACCATCCAATTACACTCATATTTTACACTCTCACTTATTGGGATGGAATTTGGTGAAAGTTAATGATACAAAATCAATTATAAAGTAAAATTTAATAAATATTTTTGACACACCCTCCTATACAATGGAAGGCCTGAAAATAAAAAAAATTAAGTACATATAAAGCGCCCATTACATAGGTCTTTCAAAAAGTAACAAAGTTTGTTTGGGGACTAGGTACATAATTAAAATACTTCAGTTTCAAAATATTTCCTGTCAAACTCATCATCAAGACCTTCTATTTGACTTCAAATAAATTGTTATACTTATAAATCTAAGACTGTGGAATCCTGTCATTGGTCTATCTGGCACATACTTAACTAGTTTTAATTGTATTCGACTCTCCTATACTTTAAGGGCTCAGTAGCCATAATAATTTCTTTTTTACTTTATATAAACATATTTGAAAAAAAGACATGTTCCACTGATAACTACATAAAAAAATAACAAACATAAATTCGAGATAGAGAACCTATAATTAATCTCAAGATATAAAAAAATATAAAGAACAGAAACGTTTTTAAACGAATATATTTTCTTCTTATTTGTACTGCTTCTGCAATGGACAGGATTTAATATAGCGTTTAAAGCTGTCAATTTATAGATGCCCAATAATAGCCAATTCGTCAATAACAACTGATTCGTAAAAATTAATTTATTTACCTCCGTCTAGTCAACTTAAAAACTTGAAATTACTTGAAATTTACATATATATGAAAGAAAAAGTTGGAAGTTGAGATGAGTTACACTTTTGGCAAGGTTAGAGTGCAGTTAAGTGTAAAACATTTTGTGTGAAATTTGCTTGATGAGAAATTAAATATTATATTATATGTATATGGGAAGATATAATATGTATGAGATTATATAGAATTATATATTACATATATAGAATTATATTATATATATAGAATTATATATTACACTTATGCTAAGTTATGCTTATTTCTATTTTGCACGTTGCGCCATTATAACTAATAAATGCTGATTTTTCTTGTGCTGCACATCTGTAAAAATTCCACCATTTCTTGCACATAAACATATTTCATTTCATTAGTAATTGAAATGAATTTATACCACTAGCGATATATTTTTGAAAAAAACTTTAGAGTTAGTCATTTCAAGTCATCGCTACTAGTGCTTAGTAAAGGGCGTTACTTGTACTTTACATTGCGGTGATAGCTTTTTCCCTTAAAAATTTTATGAAGCTTATACATATCACTATATTGCAATATTTTGACATTGAGTGATAAACAATTTCAACGACTTTATCTTATTATATTACAAGGAATATTGATTTTGCCTTTTAGATTTTTGAAGGTGTTTCCATATAATAGAACTTGCTGGCGTTGTACTTTTAATTAGGATATATTTCATAATTTATCAATTCTGAGCAAAAAGTCGTGAAATCCTATTAAAAATATTAATCTGAAAAATGGAGCAAGTTCTTTTAGATCATCATGTTAAATGAAAAAAGTTTTTCTTCCCGCTACAGGATTTACTTCATTTTAAAGACTTGAAAAATTCAAATATAAGAGCTACGCACCCTTTTATTTTAAATTCTATTCTGATTAGATTCTGTTATCAACGTTTTGTCAACTTACTTAATGATTTAAATAGGACTTGTCCATCTTTTCTAAAAATATATATACGCTGTACGAGTTAATGTAAGAACATATATATGCTATATATCTTGTGCACATATGTATTTATTGTTGTACTAATTATTACTCTTGAACAAAATTGTGATATTGACCTAAATACATCTTTTTCAACTCAAACTAACAAACTGAGTTTAATTACGCAAATTTCGGTGTCGTATGTGTATAATAAATAATTTATTAAAACATGAAACACCTGTTATAACTTGCAGTATATTTTATCTTGTTATACTTATTACCATTCCCATTCTAAAGACGTCCACGTGAGGACCCAGATAAAAACGAATTCAGAAATAAATGGCTTGGCTAAGTTAAAGTCATGTTATATCAATTTAAGAATCTGCAATAACGTGTAATGAATACACAGTAAATGATGTATTGTTCAATAACAAGTGTAAGACCATTGTAAATCGGTGTGGTTGTGGACATCTACCTCTCGTTTCACGATCATATTACTGATATTACATTTAGAATACTTTGACGTTGTCATGTGACATTTCCAAGAATTTCGCAATATCAACTTTATTAAAACCCTATTTAACGCGCATGGTCATAGAAAATTTTAAATCGACTCAATCATTTGATCTCCGTATAAGATAACTTACATTCTTATATTAGAAGGAATACAGGGAAGATTTATTCTATTTCTATAATAATCATGGCTACTATCGCTACTTTTTATTTGGGGCATGGTTAGATATAACTGCAAGTACGAATAGACTTGAACTTGGCCTTGGTATTTATAGAGAAATTTAATTGGTGACATTCAACAACCCATCCAATTGCGATCTCTGATAGGTCGCACACTCAATTTGTTTAACTCGGTATTTAAGACTGCCTTATATTATTGATTTATTCTGATTTTCAATTAACAACCTTAGAGTTAAAATTGCAGAGTATTCATTCGGTTCACAGTTCTCTCAATATTTCTAGTTGTGTTTTTATTCCTTGCAGTAATTTTCGATCTTTGTTTCTGTTTATTGTTTGCTATCCTAGATATTTTCTGTATCATACAAATTTGCTCAGCTCATTGACACCAAGCCGTACCTTAGCAAGGATTTCATGGAAAATAAAATACACAATTAAATACACGATTAAATGAAACTACGTGATGTAGTATTATTTCTACTTTCTTTAAGTTCTTTACCACGACCTAGGTTTCGTTGTATTACAACATCTTCAGGTGGGCTATTAGCAAAGATTCACAATTTTGTTCAAGAGTAATAATTAGTACAACAATAAATACATATGCGCACAAGATATATAGCATATATATGTTCTTACATTAACTCGTACAGCATATATATGTTTTCAGAAAAGATGGTCAAGTCCTATTTAAATCATTAAGTAAGTTGACAAAAGGTTGATAACAGAATCGAATAAAAATTTAAAATAAAAGGGTGCATAACTCTTATATTTGAACTTTTCTAGTCTTTAAAATGAAGTAAATACTGTTGCGTGAGGAAAAACTTTTTGCATTTAACATGATGATCTAAAAGAACTTGCCCCATTTTTCAGATTGATATTGTTAATTGGATTTCACGACTTTTTGCTGAGAATTGATAAATTATGAAATATATCCTAATTAAAACCACAACGCCAGCAAGTTCTACTATATGGAAACACCTTCAAAAATCTAAAAGGCAAAATCAATATTCCTTGTAATATAATAAGACAAAGTCGTTGAAATTGTTTATCACTTAGACATTTGTTAAACAATTTCAACAACTTTGTCTTATTATATTTGTCTCATTATATTGATATGTACAAGTACATATCATTATATTGCAATATAGTGATATGTATAAGCTTCATAAAATTTTTAAGGGAAAAAGCAATCAACGCGATGTAAAATACAAGTAACGCCCTTTAGTAAGCACGAGTAGCGATGACTTGAAACGACTAACTAAAGTTTTTTTCAAATATATATCGCTAGTGGTATAAATTCATTTCAATTACTAGTGAAATGAAATGTATTTGTGTGCAAGAAATGGTGGAATGTTTACAGATGTGCTGCACAAGAAAAATCAGCATTTATTAGTTACAATGGTGCAACGTGCAAAATAGAAATAACTATAACTTAGCAGAAGTGTAATTTTTGTATGTACTCTCATAATTCTATATAATCTCATTTTTTCTTTGCTAATAGCCCACCTAAAGATGTTGTAATACAACGAAACCTAGGTTGTGGTAAAGAACTTAAAGAAAGTAGAAATCATACTACATCACGTAGTTTCATTTAATTGTGAATAATGAATTTCTACCAAATTAACGCCAAATATATTCAATATTTGAAAATAAAATTAAAAAAAATAATAAGATTATTATTTATGTTGAATACTAAATAGTCCTTAAGCTGAATATTTGGTATATTCCTAAAACTATTTGAAGACATTTGGTACTTATATGCATGTATTTTACTACTTTGAAGCGACACTGCGACAATGCCAATGCATCTGGTCTCACATGCAAATTAGAGCCTAAAATATTGCTCGTGCAATAAAGTTAAAGCAAAATTTTTTAAAATTTGATGAGGATAAACACAACGCATTGGATGACCGATGAGTCGAGACAACTCATACATCTTTATGGCAATGCTATGAAAAAACAGCAGCTGAAATCCGGGCCGAAAGTCGGAAGCCGGATTTGTGTGGGTTTTCCCACTGCTTATGTTAGTGAGTTTATTGTAGGGGAGCGGTATAGGTTTTATTATATTTCGGGAGTTATACGATATACAAGTATTTTACTAATGTAAAAATTTGAAGTTTAGCGCAGATATTTATACCCATCAAATTTTAAAAAATATTCCTTTAACCTCATTGCACGGTTAATATCATAACTTGCATGTGATATCTGATGCATTGGCCTTGTTACAATGTGATTATAAATAACCACAAACTATGGATGTACAAACACAAAAAAAATTTTTAAAGCCGGTCTGTAGTTCCAGAGATTAGTGCAAATAAAGCAAAAAACAAATTTTTTGATCTGTCACTGCTCTGTTCCTATGAACTGTAATGTCATTAGAAATAGTCTATAATCTTCCTCAAAGTATGGGTTTTCTAATACCAAATGAATATTTCAAATGGGACATATGGTTCCAGAGTTTAATGCGAACAAACAAGTAAACAAACAAACATTTCCGCTTTATATATCAGTAAAGATTTGTAGATCTCTGACCGTTTTGCAAACAAACTTTAAACAAAGTAGTTAAATCGTAAATATCCAATGATATTAAGTAATCAACCAGTCATAAAACAAAAATAACAACTATTAGCTAAGATATTATAGTAGAATTTAGAACTTCAAAAAACCCTACTAGAATCTCATTCTTGGTCAAACGAATTAGATAAAAGAAAATCTCAAACGGCTGATATTGTTACATGCTTGCGAGTTATAAACCTATAACTTCCCCAACCCTTATTTCTCTGGGGTAGCATAAAACGAAAACAAACTGGACTACCCATATAATTATTAATCAATTTAATAAAGTGAATGGTTAAGAGCAACTTCCATCTAACCAAGAGACATGTCTAAGGTAAAAATTGCATGTCTAAGGTAAAATTGTAGGAAATCAATCAATATATTATTTATTTATGTACTTTAATGTATCAAATTGATATATACGGCGGACTTATTGCTAGGAGAGCAATCTCTTATAACCAACCAGAATACCAATCCAGCCCCGCGACGAACGGCCGAGAATCGAACCCGGGTCCCCGCGAAGCACCGCATAGTCAAAGGCCGTATGTCTTATGATCAACCCAACACACCACGGTGACTATATATATTAATTATACATCCTGTGAAATCAAATTATTACGAAGGAAGGGGAACTATAAGGAGAAGAAAGGTGTACGCAAAATTGGTGAAAAATTATATAATTCCAGCTAACAGTCAAGGATTGTTTTACTAAATGTTTTGGTCAGTATTTTTCTGACTCCATCTAGATTTAAATTTTTTTGAGATGCACAAATTAGGCTACTTTTAAAAAAATTTAAACTTTAAGTGAAACATTTTATATTACTTTAACTAGTTACTTCATCTAAGCGCAAGGTTTAAACTTTTTTCTTCATATATTTTGTTATTATGATATATGTTCGTTTTGTGTTTGTGCAAATATACTAGTTGTGCCTCACGATTTCCCTTGCATAAATCTGCATAATCTACACGTATAATAAAACAATAGAGATGAAAATGTTTCGTCTGTATGTTAAAAAACATTTGGAAAAAATTTTAAAAAATCTTTACACTCTCTCTCTGTCTCTCTCTATTAAATAACGGAAAATTAATGTTGCTAATTAAAGGATTTAAAATAAAGTTAAGTATTAATGTTGAGTAATAAAGAAAAAAAATATTAGTATACAGTTTAATTTCTTTAGAATACTCCAAAAACAACTATTATTGTAGTATCATTTATTGTCTTTTTAGGGTTCCCTAGTGAATAAAAATATTCCCTTATAATTTTGTCACATTCATCCATCTGTCCATCAGTCTGTCACAATTTCTACAGTTTTAGACTAAAGTATATTATTTATATGGAGATATCAATAATATTTAGCAATATATTAAACCAAATTATCATTCCTTGAAATATTTTCAACCATAGATGTGTAAGGTCTGAAAAAATTCAAGATTAGACTAGCATTTAAATATCAACAAAATTATTTCCATTAACTCGAGTCAACAATATCAGGAGATATAGGCAATTACCACCGTCACTGTGTTGGGCTGATCACAAGGCATACGGCCTTTGACTGCGTGATGCATCGCGGGGACCCGGACAGAGGTGTTCTAGTTGGCTGTAAGAGGTTGCTCTCGTAGCAATAAGTTCGCCTTATGTACCAATTGTATACATTAAAGTACATAAATAAATAAATAATGGAATACTGCATGGTGTGTGTACCAATACTCACTTGAAAAGTCTCTTTTCCAATCAAACCATTTTTTTATTATTAAGAATTAAACAATTGACATTGAATTAAACAAAAAATTGCATAATAAAATATGTGTCATAATTGAATTTATAGACTATAAATACTATATTAAAAGAATATTTTTTAATTTTAATCATGTTCAAACAAGTTCTGATGCATATAGTGAGGCAACATTTTTTTTCGGCGTCGAGAATTATTTTTAATAAGGTTGATTGACTAATGTAAAAAATGTTTTTCTTGCGTCTAAAGGACCAGTAAATAAAATAGTATTTATGTCTTGTTTAATTTTTTCCATATCCCTTAATAAACATTTAAATAATGTTTTTTTAACGACGCTGAACCTCTTAACGTAGATTCAATATATTACAGTGTAAACTGTTTTGTATGTAACAATAATACAAAATTAACAGTCATACTTATCATAAGAATAGTGTCAGTTCTTGCTAACTAACTTCAGAAAACAATGTGCGACAACTATCCAACTAGAAAACTATCAATCAACTCACGTTAAGCAGACATTTTGACAGCAAAGGCTAGCACAACTGTCACTTCATTTAATGACCATGAATACTGGACTCTAAGGTTAGTCAAAAAAGTTGATTCTGAATGCAAAAAATGCTTTGGTTGTGTTGTTTGTTTGATTTCAGGCTAAAATGTAGAAAAAAAACAAATGACTTTATATTTGCCTACTTGATGTTTATCAATTAGTCACAAAGTCATTAATTGTTCCATAAGGAATATTTAATACTCATAGAAAATAGTTAATACAAGATTAATACATTTCTTTTCTATTGAATTTACTACAAATGTTGCCGTTCTTCATTCGTTACAAGACAACCAAAACAAATTTTAAAATTTTTTTCCTGCTTTCAGTTATTTTTTATTCCATTCAAGATACCACTTAAAAATGATTATTATAAATATGTTTCTGTCAAACTTGTTTCTTTGTGAAACATCAGTATATATACAAATAGGATTCACATGACAGCATCAATATTTGTTACCATATTCAGATTTAATATAAGGCGTACAATGCTCACTATTTAATTGACCCTATGAAATAACGTCCAATTACAAGCCTCGAGTTAAAATTGACGGAAATGGAATCACGAATAATGTACACATATATTTTTATCTATTTGATTGATGTTGATAAGATAATATTAGTTTACTAAAAAATTGAGCCAGATGTATTCGGCGGTTACATAAGTTTCTGCGTTACAGCAAACCGACACTATCTTCAAACTGCAGCTGTAACTGTTATTCAATATCAGACCCTTCTTTCCTATAGTCGACTTTCAAGAACCCCTTAAGGGAATTTTTTGGAGCAATTATTTTTTTCAAATCATTTTATTAACGTTATTAAAGATCGTTTGCAATGCTGGAAAAAAATCTGCTTTACTATCTGCATCTAAACTTACTTGTCTTTATCAGCAATGTATTACCACATTATCTCATATAGATCTAAAAAAAATAATAAAAATGCTTTGAGTTGTTGTGTGGACAGTAGAGAAAAACTCTTTTAAAGTATGGAGTAGTCTTAACAAATATTTTATTTCTTCTGTGAACTTACACTTAACCTCGCATCCCAGCTTCTTTTTATTTTTCTGCCTTCTCTTGATTTTTAGTGTTTTACACATTTTTTGGAAACTAAGATAGCAGAGTGAATAGATTGTTCAGCTTAATTTTTTACCACTAACTAATATATCCCATTTATGGTATTTGACATATCTTCTTTCTGGATATTTATACATCCAATCAGCTCAATCTGCATTTACAATCAACAAAAACAATGTTTTCACATTTTTTAAATTTGCCAAGAAAAACACAAAAGGGCACTTTTCAAAAGGGCAATCATCTAAAGTTGAAATCATTAAACTATAGCAATTTACTCCAAGTAAAGTCTAATAGTACTTTAAAAGTTCATTTTTGGACAAAAAGGCCACCTGATTTGAGTACTGATTCCAAAATTCTATAAATTTCAGACTCACTTTTGTTTTATTATGTTCTTAAAAGTGTAAAGAATAAAGTCAATATTTTTTTGACAATTTTTAATGTATGTCATTCCTTAAGCAGTTCTATATTAACAAGAAATTATTAATGGTCTGTTACCTACACTACTGACGCAACCTAAAGCATAATAAGAAACCAATGTCTTCAAACCTATATCTGTATTATAAGTACTCCAAACGGAACCGGAACCCTTTGATCTGTATTATAAGTACTCCAAACGGAAATAAAATATGCCATGTTCTACAAAGACGGAGAGTCTCACATGATATATAATATGTGCATGAACATAGACAATCTTTCTCACTTGTATTAAATTTAATCATAAATGTTTCTGAATTTCTATAATTCTCTGATTCTAATATTCTTAGTTCCTTTTCAAGGGCAATAGAACTAAAGAAAAAATTCAAAATGAAATATTCCACAGGTTTTCACATAAGTGAATTTTATAAAAATTAATCTATTTGTAAATATTAATAAGTGACAAAATATAAAACTTTAAATTTTATCATGAGTAAATACTAATTCAAATAAAGGTAGTTCTTTTATTTATGAATGTAGATAAAAAATTGCTTTTTTCACAAATATAATATTTTCCTACATTATAGTTTCTAAGTATGATGAAGCCGTTTCTCACTGATCATGAAAAAACCAAGAAGCGAACAAAATTTGTGAACTATAAATTTTGATGAGAAAATGACTGTAGTTACTTTATTTGTATTTCATCGATCATTGTGCCTTTAAATGGTCTAATAATATGCCGCGATTGATTACATCCTTGCTTCTTAAACCCGATATAAATAACGCTTACCAAATACACGAAAATATTAATGCAGGTTTTTCATGCCGCAAAGACCACCAAGATATTCGCACATATTGCACGTGTAAGCGTTGGTATTCTTGTCCAACATATATATAAATATGACGAGTGTCATAAATACACCAGAAATTATTTTTCACATGATCGATAAAAACCATAATTATTCTTGCACAACATACATGCAACATCTTGTTAGTGATCGTCTTTGCGAGGAAAACAATATCTAAGTAACATGGAACTGTATATTTTCTACATTATCCTTTATAAAAATTAAATTTTTCAACAAATGTGTATCATTTTTCTTAAGCTCCTAAAACGTAATTAATGTTGCTATCTCTATGCCCCCCTTTAAATATCAATAAATTACATTTGTCAATTACTTTCATACTTTAATTAAATAAACAAATCATTCAATTAGACTAATTGAATTACTTAAGTGCTTATTTATCTCGATGGATGACTTTCTCCTACCAAAGCATGCAAGGCCAATACTGGTTCGATATCTACATATCCACTTCTTCTTGAGTACTTTTTATGAATGCTTTATTTCTATTGATATCTGTTTATCATATTTATTATATGAACATATGTTTTATGAATATTAAATCATTTGTAATATCTAGCTGTCAGTTTTAATTTCTTGTTTTTTTTTATATGGCAATGTTTATACTGACAATTTGTCAGCTAGGTTAATACTGTCCTTGTGCTATCCTCATAACTAATATAACTCGCAAGAAATTTATGAACAATATTACTACAAGCTGCGGATGTTGGTTACCATATGGCAAAAATAAATCATATTATTGCATAGTGTCTGAAAATTAATTTTTTTTATGAGAATATTTGTATAGATTTACATAAATATTGTGTTTAATGAAAATTAAACATAAATATACAGTTTAATAAAAAAAAAGTTGAGTTTAATTAAAGTTCGGATTAATTCTTTGGTCCCTCGGAGTTTCCAATGCGGCACATGTACATTTATGTGTCCCATGGATTTTTCTTTTTTAAATTTTCCTACCTTGAAAAAAAAGAAAGGAACCTTTCCCTCTATAGATCTCATCAGTAATTTTTCTCAGAAACCATTTGATTTAAAATCTTGATATTTGGAATAGTCTTAAGCTAATTGATTAAATATATTTAAATAATTTACGCTCAAAAATATTTATTATGGATGTTATAAAGGTTGCAATGGAAGTAATCGAAATTTTGTTAAAGTCGTATTGTATGGGGTGCTTACTAAAAAAGACATCTAGAAAAATGCTTTTTTTTACAATTTTAAGTTAGGCAGTTCTAGAAAATGTCAATAAAAAATGTGCCAAAGTCCCCTCCAATTTCCGAAAATGCTGCAATAAAAATTATAAAAACATTGCATTACCTCTTGCCTAAAATTCACCGGAATGCTATAGCAATGTTTCTATATATAATTTTCCGATATCCTTGCGCCTATGAAAGATATACTAGGCAAATATTTAAGTAGTGAAAAATAATATTTATATTTTGTAAATAGTTTGACAGAAATATTATGTACCCTTAAAAGTGGAATTGTGTCTAAGAGTACACTGAACCCTTATAGTGTGAGTTCTCACACTTTTTATTCCTTATATCTATCAAGCTCTTTTTACTAAAAGATTACACATAAAAACTTACGGATTTAACAGTAATAAAGGCCTCTCGTGTTTAATTTATTAATTATGAAAGTGCTTTTACTAGTAATAAATGGCCGTAAAATTTTTAATTTCTAAATTTTCTCATTTTTCTTGCATTTTTTATATTTAATATTTGACAATTTGTTTTCTTATTTCTATATTAAGTGTTTAATGATGAAGAACTGTAAATTAAGTCAAAAAACTATAAAGAATGATTCGTTGTGAAAACATAATTTGTGGGAAAAATTTTTTTAAATAAACTTTTTAAAAAGATGGATGAAATAACCTACCTAAGTAGAATTAGATGAAGGAAAAAGTGAAAAATTCACTTTTGCCGAGTTCACACATTCCCCTGAAGTTTTATGAGGCACTTAAACATAACATAACTCACATTGGAGTTGTGAAAATAAATGAAAAGGAAACTATGATAAAACTCCTGTATTACTTTGCAATTTAGATTTATGACAGGTGTTTGACAACCTTTATATTGAGCGCAGATAAAGCTCGCTACCCACTGGATTATATTTTTATATTTCACATGCAGAATAAAGTAAACGTAAGAAGAAAGAAATTATTTGTGCTAATAAAGTTCAGTAGCATATTGATATAATTAACAGTCTGCCAAGCTATTTTGAAGTCTATTGCAACTTTCTGTACATGTTTATCTAATCTTAAATAAGTATAATTTTAAATAATTAAAGTAACTAAAAAAAATATAGTCAAATACTCTATGTATTTGACTATATTTTTTTATTACTAAAATAGAACAAGTAATAACATTAAAAACAGTTAAAATAATTATATCGTACCTAAGACTTTTCATTACAAAGTTACATCGACTTAAAACCTGACAAACTACGATTTGCGAGAAAACACCCCATGCTAAACACGACTGGCGTATGACGTCACTGGCCAGTTATTTAGTATTCATTATAAGGGAATTTATTAAATATTTTTAGTATCTCGTTAAATGTTGTGTTTAAGTTATATTTTGCATATTATAATTTTCTCATTTATTTTGTATGGAAACTAAATTCATAATAACTCTTTTCAATGTAATGACCAAAAAATTGACACTTTTTTCTATTGTTTGTTATATGCATTATTTTTTCATCACACAATTTTTTTAAATCAAGTAGGTTTAAAAAATTTTTACAATTTTAAAACATTTTTATAACAAATATCGATATCAGTCAAATACCTTATTAGGGAATCGTAAAACATTTTTTATGTGGCTATATGTACAGATGCATCAAAAACATTTAAAATAAAATGTTTGAGGAATGCTGTTAAATGAGTTAAGAAAAGTTTGGGAAATGCATTTTATACAAAAATTATAGTTTTATGTAGGTACACATGCACACCCAAATTTTTCCAACTTATTTATAACAGCATTGTTAAAATGTTAACATGATGACAGATGTTTAAACATTGGTTTGTTCCAAATTTTAATGATATACAAAAATTCCATTTTTACATAATGTAAATTTTTCATTATAATTTTCACGAATCCCTTGGAAAAGTTCGCAAGTAGGATAAGAGAGCGACTCTCATTTTCAATTCATTTGATGTTTGTTTATTCTCCACCACATTTTTAGCTCACCACTCATTCCATTAACAGCAAATTAAGTATTTGAAATCATTAATTAGACTGAGTGAAGAGAAGTCATATATTTGAGAAGTGTGGGGCCAATCGACTGTGTTTTTTGTATATTTTTTTGTAGCACGATAACTTCCGTAATACTCAACAAAACGTAATGAAATTTCATACGGACATTCCTTATGTCTTCCCTCGTTTTTAATTTTGGTGAAAATTTGTTTTATTGAACTGCCATTAAAGAAATTTTTTAGAAATTTTGAACACAGTGTGAAATAAAAGATATTAAAAAGTTTGTCACAAATATACATGGTGTTAGGGAATAAGTGTCAGACAAAGAAAGACATTATTTCATGACTGAAAAATACTTTTTTGTTTGACTGAAAAATAGTAATTGTTATTGAAATAAAATTTAAAAGATGACTTTTTTCAGAAAATTTAAAATAATATTCATAATTTGTCATTTTTTTATACATCAAAAATAAAATGTTTGAGCGCTGCTCGGGGGAATAACCCGCAAACAGCTGCGAAGACATCACCACTGCAGATAAACACACTCCGGACAAGTATTGGATGTGATAAAAAGATTTATGTGTAATGTTTTATTTCAATGACAATTTATTTCTTTATAGCCAACGAATAGCATCTTTCTTTGTCCAACATCTATTCCCGGACATGTGTATATGTATACAGCATTTATGAAAATTTGAGTCTTAGCTGCCATATTGATGAAAAATTTTAGAAAAGAGACCGACAAAAATCCCTGTAATGTTGGGCCCAGATGTTGCAAGGATAAAAATTGCATACTTAGAGAAAATGGAAAAAATAAGCTCCTTAAAACTTTTTATTTAAATTGCCAACGAGAGGTCTTATATTTTTTTATGACGTCAGATTTTTTTTTATAAGTTTATAAATGTTATTTCTGTGGAACTTTTTGAACCAGGATGTGAAGTGCTGATCGTGTCTCGTTATGTACTCTATACATAGATGTAACATAAAAATCCATGAAACTCGCAGGCCCAACAGAGTCATCGTTGGATGAAAAGTCACTAAAAAGAAGAGCTAACAACATTCATTTTGACAACTAGAGAATGAATATCAGTGTACATTTTTAATTAACTTAGCAATTAAAAATATATATGGATATTAATTCTGTTGTTGATATTCATTCTGTTGTAATTGGCTGCAATTTAAACAAAATTACAAAATGTACAAATATACATTGATATTCATTCTGTTGTAATCCGCTGCAATTTAAAGAAAATTGCAAAATGTACAAATATATATTGATATTCATTCTGTTGTAATCGGCTGCAATTTAAAGAAAATTACAAAATGTACAAATATACATTGATAATCATTCTGTTGTAATCGACTGCAATTTAAAGAAAATTGCAAAATGCACAAATATATATTGATGTTCATTGTGTTGTAATCGGCTGCAATTTAAAGAAAATTGCAAAATGTACAAATATATATTGATATTCATTGTGTTGTAATTGGCTGCAATTGAAAAAGACAATCTGTATTGACGATTTGTTATACTATATATGTGTGTTTATGAAGATATCTTTTTTGTTTTGTATTATAGCTACAAATTGTAGTTCATATTTTTCCTGTTTGCCAATCACTAAATTGTTTGCTTTTTATTTTCTAAAAAATACCAGCCTTTTTAATATTTATATTCTTTTTTCTAAAAAATACCAGCTTTTTTAATATTTATACTCCATTTTTCTACAAATAAATTTAATTTTGTTCTTCATATGTCGGTTTTTAATGTTGATATTACAATTTTCATTTATTTAAATGGACATAAGTAATATTTTACATAAGTACAGGCATAATGCGTGAATATAGATTCATGCCTTATCTAACGGTCCATTATTACATTTTAATTCTTATTGTAAATCACGAGCGACGTTTCTCTGCGACGCTCTAAAAGTATAAAAATCCATTGATATTATTGTAAATAAACTAAATTGACTCTAGTATTATAGTGGCACTGTAGTTTATAACTGGACAAAACTATAATTTAGTGATACGAGATATTTAATGCCCATGTAATGAAGATGTTCTATATCATATTCAAAAGCCACTAAAAGGTCTTTGTTTAAATTTGAATAAGGAATTAATCATTAATTAGTGGTAATCGATCAATTAATTTTCGTTATCTGATTATTCTTGCATGAATGACTTGTTCCACTCAGTGTACAAAGTGCAACAACCGTGCAATGACCGTTATCTAAACAGGTGAAAATAAAACAAAACATTAACTAAACAAGTGAAATCGCACAGCGGTTATGTTTCTACACAACCAGTTTGCGACATAGTTCATAAATGTATTTGTTGCTTTTAATAGTCGATCGATCATAAAAGTGCGGGACAAAGATAAATAAGTTATATTCTGTTTTGTCCCAAAAACATTTATCTAATCTCTTAAAACAATATTATGATATAGTTATTTCAATGGATTTTATTTCCGATCATTATTATCCGTGACTGTCATATTTCGTAATAAACTAAAGTAAACCATTTAAAATTTTTTTTTTCTTTTTAGTTTTTATTGCTTCTGTCTGCATTCCATTGTGTACAGTTTGTCCTAGACTATATTAATGATGCACAACTAATAAACTTTATTTCAAAATCTATTTGCTTTATTAATTTGTAAACAAGAGTTTTTTTGTTTTTATGTACCGCAGTAATTAATAAAAATGTTTCATATTTTCTCACTAAAAAGTTCTATTGATGTGCCATGTAAAGTGACATGCAGTGTTGAAATGTCAGCAAACACATTCTACACTTAGTTTAAGTAACTGATACAAAAATATCTATGTACATCTTTAAGATACTAAATATGGTTAAAATGCAATTGCTGGATCAATGGATTATTGAATTCCTAAGCCTAAGTAATTGGAAAACTCTCTGTCTGGAATTTGAAACTAGATCAAAATTTCTCAACTGGGGAACTTATATCCCATTTAGAAATGAATATCCCACTCCGATATAGTCACTAGGGCCATTTAAATGCTTAAAAAAATTATTGACTTTTCCGAAACCCAACAGACGCCTTATAATTCGATTAATAATCTTATAGGTCTTACACACATGACGCCAGATTCTTGTAATTTTTCAGACAGATACCTTAATATGTCTTACTATAATTGTAATAGTCAAATTCAGTGCGACTGCCATTTAAATACTGAAAAAAGTTATTGACTTACTCTGAACCCAATGGACGCCTTATGATTTAATTAAAAATCTCACCAGTCTTAACACACATGAAGCTAGATGATTGTAATTTTTCAGGCAGATACCTTAATATATCTTACTATAATTCTAATGCTCAAATTCAGGGTGACTGCCATTTAAATACTGAGAAAAGTTATTGACTTATTCTGAACCCAATGGACACCTTATGATTTAATTAAAAATCTCACAAATCTTAACATACATGAAGCTAGATGCTTGCAATTTTTCAGACAGATACCTTAATAAGTCTTAATCTGTTTTTAATAGTCATATTTAGAGCGACCGCCATTTAAATACAGAAAAAAGTAATCTACTTATCCAAAACCCAATGGACACCTTATGATTTAATAAAAATGTCACAAGTCTTAACACACATAAAGCTAGATCCTTGTAATTTTTCAAGCAGATACTTTAATAAGTCTTAATGTATTTGTAATAGTCATATTTAGAGCGACCGCCATTTAAAAACAGAAAAAAGTTATCTACTTATCCAGAACCCAATGGACGCTTTATGATTTAATAAAAATCTCACAAGTCTTAACACACATGAAGCTAGATCCTTGTAATAGTCATATTTAGAGCAACCGCCTTTTAAAAACAGAAAAAAGTAATCTACTTATCCAGAACCCAATGGACGCCTTATGATTTAATAAAAATCTCACAAGTCTTAACACACATGAAGCTAGATCCTTGCAATTTTTTAAACGGTATCCGTACTTCATCATCATAATAAAATTATAATATTGAATATATTTGGCATTAATGTAAAAATTCATTATTCACAATTAAATGAAATTACGTGATGTAGTATTATTTCATTATATTATTATTCACTTATAGCCCACCTGAAGATGTAATACAACGAAACCTAGGACGTGGTAAAGAACTCAAAGAAAGTAGAAATAATACTACATTACGTAGTTTCATTTAATTGTGAAAATTATAATAGTTAAATTTAAAGTGACGACCATTTAACCGGTTTTTTACTCATATATACTTAAAAATGCCAAAGAAATTTTTTGTTTTTGATGTCATTTACCCTTGTCTGGAAAAAAAACTGTATCTCTTCCAAAAATCATCCAATTTTAATAATTTTTTCGGTGTTTTCTTAATAAAAACTTGTACAAGGATAATAAAATACAAAAGAAAATTATGGATATATATATATATATATATATATATATATATATATATATATATATATATTGTGAACAACAATTATAACAAAAACTGAAATCAAGGTCACATCCTGTTTTCGTAGTCCAGTACTTCCTCCGTATCAGCAAAATAATTGATATTGTCACTATTATCACTATCACTCAAAATTTGCATTACGCCACATTGTGACCACACCACAATGTCACTCCCACTATCACTTTCTTTACAACTTGAAAAACAATCATTTTCACTCGAATTATTTTAGTATTCCGACATTATGGGTTAAAAATTATCTTTTCCTGGATTCTTTTTACATTGTAATTACTAATAATATTATAATTTAAACTTTATGTAAAACGTAGAAAGATAAAAAATTAGCGATGCGTGCGAGCAACCTCCTCACCGCGTGCTAAACAGCAACTAATTTTGCGAGCGCCATCACACTCGTGGCAAATTTAGTTAGTACGCGCACAAGCTCAATGGCACTCGTCGGCACTCAAATGGATAAATACTGAAAAATAATTATTGACTTCCCCTAAATATAACAGACACCTTGCAATTTATTTAAAAATCTCACAAGTATTACGCGCTTGAAGCTAGATGCAATTCTGTAAGTAATACCTTAGTATGTCATAATGAAATTTTATTAGACAAATTCAGAGCGACGGTCCTTTAAATATTGAAAAAAATGTATAGACTCCCACAACAGTTAGCAGACGCCTTAAGATTTAATCTAATATAACAAATCTTATTACGCATGAGAATAGATGCTTGTAATTTTTGAGATAAATACTTTAAACATAAACCACCTTCTTAAGAGTTGTTGCTAGAAGATAGGGAGGGTTTACAGAATTCGGTTTAAATTATAGGAGTCTAAGGAATATACATACATTTAGTTTCACTTATATGTACAGATATAAAGATTTATTTAACATCAATTTGTCAATAACTTTCGAACATTTAGTTTTTCTTTTTTTTGCAACTCTTTATTTATGAGGTGAGAATTGTAACTGTCCCTAACATTTACCACTATATACATTAGAGAGTTACCACTTATGTTAAATTGAAATGTTACATAGTTAGGTTTTTTAACAACCTATTATAACCATTTACCGCAAGATACAGGTTGAATAACCATAAGGGTTATGCAGTCTATATATTCATATAATATATAAAATCAGACACCAAGTCGTATTTATCTAGAGGGTTTAAACGCTGAGGATCATCATAGCACCAAGTGCATCGAACTCAGAGGAGAAAATCTAGAATAATAAATTGATTCTATAAAGTACATAATTCTTTCAGTGCTAGGCTAAATATTCATCATCTATATATTATACTAGTAATTTGTTTAATACTGAAAATGATTGATATTTATAATTTACTTATACTGCCATGACTGTAATAAAATATGTAAATATATATACGCATGTATGTGTGTGTGTGTGGGTCGGTGTCCGTATAAGATCAATACGACATACCCAAGATTCCAGCCAAACTGACTATATCTAATATTAAGTATCTTTTAATTTCACCTAAAAAAAAGAAAATCATTTTTTAAAAATTCTAAAGCGGCCAGTGTAAAATAATGAATGCAAATTGGAATAAAAACTAAAGTTGGTTGTAAAAAACTTTGTATATTATAAATTATGTCCAAACATTTTTCGCAAGTCATTTTTGACCTTTTGTCTTTTTTATAACTTAAAAAATCATGTATTTAACCAGTGATTCCAATCTTAGTTTTTTTATGCATGAGACATATAATGTAGTTCCGAATTATCTACTGACCTTCCTCGCGTTAAGTGGCCAATTATAAGTTCATTCATGCCAAGCATATTAAATTAGACCAATTTCTTAAGTACTAGATCTTGTTTATATCACCACTCATGTACACGTTGAATTTCATAAGTTAGAGAAAATATTGTTTAAAAACCTATCTTATATTACCTAAGTGGAACGTTGACTACTTATATACTCGCACATGCACTTTGCTCCTAACAGAAACTCAACAAGCAAACTTGTTTGCTCACAAACTTGTTTGCTAACGTGTTTGCAAGCAAATGAGAAATGAGAGCGAACATAATGAAAGAATGTCAGAAATGCTATTTCTCAGCTGCAGATTACAACTCAATGTTTCTACCATGAATCTGAAGTCAATTAAATGGCCTTGTTCGACACGTATAACTAATGATCTGATTGTAAAAGTATTAAATTTACTTCCACTTTTGACTTATTTGTTATTAGGTGTGATCGTATTTTTGCTCATGCAGAAAAGGGGCTCATATAGGAAGGGCATGATAGTGTAATTTAAAAATAATATTCATATGCATATGACACATATATAATATGTTCATGCCCTTATCCTTAATGGGATAATATTTTTAGCCTGTCAAGTACTCCAGGGTCTTGCTCCGTGTACTCGTTTAGAAAATTGATATCAATAAGGATGACATTTCAACGTAACTACAGTGACGACAGTCGAATTAGGTTCATTGATGTTAGCCGACCTAACTGACATTGCACTGTCATTCATATTAATTGTATCAAATTATGGATGACAATAAAGCCATGTGCTCTATGGATGATTTTAAATTTTATCATAATTTTGAAATGTTATCGCGTGACAAAGTTTAATAAATATTTAATAATAATAAGAGATATATAATTACATAATCCTAATTATAATTGCATGCTTCTCTTAAAAAGAAAAAAAATATTTGTAGGAAATTAAAGCAACCTATCTCTAATTTAATCAACTTTATTAATAGGGATACAGTAGTGACATAGTTCTTTGTTTAAAGTTGGGGCACAATTGCTTATGTGTCCAAAAAATCCTGATGTTAGCGCATAGTAGTCAACCAAGCCTGGTGGCGTAATCTGAAACCAAATTGCTGTTACACCCTATATTAGTAGACAACAGCTAGTTTGTAATAGATGTACTATTTAATGTCATGCACAATAAGCTAGTTGACTGAATTTGAGAAAGTATACTACTGAAAGTATAATACTTTACCTTAATATCTCTTTAATCCAAAAACATGATATTTTTCCTAAATGAAACATTTATGTATTTTGCATTTTAAAAAAACCCATTTAAATTTACGTCAAAAATACTCAAGACTGTCATGGCGTCTTGAATGACATCACTATTCATGAAACAAATGAAAACAATCATGTCTGTGTATGACAGTTGCTCCTTTTGTTTAATTAAAAACGAATTTGTCTTGTTACAAGTACTGTGTAGTGCCCCTATGTAAAAACACAACTATTAAAATACCAAATAAATTATTTATGTATGTTCCAAACAATAAACGAATATAGATATCTAACATCAAAAACAGTATAAATTACCTTACTATACGACGTGCTGATTACGAAACTGAAATAATACTATTTGAACATATAATACATATTTTGCACTTGTGTATACTTACATTGAAATTTTAACATTCAGAAATTACTACCGTTTCATTTGCTAAAATCTGATTCCATTGCGAAATACCTGTCTTTTAAGGTGTAATTGAGGACAACTGTATCAACTTGACAAAAATTGTTAAAAACGATAAATTAATAAAATAACCTGTTGTGTATACAAAAATGTCAACAACAATGGTGTTTTGTGAGGTGTGACGTAATGCTTTTTGATTGGTGTTCACTGCCACGTGACTTAATTCGTAATTTTGCCGAATTTATTTTCTAAAAATAAAAATAATCTACTTTTAATAATAAATAATTTTGTTTTTTGGTATCTCCATATCGTGTTTTATCATTAGATACTCAATCCATCCGATTTATTCTTAGTGGAACCTAGCCAATAGGATGTTTTTACACTATATCTGGAAAGTATTGAGTCAAGAATGTACGTTTCGTGTATTAGTTAACGTAACACTACAATGTCAACTTTACCAACAGAAATACTGTAAATATTGAGTAAATAAATTAAGAAATATAACTGATATTTTGTCTATATTGTTTTCATCTTCATCCTTTAAATGCTACCCTATAAATCGTATAAATACTGTAAGTCATTTAGTATATGTTCCTCTTTTTCTCTCTCTCTCTCTCTACAATTTTATCTGTTATTATATATTTACAAATTGAGATTTAGATTGCCAAAGAAGTTTCACTTCTCTCACGTACACTGAGTTGCACGCGCTCAAATTTTCTTTTTTATACTTTAAGGTCTCAGAAATATTGGGGAAACAAATGTTTTTTTACCTATTCTTTAGTATATGTCGTAAGATGTAGTACCCATAAAAAATTTAAAAAAAATATTGTTGAGACCCTTATAATTAGCCTTTTCAAACAATGCTACTGATACACCACACTACATATGGAATTTTAAATTGTTTAGTCCCCCCCCTCCCAAATCCTCTATGCACGGTGACTGAAACATAGTTGATTGTCGTTAAAATAAAATTTAAAAAATTACTTGTCAGAAAATTGAAAATAATATTTATGATTATTTGTCATTTTATAGTACGCATGATACTTGCACACATTGTTCAGCACCGCTCGGAGTAATAACTCACGAACAGCTGTGAAGACATCTAGCTGTCCGGGTAAGCACCGCGCTCCAGGCAAGTGGTGGGTGTGTTAAAAAGAGTTACATGTAATATTTTTTTGCACTCAGTTAGAAAAAGGGCGTATTTTATGTTTTATAATAGCAATAAATAGCGTCTTTTTTTGTCCGACATCTAGAAAGTTCTAGAAGGTCCGACATCTAGAAGGTTTCTGAGAAAAACGCTTCTAACAGACGAATACCCAAGTTATCTTATAAAGCTTCCATTTTTCCTTTTTAGCTACTGAACCCTAATACTGTGTACATTTTAAAAACATTTAACATCTTAAGAATATTCTTAGAATTATTGTCTATTGATTTATGAAATTCGGTACAAGTATATGGTTAAAATAATAGGAAATTGGCAAATCATAAAGATTCAGACTCGTTAAGAAATATTTTTAAACCTATTATTTTGATTGATTGAATATTTTATATTACGGTATTTGAATTTAAGAAAAAATATGAATATTTTTTATTACAGTATTTGGATTTAAAAAAAAATATGAATATTTTATAAAAAAAAGGTTGAATTGTCTATGTACAAAGGGCGCATGGACTCTTCTGGTAAAACAGTCTTGCATTGAATATAGGAGGATACTTTTGTGTCTAATAATGATAAGATAGATGATGCTTTGGATATACAACCCTAGCAATAAGACTTCAAGAAAAAGAAGTAGAAGAGAGCGCTCGCCTCCATTCTTGCATAGACAAATGACACATTTATTATATAGACAATTAAATCATATTTTCAAAAATCATTCATATATATGAATATGTGAGGGTTGTGCATATTTTGACTATTGCATACTTTTTTAATTCTGAAGATTTACAGATACAATACCAATTACAATCGGCAGTATGGAAGTGCTACATTGTATCAACATTTCAACAACAAGAGTGTTGATACAATAGCTTGTCACCTTGAATAACAGGCCCGGTGTATCCCTCTATTATTGTTGGAATTCATTTTAATTTGCATCGAACTCTTTATGGGGGTACCTATGTTTTCATGGAGTAGAAAAAGATTTCTATATATCGAGATCTCGATATCTTTTTACTAAACACAGATCTCGATATATAGAAATAACGCACTAGCGTTTATTGATTTTCTACTCACTTGACTATGTCAAAGCTATAATTAAATATTTGTTAGATGAAATTTTCATCTGACCAATTGCTCTAAGGAATTGCTCAATAAACATTTTGAATAACCATTCAGAAATGGGTTTCGTTTCGTTTTATGCCTCTCGACTTTATATACGGGTCAGCGAGTATTTATCCTTTCATTCCGCTTGAGCACACCAATAAATTCTGTAGTATTCTGCATGATTTTTTTATCACCGATTGGCATGATAGAGAAGAATATAAAGTTTAATACTTCCTTAGTTTGTTTTCTAATTGACAGCTTGGTAGTGTTGTTCCATATTTATGGAACAATAACTAACTCGAACATCAAAGTATTGTTCCCTTTTTTGCTATAAAGGAGTCAAAACTTGAATGAACACAAAACCTATCAATCGCGAATAGAACTCGCACTACGAGGGTCCCGCATACATTTAGGCAATAATAACATAGAATTTCTACTAATCTATTCATACATAGTATTTTTTTATAACGTAGGTGGGGTTCCAAAATTGACTGTAGGGTGGGTGTTCCAAAATTCAAAGCCCACCTTGTGCAAGGCGGCCAGCGCACCGCAGCTCGTGTAAACAGGCACATTGTCGTGCAAAAGCAGGACACCTTTGGTTAATTTTCCCCTTCTTTTTTTCTTTGATTACCTCTTTCAACCTCTCTCTAGAATTGACGCCCCCATAATATTTCATGACTGTCCCCATGATATTTCCAGCCGACTGTGACACCTTAAACTTCTTAGGTGGTGGTGTGCGTTTTTTGTAACACTGCATTGAGTCTTGTTTGGACTTAGGTTCATAATGATGAACCCAAGTTTCATCTCCAGTAACAATTTGATTCAATAGTCCATCCTTGTCTTCAATACAGAGGTCCACAAACGAGCGAGAACACTCCACACAGTGTTGTTTTTGAGTCAGTGTGAGCATTCTCGGCACCCATCTTGTGCTGATGTTTGTCATGCCAAGATGATCATGGAGAATTTTAAAAATTGTTGTATCCGATACTCCAACCATCTCTGCAAGCTGTTTCTTCTTTAGTCTGACATCTTCCAATACTAATTTTTCAACTTTTTCAATAATTTCCGGAGTAGTAATTTCGATCGGCCGACTGGGGCGTGGGTCGTTTTCAAGTGAGTCTCTACCCTGTCTAAAGAGACTATGCCACTTGTAAACCATGGTTTTACCCGGGCAAGAGAGTAAAACCACAAGAGTGGTTTTACCCGTAAACGGATGCCATCTCTTTCAATATGGTTTGAACCGATTTTCCTTGCTTGGTAAGGATCTTTATAATGGAGTGGTACTCGATTTTTTCCATAGTTCAGACTTTCTTCCAGATTGAGTTGTTTGTTCGGCGATAGTTCAAAGACTAATGATCTATATGATAAAACTTGGTATTTATACTAAAATTACTTAACTAGCTATCATTCCGTTAATCACCTTTAGTAATGGCCTACCTTTCCATTCTGCGAACTTAAAAACGCCCCCTCATAGATGTACAAATTAAAAACAATTTAAATTAGGTTAAGTACAATAAAATATGTAGAATAATAATATGTATTAATTTGCCAAATTTCAAGTTTCTACATTATATGGTTTCTGAGATAATAAAAATTTTTTGAATATAAATAATTAACATTCGAAAAAATTTCTGGCCTAATATGATGTGTACATTATGAAATTTAATATAAATTACAAAATAAATATATAAAGACCGGCCTCATTTGGAAGGACATGTTATAGCTAATTAAAATCTCATTTGTGTGTAGATAAATATATTGCAAAACTCATTTTATCTTACAAAATACTTTGAGTAGTTTGAATTCAAAATATTGAATGTTTCATATAACTGAAAACATTGTGAATCAATCAATGAAATGTTTATATATACATAAGATCAACAAGTGTTGAACTGTTTTTATACCAGCTTGTTGTAACAATTTGACAGACAGAAATTTTGTCAATTTCTATACATACCATGGTTTCAATTATAATTACACACATCTTCAAAAGTCTAATGAACAGACATAACTTTGACAGAATGTACTTATGGGGACTCGATAAATGATATTTGTCAAAATTGATAATTGGAATAATTTGCCATGGAGGAGAAATGATCGAGATATATCAATAAAGCCAAAGACTAAAAAGTACCTTAATAACTATGGAAACTTTTAAAAACGAAGAAGATAGAGTAGAAATTTAACTATTGTTTTTATATCCACTCGCTAAAAAGTGGTTCAATTTATAACTCTGACCTGCTTGAACCCCTGCCCCAGTTCTTTATAAGAACGGGAGTCTCCATTATATTTCATTTCTAACTGACTTCAAAAAAGGAGGTTCGCAATTTGTGTATATTTATATATATATATATATATACAAAAAAAATATTTATTTGTTTTATGTATATTTATGCATAAGTTCTTTTGTGAACCAACCTTGATATTTCTTTTTGCAGTAGAATAAGTGTAGCTTCAAGTTAATCCCATTTTAATCTCATTGATACCTGACCTTGGATTTCGAAAATACACCATGGAACTCTTCAAAAGCATACAGGGGAGGGATTGAAGTATTGTTAGGTTCATGACAATCCTAAGCAATGTGGATCAAGGCAACTGTGATCAAGGACGTACTGATCTTGGACTATGAAAGTACACAATGAAACTCCTTAAGGACAAACAACACAAATATGGTGATTGAGTTATTGTGGGAATTATGACAATCCTAGGCCAGTAGGTACCTAAACTATGGTCAAAGCTAAACTGACCTTGGACAGCGAAGACACACAACAGATTAGTTTATTTTGGGAATTGTGCAAGTCCTAGGCGAAGTATTTCTGTGACCAATATTAATTTTACTAGAAAATTTATGGTCAAGAACAAGAATATTAGATTAGTATAAAATATGTCAATTAGAGAAAAACATTAAACTTCGCAATCTTCTCATTTTTTAAAGCACTTTCGTCACATGGCATACTCAATAACTTATTTGCCTCTAAATCAGACAATGCTATCCCTTCCAAGATTTTCACATGAGCCTTCTAGCCTTTAGCAGAGTTTTTCTTCGCAAGGTCTATAACAGCTTTATCAAGTGTAGTGCCCTGTAACTTGTACACCGGAACGATCCAGCACAGAATCAAGTGTAACACACTCCTTTAGCTGCTTGGACTGTTGCAACTGCCGGTATTATTGCAATAGTCATCCTTATCTTTCATTCTGCTTTCAATCTTATCATCATCAAATTTTATTAATACACAATCAGATAATTCTCCTTCCTCAATTTGTTCTCTCTGAAGAGCAGACCACTTCAATTTCTTGACTTGACTGAGACTAATATATTCCACCTTGTGGAGGTCTTTTATTAACAGAGAAGTTAGATGTAGAGTCCCATGACCTGGGTCTCTACAGCACAGTTGATAAAATACCTTTGAAGTTCTTTATGTCTTTTGGAAAGACATTGTTTGGTGATTTGTACAAGTGGCTATCTCACGAGACTTATTTACAGCGTTTATCACACAAACTTTCATTTTCTTCACATGCATTTTCTGTTGTTATGGTATTATCTTAAGCGTCAACTTGTTTGAGTGTGTGGTACATTCAAACTGCAACTCCGTCTACAAACTCTCGTGTTAAAGATATTCTGCGACGTTCACAAAGCGTTCAGCTGATTGGTATTTAATTCACCAACTCGCAAATTATTTAGCAAATCTATGAATGCGCTACCATTTCATTGACGCATATTTATTATCGGCTTGTGGAACGAAAACTGATGCCACAAATTAATTTTTGCTGCAGACCATGATGGTTGCAAAAAGCACCAGTGACTTTTGACAGGAGGTAGTTGCCTAATGTCACCAAAGGATAGGTTATTCACTCCACCAAATAATTTAACATTGTTTTTAAACTTTTGTAGACATGTCACAGTGGATAAGCCTTTAGTTTTCGTACGAGACCACTGATGCTTTGTCTATAACCAAGCAGTTTATATAGCGCCACTCGCATCTCTCTTCTTCAACCTTCTTTCCTGCCAAACGTTTATATGTCACGGTATTGCCTTTTCCAATGGAAAGTGAAAACTCAGTATGCAGAGTCTTGCCGAGTATCTATTAAGCAGCCACTCCAGTTAAAGACGCAACTTCAACAAATTTACATTTGAGTAACACATTGATAGTCGGAATATAACAATGGTTTATATGTTCCACAAGTCATTTTAATACGTCTGATTTACCGCTTCCAGCATCTCATGTAATAAAAAATAATAACTGCTATTCTGCACCATTTAAATCACTTTCAGTAGGCCCAGAAAGTTTTTGGGATAAATCTTTCTTTTGAATATGAAGTCCATGTATGTTTGCCTGAAACACATGATCTGGCATAGTTGCTCTTATATTCATATCCTCACAAAATTTTCGCCGTCATGAATTATCTGTACTTCTGCACAAACCAATAGAGCACCAAACTGCGTTCTGCATTCACATTGGCTTACAGGGATCATAATTCACTTAGCTGTCTCAAAAAACACGACTAAGCAGTCTCACTATAAAGAAGTGCATTACTACAGCTTACTTGTTGCCATTCCGAGACGAAAATAACCTTTTAATAGATGGCACACATTTAAAGTGTAACGCCGAGTGCGTAAAACTGCTTGCTTGTTTCTAATGCGCATTCGAGTATTATCTTTCAATTTAATGAATCATGCGGGCTCGTTATCCAGTTCTCTCAACTATCCATCACCATCTTCCTTGCTTTACGACGAATTTAACACTGTTTCAGTGAACAACAAATTTGGTAAAACTTAAGTTTTCTAACAGGTCTGGTCTCTGCATATTGATCAAAAATGTAGTTATAACTAGATGCTTCATTTCCTTCAATTCGTAAAGATCGAAATCTTTCATATGATTTGCAATTATTTACAAACACGATCTTACGAGAACTCGTCTTAAAGCACTGTTGTGACAAAATGGCCATGACCACTGAGAATAATTCCATTCTGCGCCCCTTGCTTCTTAGGCTTTGGTAATTGTTTCACGAATTATATCTCTACTATCATGCAGTTCACATTTGCTCACGTATTTAGTGACAATATCATCTTGACTACACCAATCTTGGCTAAAACAATTTTGTAATTTCATTATTTTTATAAATGGCACTAAACTATAAAAAAATTTGTTTTTCGCTTTTGTTTAAATCTGCTAATTCTTATAGTTATGTAGCAAGAACTGCTTATTCCAAAAAGGCTGAGGTGGAATTTTACATTTTGTAATAGTATTTGTGCATCGAAAATATGTCATTATTTTATCGACCAAAACTAAATTTATCTGGAGGTAAAATGGAGCTGTAAGTCTCTGTCTGCAATTTAACACATTCTTGTGGATAAAGTGATTTTTTTGCATTCAGCATGTAGTAAATCTACAAGAACGTTAATGGCTGTCCAAAATTGTTCTACGCTCAATATTCTTGAATATCAATCAACTAGCCCGATCTTCTAGAGTTTCATTATGCACCATCTGTGAACAATAATTATGTAATACATTTAATTGTTGTTAGCTGCTCATGGATAAAATTTAAGCAATGAGCACATACTTCCTCTGTTTCGTTAGCTAATCGCTCGCGAAAGAAACTAAGTCAATAAGCATGGTGTTCCCCAGATTCTTTAGTTAAATTATCACATATTGAAGTGAGACGAGAATCTCAGTCTTCTTGACTTTTTTCTTACTACTATAAGACAAATCAAGTTAAAAAGTTATTGACAACATAAACTAACAAGTACCTAATTTATGGAAAGAAAATCAACCTACGCACCCATTGGTAAATCAAATCAAAACCATGAAAAATTGGCAGTATGGAATAATAATTCTCATATCTATTCTTTTCTAATTACATTAATAATAATTCTCAATTATTAAAATGTATCAATACAAAATTAAATACCTATAGAAGACATACAAGAGCATTAAGAAATTACACCAAATAGACAACCATCAATGATGTCTATCCTCGCGCGTCTGCCCACATTTGGGTAAGCGATATGCCCCCACTCTTGCACTTCATGTATCACATGGCGCAGTTTGCTCATGTTAGGTAGCGATGGGCAATTCCGATTAATTTTCTCTTTGTAAGTACTTAGTCTGTTACTGTAGAAAGTTTAAATATTATGTTTTGCTTGGCACTGACATCAAAAATATTAAACCAATAATAATTATTAAAAAGTTATTACTTATATTAAATGTATATAAATATTAAAATACAGTGTAAATAAATATTAAATTTCAGTATAAAAAACATTTATTTTTTGTACTCTGTGTTTATATTTTTGTGTTTCTGAAATCTGTCTTTTTTATTTCAAAGTTAATTATTTAATGCATTGTTATAATAAAAAACCTATGTCTTAAAACCTCATTTGATTGAGGTTATTTGGTGAGTTTACCTGTAATTAGATATGTTTTTTATTTATTATAAAGAATACCGAAATTCTGGGATCCAAAACGTTCCGCGTTATATTGAGAGTCGACTATTTCATTAATTAATACATAGTTACAAATAAAAACCTATGCCTTTCAGTATAATATATAAGTAAACAGTGGACATTCAATATCGATCACATTTCGGTACATTTTCACTTCATTAGACCTGCTTCAATTAAATCCGTAATTAGACATATTTTTTATTTATTACTAACAATCCCAAAGTGAGGTTCCACTTTATTTCATTAATCAATATATTGTTACAATTAAAATCCTATGTCTTTCAATAATAATGAATAAGTAAACTGTGATCGTCCAGTAAAGATAACACCTTAATACACATTCAGTTCATTGGACCTGCTTCAATGAAATATTTAGCCTTAATTAGACATATTGTCAATTATTTTTAAATTTACTGAAAAGCATTAATTTGAAAGACCTTAGATTGTCAATCTGAAGTTTTAAAACAAATATATAGATATTGCTATATAATTGTTTTAAAACTTCCAGCTGTGGAAACCATATTTCAGTCAGTGGTTAATTAATCGAATAAATACAGTAGTACAATAAAGTCAAGGTCTGCTTAACCGTTTGGACGCGAGGAGAGTTATTGAGGCTTAGCTTTTGTCACTTGTGAGAGGCTTAACGCCATTGTAGTTAGCTACTATCCTGAGTATCCCCTACATCAGCTTTTGTCACTTGTGAGAGGCTTAACGCCGTTGTAGTTAGCTACTATCCTGAGTATCCCCTACATCCAAGCAGTTAAAAGCATACATACATTCTTATTTTTGGAAGTTAATATATCTACTAGTACATCTATCCTTACAAGGCAGCGTAGGTTGAGCCAATGTATTTAGACTAGTTCACATAGGAAATGTAGTGAACAATATTTGTTCAAGATTCCTAAAGAGAAAAAAGCAATAAATATAGGAAACTTTTTTTTAATCTCATTATAAACTAGCAAACAACACAAGCTCCCTATGATAAAGCGCTACGGTCATACGATGATGACAACATAACAAGATTATGTACGTTGCGCTGAATAAATCCATTAACGTGATCATGAAAGGCTTGTATCTATATATTTGTATATGGATTCGCATTCATCACTTAAAGGGTATTTAATACAAACATGTGGAAAGTTGTTGGCTGTCCATGCGAGAAGTTTACACTGTAACTGATTTTTAATTCTCTAACTATGATTTTAACCGTTTTAGTGCCATGGTTTTTTACTCATATATACTTTTAAGAATGCCAAAGAAATCTATTGTTTTTGATGTCATTTACCCTTGTTGCGAAAAAAAATGTATCTCTTCCAAAAATTATCCAATTTTAATAATTTTTTCGGTTTTTCTTAATAAAAACTTGTAATAAAATACAAAGAAAATTATGGAAATATATATTGTGAACAAAAATTATAGCAAAAACTGAAATCAAGGTCACATCGTAATTTCGCAGTCAGGTACATCCTCCGTATCAGCAAAATAATTGTGATCGTCCTATTATCACTATCACTCAAAATTTGCATTACGCCAAATTGTGAGCGCGCCACAATGTCACTCCCACTATCCCTTTCTTCACAACTTGAAAAACGATCATTTTCACTTGAATTATTTTTGTATTCCGACATTATGGGTAAAAATTTTCTTTTCGTGGATCCTTTTTATATTGTAATTACTAATAATATTATAATTTAAACTTTATGTAACACGTAGAAAGATAAAAAATTAGCGATGCGTGCAAGCGACCTCCCCTACCCCGCGCTCCCACAAATTTAGTTGATACACGCACGAGCGCGATGGCGCTCGTCGGCAATCAAACGGTTAAACAAATTTCTTTCAAGTCAGCGAAGGACTCAAAATTGTTCCTCAATATTTATTTGTATAATTTTATGTATGTTTGTTTTTCAAACATAATGAAAACTACCTTATATGGACGGCAATAAAAAATTAGACCGCGAGATTGTAAATTGGAATTGGTCTTGGGACGTAAAAGGTTCTGCTTTTCTCAATCTAATCCAAACATGGCTACATCATATTATTGAAGAGTTTTTGCATATTGTTCGATGTGACTCTTAATTTAGAATGCCCCACAGATGCCCAATAGGTTGAAGTCGAGACTTCGTGCTGTCCAATCTAAGTGACGAATCCCGACCTCAGTTAGGTAATCGTAGCACGCTCAGTGTGCTCGAGCGTTAAGACAGCAACAACTCATGAAACGGTTAGTGCTGGTGTGCATGAAGAATTAAGGTTTCCTGATGCATCGTTGTGCATTCAGAGAGCCATTTTCAATGAAAACTAACTCCATATGATCTTCAGAAGTTATACCTGCCCAAAATATAAAAAACCTCCACCGTGAGACATAATCTCTTCAAAACATATGTCTGCATAACGCTCTCCAGGTTTTCTCAGCATTTTGGGATGTCAGTACTCAGCAAATAAAGAAGTTCTGGCTTCATTCGAAAATAAAACCCTGCTCCACTCCACATCAATCCATGTTGCACAATTTTTGGATACTGAACAGTAGAACAACTCATACCAAACTGTTGTGAAACATAGTATTGAGTACAAACCAACAATATTACCAGTGATTATTGGTGTCTGCCAAAGTATGTTATAAAATTTTTAACCAAGACAAATTTAAACAATTAACATCAGTATCAATAATTAAAATTAAACATTTATTTTTAAGTAACACAATATCTAACCACATAACGCTAACCCCTTTTAATTCTAATGAAATATTTTTAAAATAAATAAATGATTTTCAAATTTAGAACGTTTTATTTTACCTGCCAGTACTCTTTAATACGCAGACAAATATTTCCAATTATTCAAATACATATAAAATCTTATTTTTTAAGATTTCCATAGCTCTAAAGAAAATTTTAGGTGCCTGTTTTTAATTTTAAGTGCCTGTTTTTTTGTAAAGGTATTTATATTTATCTTATAGAGGGCAGATTCCTTAGATAGTTACTAATTTCGAGCCTCCTTATCAATGTATAAAATTATAATTCATTATCGTTATGCTCTGAGTAATTAAACAAGAAATATCGCCATGTGTGATAAATCAATACACTTGAAGAATCTTAAGCAATAATGTGATAACATTTCTCACAAAAAATAATAAAAGGATAAAATGAAACAGTTTGAAAAAAAATTTTGTCAGTTTTTCTATTCAGAATAATATGATTGATCACACCTATAATGATAATAACGGGAAAACCATTACAACTTGTTATTAATGAAATTTCAGTTTGGAAATGATTTTATGATAGAAACTGAGAATTTTTTTATTTTCGAATTTTGGAGACAGTTCTTTCAGAAAATATGGAGTCTTTCATTTTCATCAGAAAAATTTTACATTTAGAATAAAGAGAGAAATCAATCCTGTGAATATACGTCGTAATGAAAATACACCTGTTTATCATGTGTAGAATTACTTTGATGAAAGCTAGGTCACACATTTAGGGAACGGGTTTTAAAATTGAAGAGAATATTTGAACCAAATGTTTTTGGCTATGGCACCTAAACTCTATGGTATAATGACACGTAAGCAACTATTAGATCAGCAAGCTTTTTTGCTACTCCATGGCCTTAATAACTGTACTTAATCATTTTAAGTCTGCAATTTTATAATCTTCCAGGTGTACTGGATCTTAAGATTCTTACCTCACACCGGCGAATGAGGTGGTCAGTGGCAGCGCACGACATCTGCTTCACCAACTCTCTACATTCCTACTTCTTCATGCTCGGCAAATGCGTTCCTGTCGTCAGAGGTGAGGGGGTGTACCAGGTAAAAAAAATCATTGAAATCTTCAGGTTTTTCCTATTAAGGAACAATTAACATAAAAATGTCAAAAAAAGGGTAGGTGTGTAGTTTGAGATTATGTAGAAAATTTATGTAAATTATTTATTATTTAACAAGAAAAATTGTATTTCACAACACAAACTTATGCAACAAGATATCTCGCTTAGTGGTAATAAAACTTAATTTTGCCAGTGAGAATATATTCCAGCATATGAAAGCTCATCGTGTATTGATTTTTGTACAAAATTGCAATAATAGTTGAATGATATGCAGCATAAGAAAAGTAAACTAATCTGTAATTGCACCGATATAGAATTCATTGATGATGAATTGATCACAATTAAATGAAACTACGTGATGTAGTATTATTTCTACTTTCTTTAATTTCTTTACCACGACCTAGGTTTCGTTGTGTTACAACATCTTCAGGTGGAATATTAGCAAAGATTCTTGCTTACTTGCTTGAAAGATCTTTGCTAATACTCCACCTGAAGATGTAATATAACGAAACCTAGGTCGTGGTAAAGAAATTAAAGAAAGTAGAAATAATACATCACGTAGTTTCATTTAATTGTGAATAATGAATTTCTACAAAATTAACGCCAAATATATTCAATCAATGATGAATTGATGTTCGACAGCTGTTAACTTAGTCAGCAAAGCTCAGTGCCGCCGGCTATATGTCTGTTCACCATATCGACTAAATCTCTACCTTCTTCATTAGCGCATGTTCACTCATATGTTCTATTTTTGTCATCAATATAGTGCTGACAAGTACTGAATCGGATCGCCGAGAGCTGCCAAGATTCACTCTAATTTTTTTGTAGGAATGATATTTGTGTTTAAGCATTAAGTAACCTATGTTAGTGTCAGTTATCTGCAATAGGCCTTATATGCTCCTGTCAAGGCTTTCGTTTCATACCTAGCTTTGTGTCGTTTGAAACATTTTTGTCATTAAATCAAATACAATGACTGCTTGTATCCACCAGGGTGATGCAATATACCTGCCTATATGTCTAATTTGTCACTTTTTTTGGTTAATATTAGAATGAATGTTTTATCAATCCCAGTAAGTAGTACTATGGAAAAGCCATAAATCTTTATTTTAACATACCTTATAATATAAACACAGCATATATTTCATTTTAGACTGTGTTATCGTGAAATCAAAATCTCATCGCCAGTATCATTTTTTCTCCAATCTGTAAACACTTGTAGTACTAATCATAATTTTTTATGCACTAGTCTTTCATATACCTTCACCAGATCTGCAAGAATCTATCACCGTTTGGCAGTGTTAGATTAAAAAAAAACTCATCTCTAAATGTAGAGTCAAATAGGATTTCTGTAAAGGAATTTTGTACAATGAAAAAGCACTCGATTGTAATGTGTTCGATAATTGATTTTTATAGTATTTTTGATTATAATATTTTCTGGTGTCTGCTTATGACCACACGATAGAAGTGAAAACTTCTAAATTTAAAATATATATATATGTAATAATAATAACATTAAAGTTATATGATAAATATAATTAATTCAGCGAATCAGGAACAATGCAAGATTATTATTTTGAAATATAATAACAAATCCCTGTTATATTAAATTACTCTTAAATAATCACTTTATGTAATATGCATTTGTTATCTATTAACACTAACTGTACATGCTTGAAATATTACATGGATTAAATACAACAACATATGCGTATTATATTAAATTATTATGTAATCAAATATTAATCAAAAAGTACGCATGGTGCGCCTAAAGAAGTTTTCGCTTCAAACAATAGTAACATAATAATTGAAAAATAGTTATATGTGTGGATAATAGTGATATATGTACATTACACATGGTATTCGTTTGTACGAATTGGTTCCTCTTGGCAAGAAAAGTTATTGATTTAAGATTCTCTCAGCTATGCGATCCACGCATCTCGCCTGTGAAACTTTTTTTCTTTTGATTATTTCAGAATGCATTCAATTATCATTTGTTTGTATATAAAATCTTTTACTGGGCGCACTGCAAGTACAAAATCGCGAATAGCAATTCAAAAAATAACGAGAGATTATTGTATTTTAATTTTATTCCAATATATTTTATTAATGCATTTAAATATTAAAACTAAACTATACTATGAATATATTTTGATCAAATAGATTATTATTGAATAACCATATAAATCTAGCCTTAACAAATACAGTGGTACATAGCATTAGTGACGTTTATCATTGCTACGCTGTTGGCAGAAAAACCAATTTTTAATAATATAATTAAACCTATTGTTTAAATGTATTTTAAACCAGAGACATGAAAAAAAAACAAGTTTACGGCTAAGTTAAAATAATGTTATTAATTTATTCAATATCTAAATACATAAGGCGTACTTATTGCTATAAGAGCTTTTCCATCAACTAAAGTAATGAGCAACAATTAATAAAAATAAACCAAAAAGGAGAAAAATGTACACATTATACATGGACGTACATTTATATTATATATTAACGAGAATAAAGGAGAGGGACAGGACTTAGGAGGAAAAACCAGGAACGAACCAAATGCACAAATGATATTTTTTTCAGTGGCCTTTGAATTCATGGATTATCAGTGTATAAATTGGACCCTGCAATTTATTCTAAAGTTTGACAGCATAAGCAGTGAAGGTATATTAAAAGAAGAAGGTATCATGTTTGAGAATAAGTAAAGTAAGGCTGAGAATCTAGATGTTCGGAGATAAGTAAAGTAAGGTCAAAGATAATCCGGATAATGAGAATACTTTCACATGTTAAAGAAAAAGCAGAAAATGTGCAGATCACGCCAGCGCGTTAAGCTGTGCCTTGTAATCAACAGCATAGTCAAATTTCCTGAGGTTGGAAATGTAGTGAACACACAAATTTTGAAGTCATTCTAATTTATTCAAGCAATCCTTCATAAGACCCACGTAGCGTACATCTCCGTAGTTAACCAAAGGAGAGAGAGTGTTTTTGCTGGGGTAAAATGTTCAAGACGCTTTAGAGACTGTACTCCCCATGGATCATAATGTCCTTCAATGACAGTACCCTGAATCTTACAGGGGTTGATTAACAAACAATACAGCCCATTGATCTGCATTGATTTCAATAATAGCAGTTGAAAGTGCACGAGAGTCTGCTCTATAATACTAATATTAGTATTATATCTCAAATTTTCATTATCAATAATGACAATTTTTAATCAATGTCATTCAATAACAGTAGCCAGAGACTTACAAGGGTTGATTACCATTTTAGATTTATACAGCCCATTGATCTGCATTGATTTCAATAATGGCAGTTGAAAGTGCGCAAGAGTCTGCTCTATAATACTAATATTAGTATTATATCTCAAATTTTCATTATCGATAATGACAATTTTTAATCAATGTCATTCAATAACAGTAGCCAGAGACTTACAAGGATTGATTACGATTTTAGATTTATACAGCCCATTGATCTGCATTCATTTCAATAATGGCAGTTGAAAGTGCGCAAGAGTCTGCTCTATAATACTAATATTAGTATTATATCTCAAATTTTTATTATCGATAATGAAAATTTCTAATCAGCAATTATTTTCTTTGTACATATAACCTAAATTTTTAAGTGAGAAGTAGAGACACTATAAATATCAGTTAATAATCATAACCGAGTAACCGGTTTTTCATCTTCTGTGAATTAATATAACCATGCATGCAGTACTAATTAATAGCTTATAATAGATGGAAGAAACTGAACTAGAAATAGAAAAAAAAATTAAATGACTGCATAGATATAGAGAGGCAATGAAAAATATGGGTCACCGTACCTACCATTGTATTAGTTAAAACTAGACTAATATAGCTAGTGTCTCAAAACATATTTTATTTTTGTTATATGGTTTAATTTTGTAATATTTTAACCCTATCAATAAAATACATTAGAAGTAATGTAAGACGAGAGAGTGCATAAAAACAATTTTATTTTGATCTGGGTTGTATCCATGATTTTGCACTCGTAGCTAGCTTTTTAGGAGACTCGCACTTGCTTTTTAGGATTCTAACATACGACTACGTGATATAAAAATTCCCATTTTATTCAGTAGTATAATATTTAGTTAAATGGGGAACATACTCTATATAATAAATTTAAACCTCAAACTTACAATTAATGACAAAAATTCAGAAACTCTGGAACCAGTATTTCAAAGAACAATACTTTTTTTAGATCCCGCACACATTTACAATTTTATTTTACTAATTCTTTTTTACTACTAATTTTGACTACAAATTAAAAAAAATTTTAATTCCACCAAGTATCCGTAAGCAATGAATAATTGATTGTATCCTCGGTGTGGAAATTTTTACAAGGACTGTTTTTTTTAGATAAGGCAAACCATGTCATTATAGTAAAGATAAAAATATATTTTCTAAAAATGTCGCACTGTAGACTAACACTATAAACAATTTCAATCCACAGCCCGCCATGGACTTCTGCCTAGAGAAGTTGGCTAGTGGCAGCTGGGTGCATATATTCCCAGAGGGAAAAGTGAACATGACCAAAGAGGAGATGCGATTCAAGTGGGGCGTCGGCAGGCTCATTTACGAGTGTCCAATTACACCCATAGTCATACCCATTTGGCACGAAGGCATGGACTCAGTTCTGCCCAATGTTGAGCCATATATGCTGAAATTTAGAAAGAATGTGACACTGAATGTGGGGCAGCCAATTCAGTTGGAGGAGATGGTTGAATGGTACGTTGTGAAATTTTTTTTTTTTAATTTTTTTTAAATTTCTTTACTAAGCTAGTTTTATTTATTCCGTTCTGTATGTGCTGAGACAATAAAGCCATTAATGCAAGGACGTATTTTTCAAGTGCTCTTAGGCAATTCATACACTATTTGATTTGTTTGTAACTAAGGTACTAATAACAGCTTGTGTGCTATGTAAACTGTAGAGTTGTTTCTTCCTATTTACCCCTCAAGTGTGCGGGCTTTAAGAAAGCTTGCACTCGCGCTGTTCAAACCTATATATACATGGTGTCCGGAAAAAAATGTCAGACAAAGAAAGACGATATTCGTTGACTGAAAAATAGTTGATTGTCGTCAAAATAAAATTTTTAATCATGACTTTTTTTTCAGAAAATTCAAAATAATATTTATTATTATTTGTCATTTTTTTCATACACACAATACTTACGTACGTCAATCAATACCACTCGGGGCAATGACTGCGAACTCGCAGCGCAAGACATTGTATATAAAGTAATTTATATGTAGCGAGTATTTCATTTAACTGATTAGTTAAATAACATGAAATATAACTATTAAAAATTTAATAAATAATATTATTAATGTACTCACTCATATTGTAGTTCCATGGAAACCACTCAAACCATGACTTTTTTCACGTTTATAAAGTATTACACAGAAAAGACATTTTAGTAACAATTATTTCACATAAAAATGTTATTAATTTAATGTTCGTATATATATATATGTATATACTACATAATAACAATGTAATGTTGTTAAATTGTGAACCACACAAACACATTGAAGATACTACATCCACGCATCGCATTAACATGTTATCAACTACTTCTCGAAATACCATTCAATAATGCTATTTATCAAAATTTGTCAATTACCTAAAATTGGAATAAATGTAACTTAACACCAATGGAAATTTCACTGTTTGTTGGTTATTATATGAAAAAATATACGTTAAAAATTATATATTTAACAAAGATAATTTTCACTCGTGATTATTTCATAACGAAAAATTTATTTGGAAAATATACAAACTGCGTTTTTGCAATGAAACACTTGTTAACATTTTTTCAACATAATTGCCCTTCTTAGTGACAATAAACACGGAATAAGCAAATACAGACACGAATTTGTATAAAAAAAAACAATAAGCTAGAATGATTGCATAAAGAGAGGTTATAAATTTGGTGCTTGACAGCCCTTCATAGTAATAGCACTTTTCAAAACGGTGCCCACAAAGTAATTTAGGACAAGTCAATCTCAACTGTGGATATCAACTTCTAGAAGTCTCTTCCTAACAGTCCATATAAGATGACAGGGTATATGGTAGACTTCAGATTTCGCAGATTTCGTAAAGCTTGACTCACAATATATAGGTCGTCCCAGAGCTCAGTACAACATTTTCTTCCCGATCTTGGTTTTTTTTTTTTTATAAATCACTCTTGAAATCTTTCCCAGGTTCTCTGACCAATAGAATGACTTACACTAAACAATTGCATACATAATATTTAGTACAATCTTTTTCAAGTAGAGTCAGATATTACCAGCAATTACTATTATGTCTGCTAGAATACGTTATAAAATTTGTCACGAAAAACAAACAAAAAATTTAACAGCAATATAACTTGTTAAAATTATTTAAACCTTTATTTTTAAATTAACTACATAACCTAACCACTTAACGCTAAGAAATCTATTAATTCCAATTTAATATTGTTAAAATAAAATTTAAAATTGAGAACGTCTTATCTTGCCTTTATATGCAGATAAATATTTCCGATTATTCAAATGCTATATGCAAATCTTTTTTTTAAGGTTTCCATAGCTGCAAAACAAGTATTAGGTGCCCGTTTTTTTTGCAAAGGGGTATATGTCTCCCTTAGAAACTAGCCCTACCCAAGAAGCACTACACACCACTAACCGCATGAGCTGATATTATGTAAAAGTGGTCTACGCACTGGAGGGGTTAATAATAAAAATATAAGCAAAACTGCTAATTAACAGACTTGTGGTGTGTTGTACGCTTTTGCATTTTTATCATTCAATAACTACAGACATGTTTACTTTGAACTCTGACCCTCAGTCTTTGTTACATGTGCAACAATGTATGCGTGTGACGGCCACTTTTTGTATTGCAACATATTTATATGCAACTGGATTCACCGTAAGTTACATAGTTAAAAAATTTAAATAACACATTCTACTTTTAGAGATGCTATTACATGTTTTGGGAATACGAGTTCAAGTCATGACAAAGACTGTAATGGGAAGCATTGTGTCACCTCTAAATTTTAAGATCATTCAATAGTCGTCGTATCTAAAATGGACAGAAAGCTCACTATCAAGAAAACAGAGATGCGCTTCCATGAAAGCCATAATAAGTAAATAATAGTTTAGGATCGTTTACGTATATTAATTTTTCATAATGTAAATATATTGCTTAATATGTCTTTTACAAGCAATAAAATATAGTGCATGTTTCAAAAATTTTAAGATCTCGGATAATCGCTACAGTTTTCCTACAATCTTTCTGCAATCTACTAAAAACTCTACTTTTACATAATTTTAGATTGAATATTTTCCAAAATAAGGGCCCCAGGCATTACATACTTTTCTATATTTTTCAGTATGTTTCTGAAGATATACTATCTCAAATTTTGAAAAAATGATAACCCACTCTATATGAGAATATTGTATATAGAAATTGTATTATTTCTATAGAAATATTTTTTTTTAATGTTTGTGTGTGCGGATTGATATGTTTTGTCAAAAACTTTTTCCAAGGCAACAGATCTCAAACTTTTTCCAAAACAACAGGCAAACAGTTACCAGGGTATCATTCTGTGGTAACTTTTTTTTACTTTTTAGAATAATAAATCATCCATCCGAAGAACAAGACCACCATCTTTTTTCCAGCACTTTATTCTTCTTTGACCTTTACAGACAACTTTTGAGAAAGAAAGACCCATTGCATAGATTGCCTCATAGTTTCGGTTCATAATATGTAGTATATCCATCTTTCGTCACTCGTAATGATGTCAAATACAGCATTTGAGCGATTCCTGTCAAAGTTACCTATCATTTCTTAACACCATTAAAGTCGCGGTGTTTTTGAACTTCGGTCAAATCATGGGGTATCTACCTAGCACCAGACTTCCTGACACTTAAATGTTTATGTAAAATTTTCAGTACTTGACTCGCATCAATGTCTAAACTTGCCCGAATGTGCTGATAAGTTACTCTCTTGTTAGTCTCTATCATAAGCCGCAAAACATTGATGTTATCTTCAATTGTGTCTGTCGAGGGATACCTCTCTCACAGGTCATCACAGAAATTGGTATGATCACGCTTAAACTTGTTAAACCAGCTGTGAGCAGAAGTGAAGGATGGGACTTCGTCATAAAATCGCAATGGAGATCAATCGTAACTTTCTTATTAATTGAAATCACAATGAAAGTCATAACTTACGTCATCATCAGACTTACATTTTCTCATGTTAAATCCATCTTGATGTGATACACACAATTTTCAGATTGCTGCCAATTTGTAAAAACAAATAACAAACTCAAGCCAAGTACGTCGGTAGATTACCAAAGAAATGGGTTTTCAAATTTGAATTTATTTTTTATCACAAATGGCCAGTTCTACGAACTGTTAGCGTTACCCTAGTATACTTTATTTATAATGTTATGCTCTCGTGGTCACAAGGCTGCAACCGCTGCTCAAATCTGCTGAATGCTTTTTGGAACCCAATCTCTTAGCGCACCAAAAATTACTTCTAACATTTTTGAAATCATCTATGAAATCGATAAATTATTTGTCTGGTATTGAAAACTTAATGAATTGTTTATCACAATTTTATTCAAGAGTAATAATAATAAAACCATAAAGGTTTGTAATCAGGATAAAGGTTTGTAATCAGATTTAAACTGAACAATATTTTAACATGTAAGACATATGAACTGACCTGAACGTGCATAGAGCATTGATCATGAACGCCATACTAGATGGATTTCCGTGTTGTTTATAACTAAATCTTGGATAAAGTTTGTAATTGACTGACTGCCTGTGATAATGAATAAATACTTAGACAATTAAAGTGTTTTTGTAAAGTGTAAAACTAAAGTACGAAACTTTGTACCACCATAGACGAAATAAAACACAATATCCGGCTATAAAGTGATAGTGTTTTATTATTTGGATTTCAATTCACTTACACTTTGAGAAAAAAAGAGATTTTATAGTGTAAAAAGAAAAAAGAAAGAATTACAGTGATGTGGACACTGCAACAGTTATTTTCATGAAAATTTCAATCGTATACACAATATTGAAATTTTAATTTTAAATATTTTATTTTCTCGCAACTTATCGCAACTTACATTTATTAAATGCAGGGTGGTGGTGGTATGAAAAGTAGGATACATGTGGTTTTGAAATTATTTGAAAACCTCTTGCAAATGTCAAATCTGGCGGGGGAAAATAGTGGGTTCACTTTGCACTTGCGCAGTTTGCGGTGTCTTGCACCCACAAATATTGAAGTGGCAGTAGCACAAACTATCACTCTTCCTCTTTAAAACAAGATTAAAGTAGCGGCTACATGTCTATTTCTAACCGAGATACTAAAGTTTGAAATTACTTCGAAAACTGTGTCACATTTAGGCGTGATTACCTCTCCACACTCAGCATTGTTTTTAAAGAATCAAAAATTCTAAGTTTATAAACAATTTAATAATAAAAGAATAATCTTTTCTATGATACCTCAATGTTTTATTTACAATACAGATAGAAATGGCTGCAGCAGAACATGTTAATTGGATTACTCCGTCAATTTAATAATCGTTCGTCTGCCTTCCTTATTTTCATTTTTAAAACTATCAAATTCACAACATGCTAAGTACGTGTAGTGGTATAATAAACATAAATAATGCTTTTTGTTACAGTTTAAGGAAAAGCAAAGCATCAGCTGAAGAGGCTCGCAAGGCAATCACGGACCGAATACAGGCGGAACTGTTTCGGTTACGCGACGAAACCAAGCAACTCATTGATGGCTCTTCCAAACCAAGTTAAATTATACACCAATATTTATTGCTTGTATTTAGTTATAAGTTTAAATTAATTATTTATTTATTATTGAAATATTATTGTTGTAAATAGGTGTGATTGTTTCGATGTAATGCTTCTGCTTTTTCACTTGGATTTGTATTAGTATTTTGTTAAGGTGATTTTGAGATCGAAGCTGAGAGTTCTGGCTGTCTTTTTACTTTGTAATTATATATAATTTTTAATAGTTGAAGGCTTCATGGGTATGGCAAATAATGGGTGAATCATTGAGGCGAAACTTGGTTATATTTTTTATTGCGTGCTGTTTATTATATAGCAATGAAATATATTTATATCAGGGTAAGCGACGGGAAACAATTTTTGGTGAAAACGGAGATTATGTGAAACCGCATGTTGACTGTAATATATCACAGTTGTTTTTAGTGTGAAAATGTTTTATTTATCAAAGTAATTAATTTAGAATGAATTTTAAATAAACACAATTTTCAACTTGCACACGATAGCTCATTTTCTGTTGATTGGCTTTTCCAACAAATTAGCACACAAGGGAAGCTCCAATATAATCACACCCAGCGAGTTAGACATTATTTACACTGGTTTGAAAATTTTTTAAACATTCTTCTGATATTTTGAATGATTATAATTAATCTCTCAGAAAATTATTTTTCTACACTGTATGATGTATCGGTAGAAAAAAACATTTGTTGAAATTTTTCGATTGGGAGGATTTTAAAGTTCTTCTCCGGAGGATTAAAAATATAAAACAGAACATAAGATTTTAATTAACTACATGGTGTCGTAAGTAAGCAGTGAAAGTTTAACTATATTTCAATTTAACTTTTCCTTTAGGACACAGGGAGAAAAGTGCTTATAGTTTAGTATTATTTCCTTAAATCATATTAAAATCCGTTACAACCTCTAGTCTATTTTAAACCCTGAATGGTTTTAAAAGGTCTTGTCGATTATATTGCTAAACGATCACACCTAGCACGCACCAAAGTTACTAATTATGGAATACCAACGTTACGTACATATTTTAGAGGTTCTTTCATTTCTTGAGATGTCATTTTGACTATACAATGACATTATGATACTTGTTGCATACAAAGTGCAATCTGAAGAATTTTCAAACAAAATCTGAAGAATTTTCGAACTCTTATTGTGTATTGAGGTTATGAGCAGTACCCACATGAATTATGACACTGCTTGTAACTTCTACCAACAATATAAATTAGCTACAAAACTCCAATATAGTACCTACATGTGTTATGGTATTAGTAATAACTTCGATCAACATTATAAGACAACTATTTGTTGAATTGAATTTTCACAAGCTGAAAATTGGATTCAAATCGGAAATGTACGATTTGTATCGAAGAAAGTTTTTTACTTTCTTCCCATTTAGATAGCCATAAAAGTAATGGTTTGAAAGTAAATTGTTTTAATAAATTTTATTTTCGTTCCGCAGCTTAATCATTCCTACACCTTTTTGCATTTTTCTTCCCAACCAATTTCTTTCCATCATAAACGTTATTCCTATCGGAGAGGAATATAATTACTTAAATTTATTACCTGTAATATTTATTGACTTGCGCAAGTGAGTTTACAATGTAAGCTCTCTGTAAAGTCTATATAATGTTTACTTTTTAATCTCCAACTAATTATGTATTTTATAAATTAGTATAATCCTTTAATGTTTTCTATCGTTTTAAATTTTGAAAAATAAATATCAAGCTAAAATGTTTGGAAGTATATTTTCTAGAGTTGCAACGAATATTTGATATTGCTTATCGGTATTCAGCCACTTTTTAGTAGGTGACCATCTACCAAATACCTTGTTGTTTGATCTTACATTATATACATAGTAAAATCATTTATTTAATATGTATATAATTTATTATTTTTATTATCAAAGTATAGAATTGATAGGTTATAATGCAGAAATATTAATTTTTCTGCATTACCAAGAAAGGAAACTGTTACTTTTCTTTTTGTCAGTTACTCCTTTGGGACAGTTTTTCCAAATAAACTTTCAGATGCCGATAAATATGTTGCTATACGCTTAACAAGACACTGTAAAAACTGTAATCTATTTAGCGCTAACCGAGCAAATGGATTTTTATTTCTTTTTAAATGTTTTTATGGGGGTACGAAGTAAATGTCAAGTTCGGTTCTTCATACTTAATCCGCTTGCATCATTGTTTGTAATTATTTCAACTGGCTCTACACGACAAAGCCAGAAAGATGTTAGATTTTTCTGGGGCTCATTAGTTATCTTCCGTTTAATCCAAATAGGGGATGAACTTGCACTTTCAACACTACTTGTTTTATAGAAAGAGAAGGGCTTCGAGTAAAATGTACTGGTGGACTTTTCTTTCCATAAAAAATTTATATCTTCATCAAGTTGCATTGATAGAACCATGGGCTTTAACTTGTAAGTAAAATATGTCTTGTCACATTACTGCTTTATAGTGACAACATATGGAATACTTTCAATTATGGATAAAAGTGCCAAATTCGGCCGAATAATTTTGCCGAATATTAGATCAGGGCCATCGTCGAATATTCGGTATTTGGTTTTAGGCTGAATATACTATTCATTACAACTCATAATATTTTTCCCATCTAGAACGATATCTTCTTTATGTAACATATGATATCACACAGTCTCTTCCATAAACATAAGTTAGAAATATTATCAGTACGCCGCAATCTCTTTTCTATGTATTGTGATACAGATATATCATGAAGCTATTTGTAGAACCATTTGTATACTCTTTATAACCATTAAAATTATGTACTTATAACACTTGTCATATTTTAGGTGAACGACAAGAATACCACACTTAGTGTGCATGATATGCACCAACGTCTTAGTGGTGATCACCTGCATGAGATGAAAAATCTGTGTAAACACTCAATGTGGTAGACATACATTTGCACACATACACTATGGGGTGCATATGCATTTTGACGAAAGTGAATTTTTCAGTTTTTCTTTTCTAAATCAAAGTATATTCCGAAAAAACAATGTATTTAATAGTACTGGCCTTTATGCCACTCAGAATTAGTTTGTTGAAAAAAAGATATAAAAATATATTACTACTGACAAACAGCTGTCAACTGTTAAATTTTATTATGTCTTCACGTTATTTTTTCACCTTTTTAGGCTTCTAGGCTGGCTTTTTTTTATTATTAATCCGTCCATGTCCCGTTCGCTAATTAATGAATTTTCACAAAAGGCCCAGAACAAATGACATTTGCACAACTGCACCATCAAAATTTAATTAACAACTGATTGCGGAAATTCCGTCAATGAAAACCTTTTTACAACCTTTACATTTTCAAAAAGGTTATAAAATTTCCTAAATTATGAAATAATTCTTTTATTTACAAGTATATAAAGAGATATCAAAAAATTTTATTAATTTTGAAGAAACCAATTTCTCGCCCGATTTCCAGTTATTTGATAATATTTCGTGTAATGCAGCAGATCAAAATCTAATTTTTTGTTTAAAACAATCTCATATATTTTCAAAAGAATTGTTACAAGTTATATAAATCCATATTATATACAAGTACTCAAAAAAATTCATAAATACTGTGAAAAAAGTGTCGTAGCAATATGTCGTTGGCAATATGCGGGAAAAAAATTATCACAGCGAAATTAGTATATTTTAATTTACTTTCTTAAATTTGGTATAAAATTGTTAATAAATTGGTGTAATTTTCATGAGAATAGAATGATAAAATATTGAAGAAAAAGCACGGAAATTTTTTTCTTCATATATTGCCATAGTATTCTCTAAAATCGGGCGAAATAGTATTTTGTCACTTGAATTGTATACTTCGATTTATACGTTCATAATCTCCAAAATATATATAAAAATAATAAAAATATTACATTCATCTGACGAGCTATTATATTATATCTCACTGTGAATATGTAATATTATAATTGTTTCTAAATTTAATACTACGTACGCATTTGAATACGTGTAAATTCGCATATCTAATAATTGAATGAAACCGAATCCAATAAAATAAAAACTAAAAGTTACTTGAAGTTAATTCCTAGTTACTAGTAGTTTCATGATGTGCGCACAAAAAAATAAAAACAATAAAAAATAACAAAAGTGATCTTAATCCCTCATCCTCTAATAAATTTTTTGGTAATATTCTCATTGTACAGTACAAAAATTTTATTAAGTGTACAGGTGCAAAAAAATTTTTTACATCAATTTTTTTTTTTTTATAAATGAACTGGAAGGGGTCTTTATGGCTTTTATTTGCGGCTGCAAAGTTTTGAGCCTAAGGTATTAAAAATGCTGATAGAAATGTGTAAAAAAATTATTTTTCAATATAATCTCTCTCTATTTCAATACACTTCTTGCATTTATTTCTTATTTTTCATTTATTCGCCAGTTTGCCTTTTTTTTCTCGACAACCAGTTGACGCACTTTTGTCAACAAGGCGGCGTAATAGTCTCCGTTCATTGTAGTATTTTTAGGAAGGTAGTCGATGAAAAATTCATTCACAATCCCAAAAAACAATGGCCATGAGCTTGGCCGCCGATCTTTCCATTTTGAACTTCCGTGGCGGCTTTTCTATCCACTGCATTGACTCCGGATCGTACTGTCGAATCCATGTTTCATCAACAGTGACAAGATGAGAAGAATTCACTTTTACTAAAATGCATTTATTCATCCATGGTTTTTTTCCCACATTGAGAATATTAATATTTTACAATGGCTCTCATGGTGATTTAAGACTACAGAGTCTGAAAAACACCCTGAAGTTGATACCAAATTTAATTCTGATAAATAAAGAGGTGGTAAAAGTCGGGCCGATACTACATCCCAATTTCCCACTTGTGATGCCACAGTTCCTCGTGTAGTTTATGGTATCACTAATTAAAGCATATATATTTATTTATAAATTTATGTGCGCCCTAAAAAGCGACTTATACCTTTTTGTACTTCTAAATGTCTATTTACGTAAATAGGATGATAATGTTTAAGCATGTATGTAAGAGTGTTTATCTTTAGTAATCTTATGAATATAATACTCCATGTCTGTGTTCGTAATGCTTACTTAAGAAGCAATTTGGTCAAGTGGTTTATATAATATGTGACTCAATAAGTTTGGATCCTAACTATATATAAATTACGTAGATATATTTCAAAGGTAACTAGGCTTAGAGAAGTAAATATCTTCAGGGTTCATTTTGTTAACTCTTATTATTGAAATAGAAGTTCTAACGGTGATATGAATCCATTCATAGTTAAGGTCATGTCAGGCAGAATTTGTATGAAAATTAATATTTAGATAATAAAGTAGTCCATAGGTTCAGATCAGATTCTGGCATCTTCGGCTTAGATAGACCTTTATTATCACATGATGTTTACCTGATAATTTATTTTCACGTCTTTAACACTTTATTCTATAACTTTTTTATTACATCATACGTTTAATAAAGCGTAATATAACTTTAATAGAAGTTCTATTTCTGCCGTGCATTATATTTTTTTATGTTTTCATTTGGGATTGTGTTGCCCATAATAAATAATGTACGCACGTTTTTCTGGCTGCTACTATGTATTACGATATAGAGGCATAATGGTTGCAATATGCAAATTTATAAATGAGTAAAATGAATGATTACCGTATTAGTCAAATCCAAGCCTTATATTATATTTTCAAAGAGTGTGTCTATTATACATACTGTGATTCTGCGCATAGAACTAAGCAGAAGGTATTAAAAAAAAGTACATTTTTTACAGACACCCTCTTCAGATATATTCAATTCAATACACTGTATCGCCTTTATGAATAATAGACACATTCTTTGTTACCCCTCTATATAGGTGTATTATTCGTTATGAGATATTTTCACAGTGTAATTTAGTCCATTATTTTGAATAACGAAAAGAGAAAATGAAATATTTATAAAAAATGTTTATTAAACCAAAATTTTAACACTTTCTTGTTCAGAGTAATGTGACGAAATACACGTCTAACAAAAATTATGGAAAAAAGTCATATTGATATTTTGTAAATCATCGGCTAATCGTATTAGCCATATTTAATTTTGAAAAAGAGATTCTTGATAGTTTTTAAAGTTTTATTTTCCTAGGAATAGTAGTATTTTGTATAAAAAATGTACTGACGAGATTATAATTTAAAAAATTAACCGAATACATTTTACATTCTTAATAATGAAAGGAATCGGCACTGTGAAAAAATATTATAAAGAAAAATTTAACCTGTATATATGTACAAAATATAGATTAAAAAAATTAAAAACCAATATATAATATCAATATATAGTGAACTGAAATGTAAAAAATTAATTTTGGGTCGCAAATATAAAAATTTATACCCCTGCAAAGTCCCATATTTTGAAATGAAGAATATGCAAGACACGCTGTATCGTATTATTGTTGTGCTATACGTTATATTACATTTTTATAGATTCTTTTACAATACTGTAAATGATAAAACCTTCATAGAAGTGGAGAATATATGAGGTACTCCATATTGCTGTTATCTATTATCTTATTGTTTATACAAATTTTTGTGGAAAAAAAATGGATTTATTGTTTGTACAAGTGATTCTATGCGTCAAACTAGTTAAAAAATGCTATGGAACTTTAGGTTGGCACTTTATAAACACGCCACTTTTTTCGACCGATTTCTGGAATGTTATAGAAGCTTCTAGAATATTTCTTTTAGGGTATATAAAGAGTGCGGCATTTGAACTTCTATTCAGTTAGTAGTCGGCGAGTAAAGAATAAATTAAAAATGGAAATATTTCGAAGTGAACTCTTTCTTCATGAATGGCGCAATATATACACAATGATGGGTGAAGGTATGCCCTCTTACGACACAGCCAAGCACTGGTTCCAAAGATTCATAGAAAGGAATTTTGACCTGTCTGATAAACCTCATCCAAAGCGACATCCTACAATTGATGTAGAAAAATTTAAAAGGCTTGTTGATTACAGATCCCAGATTAAGTTCACATTGTTTGGCATAGCTATGTTCATGCTCTTATACTGCAATCGAAAAACAACTTCTTTGAGAAAAAAGTGGAAATATTCCATTTGGCTACCCCATGAGCTAACACCCTTTCAACTTCAGAGAATAGATAATGTGTGCTTGGAACGACTGAGTTCCGATCGTGCCAACAAGTGGCTAAAGTATGTGGTTACAGGAAATGAAAAGTGGGTGGCTTATGTTAATTTTTAGCGTAAACGCCAGCGGCTAAGAGCTGGAGAAGAAAGCTTTATTTCTTACTTCAAAAAGTAGATCCAAGAGAAATTGAGTTTATTCTTTGGATCCTACCTCTTATAGTGAGAGACACTTGTACAAACTTAATAATTACAAGTTCTGCAATGTATGATGCAACCTAATTTTATTCTCCTCATTTTGAATTACCAAATTTTATCTGGAAATTTATAATTTGCAGACTTAAAAACCAGTAGATACCGATTTTCAGTCAAATCAAAGTACATGAGACAAAATTTACCCTCCATGTTTGTACTATCATTTCGGTTTTCTTCATTTTTACCAATAATTTATAATTTGCAATCTTAAAACTCCTCAGATACTAATTTTCGATTGAATAACAATACCGATTGAATTTTTTTATATGAAAATATCAAATTGCATTGTCGCACGAACTATGCACAAATGTATAATTTGTTATAGAAGTAGGCGAAAAATCAAATACAAGATTTAATTCAAACAAACAAATAGAGAAGTGAAGGTTACGAAAGTGTGTTAAATGCAACTTTAATTCAATTCGAGATGACGTGTAACTCGTGAGTGAGAGGATATAAAAGATATAGCTCATATGTTATGATCATAACTGTCACTCACTCACTTAAAATCAATATGAGCTAGTGATGTACTGAACATCACTAGCTCGGGAGCGATCGGCGTCTTTTTCTTTCATTTCAGGCACTCGTCATATCGTGAAGATAGATATAAAAGTATGTATTTTGACATTACATGAAACAGAAAGAAAGCTATCGAACTATTTAAGCAAATATGCAACTGGATCTATTTAGACAATGTAGCTACTCGTGATCGAATGTGAATGCTATGATAAAGTATATTTTAGTTCGTTAGAAGTAAAGTATGCTTTAATTCGCGCAAAATATTTGCGTAAACAAACACTTTTTTGTTTCATTTCGGAATTCTAATTTATAATTGTATAAATACGCCAAGCTATTCCAATTTTAAATAAATTGTATTAAAGGCCGTCAACTTCGTTATTTAGGGCCGTCAACTTCGTTATTTAGGGCCGTCAACTTAGATTCACATTATACATAAAATAACTGTAATATCATTACAGTTATTTTATGTTTAATGTGAACCTAAGTTGACGGCCCTAAATTCTAAACTTGCAAAATATTAAGCAAAATCAAGTGGATACTCTTGTAGACAAACAATGTTCAGTGATTATTTTTTATCACCACATTGTATGACCATTGTTCAACATATGCGTATTAAATAATTTCGTTAATAATTCGGAGTACTGGTATACTGAGCTAAAGATATAAATGAGTGATATATATCTTTCTAATCAAATGATATATATATATCACTCTTTTCTTTTCACTGATACACCTCAGTGAAAAGAAAAGAGAAGAAAGATATATATTTGCGCACATCTAAACTCTATCTGAATTCTTTATAGTAAAGTTTACATAATTTTTACATATGGGCATATTATTTATTTCACATATGGGCATATTCATATCCAAAAGTTATGTTGAGTATCTCGTCAACATAGGGCTGTGTCGCCTGTAACTTAATAGTGGTTTATTACAGTAGTGTCTATTAAAATCAGGGTATATGAAGCACATCCTTTTCTGAAATTAAGTAAAAAGAAATTGAGCTTGACTTTTTTATTTTTGATGGCTACTTTTAGCCACTGTTGTATAGTCCGTTTTACGTATGGGTGGATGATCCAATGCGAGTCATTTGACGTCTAGTAAAATAATAAAGTATCACCCGTGTACTTATTACAAGTCTAGAGGAATTGTTAGGAGAGTTATTATTGATCATTATTGTTAAATGTGTGTTTATATGTGTAAACGATACTGGCATTTTTATTGTAAATGTTTAACGAAACGTAATTACCCATTTTTTTCCTAAATGTAAAACAAAATGTTTCAATAAATTTATTTAATCATGTTGATTATTTAGAAATGATTATGCAATAACTTCATACAATATAAATAAATTTGGCATGTATATGAGATATTAATCTACCTCAAGGCTATCAGATTCAAAATTTTTCAAATGTTTGAAATGTCAGTAAGAGAAAGATTTTATATTTGCTGATCGTATGTGTATTACGTAAATCGAGCATCTAACTACTTACCGTTTATCATAGATTCTCATATGAGAAACTTCTTTGAATAGTTTTGTCTGATAAAAAATCACATTTTTTAAATGTACCATAGTCCAATTAAAAAATTTTATACACCCTAATGGGCTAAGAACCTGTTTTTAGGGTCACCCTTTCAAGATTTATTGATGCTTAGTCAGTGCAACATTTGTAATATTCTTGAACTCCTTTTATAACAGGACCAATATTATTATATAAATTATGTTATATTTATATCGTAAAAAATTTCTCGAAGATAACCGATTTTATTTTTAATCGTGCAACCTATATCATTTATTTTGTTGCAACGAAGTCAGTATTTAGAGTAATTTCCTTCTAGGATAGCTTTATGATAAATAAGTATTTTAATATAGGTGGGAAGTTGTAGTTTATAGAAATAATGTGCTGGAATTATTTTATATCCGTTGTAAACATGACTGTATTTGCTGCTTGACTACGGGGAACGTTTCTTATCTGTTCATTCTTTATTCGTTAGAATTAATCTATCTGTTATTCAAAAGTTATATAATCATTGTGTGTTATGTAACTATTTTTATATTTGTATCAACCCTTAAACCTTCAATCAAATTGATTGTAACATTCGTGTGACCTATTACGTAAAAAAAGGTACGTGTCACAGGACGCACAACAAAGTGAAACTTGTTACATTTGGCTTGCGTTTTAAAAACAAATATATTTAAAAAGTAACAGGACACGCAATAATATGATGAAACCATCAAAAAGAAAATAACGGATTCGTGTTTTGTAACATTAATTCTATACAATCTGAACTCATTTCACAATCAAGTAGCATGAGTAACATGTAGTTTGCATAGAATTGAGAATTTTTGAGAATACATAGGAAAAAAGAAAAGGTAAAACTACCAAAGACAACCGACTCCATTGTCGGTATGTCGGGACGCTTGGCCGTGTTGCTCTCACTAGTTACTCCTATAGATTTTTTAAAAAGATAGTGAAAGAACAAGGGTTAATATTTAAAGGATGTGTCGCTAAATGGAATAGAAATTTTTAATAGTAAGATTTGTATTTGTATCAGAGATGATATAAATTGTTTAATATCATAAAAGAAAAAATATTTTCAATCATAGACAACTCCTTTAGAAAGTTCTAGTCTCGTAAAAATATTCGGAAATACATGGTGTCGAGGATAAATTTGTCTGTGATTCAATAGATAAAAATCCTTACTTCAAAAATAAACTGTGCATTCGCTTTGCTCAATTTGTAGTGATTTGAGCAAAGCTTAGGATATGATGTGTAACTGGCAAAATATATAAGGGTAAATTCTAGTATCTATTGATAATTCAAGTTTTACATCCAAAAAATTATATTTTTCTTTTTAAAAACTTTCATAATGAAATAAGTTCATACTAACTTGGCCTTCGTTATTCTGTTACTAAACTGTGTCTTTCAGTGTATGTAAAAAGTGTTATATTTCTAAATAACGTACGTTTTGTATGTTCTAGTTGCTATACGTAATTATTAGATGAAATATGAAAAAAAATTAATTTTGGCTGTAATTTTTGCACTTTATTTGTACTTGCATAAATGTTAAAATATTCGCTTATTTCTACCCTTGTAAGTTCACAGTCCATTGGGCATAATATTTTGTACGTCGATGTAAATCCTCGTCAATGGGATTCTTTTTTATTATACCACTTATATGTAATTTCAATGTTGTTAAAGAATAAAGATTTTATCAATTTTTTGTGTAAGAGAATTTTAATTGTGTAAATGTCGTTTTGTTATTGTATTGTGATCGTTTATTATAAACACATGAAAGTTTACTTGTTGTTTTTATTTTTTTTTATTATCTGTTTATCTCTACACAAATAGTCACACTACATAATAGCTTGATCACATTATGCACTATCACAAACTGAAAGTTTGTATATGTCCTAGATTTTGTTAAGCAACGGTAATATAAATAAATAAACAAATTCCTATATTAATATTAATTGACGCACAATATTGCCCACAGGCGCCGAAGCAGTCAAAAGAGATACAACAGTACGTCTGTAGACACCAGAATTTTTAATTGTGGAAAATCGGTACGCCTTTTGGCAATCTATATTCCATACTAACACTAGGAATAACATGGTGTAGTGCCTTTGCAGATGTAATGCAGACTTTCGCACCATCACAATATAATGACCAAAAACTTTTCTGAACAAAGTAATCAATGTATGAAATTTAATAATGTCTTATCTTTGTAAATCAGTGAAATATTACTATTCATTAACATATTATTCTTAATTAATGCCTAAAGTATAAAAAAAATTATTTCATAATACTTAAAAAAAATTTTCACTAAATAAATAATATAATAATTAATTTCGCTAAATGAATAATTGTGTCTATACATCTCTAGTGAGGGGTGCCAATGAGTTGTCATTTAGACTTTTTTGCTAAATAATATAACTTTTTTTCTTATTAATTGCTTAATATATAATATTCTTTATCATCAAATAAAAATTCCTTAACTTCTTAAGAAATTCACAGCATTATTATCTAGGCATCAATTTTGGATCTTAAGTGTAAAGTATGCATACATTTGAAATATTGTCATCACACAAGTCAATGTTGCAACAGGAGGTTGCACTATTATCAAATGTGCTGGAACAGCGACACTTCAGGAAAACAAATATAAGAAAATCACATTAAATATATATCGGACAGAGAAGAAATTGTATATCACAATGTTACATAAAAATCGAAATTGAAACCCACCATAGGTTATGGTCCATTTATTTATGCTAAACAGTTTGCAATTTTTTTATAAAATCGTGTTAGCAGAATAAAACTGTATTGAAATATTTTTATAATTCAGTCTCAATAAAGATTGTGAAACTTATAATTGCCTGATTGTCATGCTTAATCAGCATTTTATCCAAGACTTATTCGTCTGTATGAAGGTAACATAATAATGATGCAAATGTTATGTATTATCTTTAATGCACAAATTCATTTGGCTAACTTATTGCTACAAGAGAAACCGATTCCAATCAGCCAAAATATACTGCACTAAAATGTTATATATCATGTAACAATGTAATAGATTGTGCAAAAATAAAATAATCGTATAAGGTAACAAAAAAATATCATCACCATCATCATATATATTAATACGCTAAGGTTAAGATGTTACTCTCCCTTTTTAGAAAAAACCTCACAACTAATCCACATAAATTATATATCATTTTATAGATAATTGCTTGCTCTACCGGCATCCACAACTAAAAAATTTATTATTGCTACTGTTTTTGCAAATTAATTAATTATTAAAATTATATACACAAAACAGCAATGCTGCCATCTAACGGCTCAACGTCAATATGATTGACGGTCGGTAAAATTTTTGTTCAATTTCAAATCCACTCACGTATAAATAAAGTGGCGCTTTAGCTCAATGCTTTTGATACTTGCGCCTCTGTATGTCAATTTTAGTAAAATATTTGTTTGATCTGTCACCTGAGCTTCATAATGAAATAAATAATGCAAAGACTTCGCATGGGTCACGCTAGTTAAATATAATATAATCAAAGGCTGATGAAACAAAACGAGAAATTACAGTAGAAAAATGAAAGGGGCACAACAGCAAGTACGCTGAGATTTTTAATGTAGGAATATAATTCTGTGGCATCCCTTTGATTTTTTTATCTCTTTTTTCCTTTTTGTCACAGAACATGGTGCAATGATATCAGATAAATGGTATTATATTCCAATCAATTACAAAAGAGAATCTTTGTAAACGAACAAATTTGACAGTTAAAATACGGTTGGCACAAATATATATTCGGTCAGCTGATGACTATCATTGTATTATATCCAGATTAATTATTAAACCATATGCATAATAAAAACATTAACTTCAGAAAATTTCACCATAAATAATGTTATAAATACAAGTAATACTCCATTACTTTGCTGATACAAATTGTCAAATTTCCATGGTAAAAATGGACAACCTTCCATTTTTATTGTAAAATTATCAGACATTTTAAACATTTCGTTAAAATAATCGAAATTTCGATGCTGGAAAAGCCTGGAGCATATATGCTATTCATTAATTTTATAAGGGGTTAGAGTGAGATAGCTCCTATATGTCAGCTTACGCTGCTATATTATTAGATTTAATTGCATCATATCTAAATGTATAAATATAGTCTACGACACTGTTTCTTCTATAGAACATAGCGTGCAATATACTGTGACATTCGGCTGAATTTTGTAACGCTATACTCAAGATTTAAAAAGTGGAGATAACATTTATTACATTACATCTTTTATAACATTACTATAGTCAAATTATTCGTTATATTTGTATGGCGACACCACCAACGCATGTTAGCTTTAAATTTGATGGAATTGTTTAATAGTCTCAACAATTTTTTTGTCAAAATGTCTTCAAATACCTTAAATGCCTGTATCGATTATGCATTCCACGTACGAAAGTCTGACGTGTGCCCTCTCACTATTAATACATTGGTGTATCATATTTGAAGACACTCACTCTGCACTCCCTGCAAGATTTTTAGAGTGAAACCCAAGGCCATGTGCATCTGAAGCAGAGAATCTGTTATCTGAGCTAAGGCTTAAGACACATGTGTGACTTCCCAATGACATTAAAACCACAAAAAAGTTGTCATCTGTTGAAAGTAGCAAATCAATATAGAAACACATCTTAGCACACACATGTACGATAGATTGAAGTCGGTTTCCGTCCAGTTAGCACCACACGTCCGTTCACACTATGTACTTCTCGCTTCACTATACCCCTGACCCAGTCCGAGGCACTGGCCTTTTTTTGTGTCGTTGGTTTCTGATTTATCTACTAATTTGTACGACTGCACGCCGACCAAAGTAAAATTACAGAGTGATCAATATATGGGACTTTTATTGATTTTAATGTCGTTAGGAAGTAGTATGTGTGAATCACACCTAAGAATGTATTTAATTTCTTTTGTGCTTTGTACCACATAAGCTATACATATTTCATCATAAAAATATTGTATGCAAATAAGGTTTCCTTTGACACTGAAATTGGCTATAATACCTATTGAAGCAAATAAATTGAATAAATTTTGGGCAAAAATTTAATATGCAAAAATCTAACTTTACGATCATCATTGTATTGATATTTACAACTTACAATGATCCGCATATATCTAATAATCACTTTCTTTGACAGTTTTGTACATTATACACATGTTTCACACATAAAAAAATTATTTTAGAGCATGTTTTTTTAATTTTTGGAATGAAATGAATTTCTTAACTTTTCAAATGTAGCCAAGTCTGTATCAATCCTATATTTAAGTGGGTAAAATTTGATTGCAAAAAATATTTTGTACGCTGTATATATTCGCAATGGGCATCATTATGAATGTACAATGAACGTATGGAAATGTCTGATACTGTCTAGAGCATACAGTTGAGGGTTTTGCCCAGTGGCTAATTGAGTTTTGTATTTAGCATGCACAATGATAAACTTAACATATTGAAATATAGACGTTGCTGCATTTCTCGCTGCGTCTTACCTCGTAGCCAGTTCGATTGAGGTCCAAGTGGGATATATTGAAATATATAAAGATGTATCTGATAGAACGTTCAAGCATTTTTGTTTTTTTTAGGCAGATGGAATCATTTTATTCAGTGTTTCTGCATTTGTTAACGGAATAGGTTATGACTATAACTATGAAGTCATAAATATGACTACAAATATGGACACGAAATTATGGAGTGGAACGACAATGAATAACTTTTAATACAGTGTAAATTTTAATCATTTGATTTAATTCGAGAATCTATTGAAAAATCTACAAGACTTGAGTAATTCAATATTTACATTTTACATGAAACTATAGAAGTTTATAAATTTTTTATTGACCAATTTCCCTACTAACTTTTAAATAATTATGTCAACCAAATTAACATTAATATTGTAGCACCTTATTGAAAAATTTACAACATCGTCAAATAATAAGTAATCAAAAATAATAAATTTAGTTATAGCCTAAACAAAGCAGTCGAAAACTTTTAAAAACAGGTTTTTATGTTTTATGGGTATTAATAGACAATGAACTTTAATAAAAATATTTATTTTAAAATTCCAGACAGATTTCAGCTTTATACAGATTAACTATATTATGACTAAATGAAAATTCTAAACAAGTAATATTATAAATATGTTAAAAAATATATTTTAAAACAAACATTGTTGAATACATTAATATTAATAAACTTGCGTAAAAACCCAAAAATTATTTTTAAATATATGGCATACTTAAATTTCTTGAATATGTTTTACCGTTTTACTACATACAAATTGGTTTTGTTATTTAAGCTGAATTCATAAACTATATAGACGTATTTAGAAAGGTTAATCTTATTTAACGCGAGAACGCACATTCGTTTTCCGAATCGGATAGCCCAAATACAAAAATCTTAAAATTGTTTCGTTCGAAATCGAAATAAATTTGTGTATTTGTATAGGTCACAAAACAGGTACGGATTGACCAATTCAGAAAATGAATGTATATATATTTACTCAGTCAAACCGGATATGATTCAACAAACGTTCAGACAATATACGTTTATCTACCGTCTTAAAAATATTTACGTAAAAAAACGTATCTTCTTGTTGGAAGTGTTTTCGTCGAATAAATTTTCTTATTGCAATTTGAGAAACCTATTGTTACCGCACGATTTTGAAAAACTAAACTAACGTCTATAAACCAACGACCACAGAACAGACACGGTAAACCAACCAACCAACGACTATCTTTTATCATTTTATTTTGTGGAGCTCATTCTCTTCACAGATATGCTCTTTATCGAGAACCTACCAATACCAAGTTAGAAGAAATGGCTAGACTATACTGACCATGACTAAATCATTTCTTGGATTGTTGCTTAATTATATACAATGTATATAAATTATAAAGCAAAACAAAAAAAATTAACAAAAAAACATAATAACAGATAATATAAAAATATAATTACAGTATATAGAGAAGTACACATAAAGTTAATAAAACAACTGTCACTTTATTCTATGGAACCACAAAACAAACAGTATAATTCTTTGAAATGTGAAAAACATACTCTTTACTAGCATTTTGTTAGTTTGAAGATTTCTTTAACACTATTATGATTTAAAAGCAAATGAAATGTCTACGATTATACAATAAATATGTTAATATTGTTTTGAATTATGACTTAAAAATTTTTTAGAAATAAAATCTTTCAAGAATGAATAAAAAATATTACTTCATTTTTCAAAGATATGCCTAAAATTGCCTAAAATATAAATCATGATTTCTTTAAAAATACCAACTAGAAAAATTTATTACTTTTATTTTATATTGACTTTAATAAAAATTGATGGAATTCATAAAAATAAAATTTACGATGTTTTTAAACAAAATGATTTAACACAAAATGGAAAAAAGGCATTATATGTCGTATCAATAGTTATTTCAAATAATGTTAAATGAATCATAATGCGATTGTTATACTTTCTTAGACTGCAAAACATTAAAGTCAGCATAGAATTTTTTAGTAAAAATTAATGTAAGTAACAGCAAACGTTTAAATCTAAAAATGTAAATAATAGTAATTAAAATTAAAATTAATTTATACGAAAACAAAATAATAATGCTTCATTTGTTTATCGATCTTTACGTGTTGTTTTTTTTATCTAGTATCCCCAACCACACGTTTTTCGGATACCGTGGATTCTCGTTCATTACAATCTGTCTTTTCTTGAATACAAGTTTGGCCGGTGAGTCGCTTCGCCTTTAGCGGGTGAGTTACATTCTTTTCAATCTCAGAAATCATTATCTTCTTCAATTATATTTCATTTTATATTCGTATATTGATTATTGCCCAATTTATTATACTATATATTTTTCTGAATTTTTAGATAAAATTATACAAATATTACGTTTGAAAGCGGGGAGATCACGTGTACCCATATTCGATGAATTTGCGGAAATTAAAAACTATATATAAATAAAGTCTACTTATCTTTAAATTTCGATTATCAAATGTATGCTAACGTGTCAAATTTTGCTATTATTTACGTCTAATCGAAGCTTAAACGCGAATTTGAAAGTTTTCTTTTTATTTCAGCTTGCATTTCAAGATGGTGAACAACAGAGTGCCTTCTGTCTTTTCCAAGACTTATGTCACGCCGCGAAGGCCTTTTGAGAAGGCCCGTTTGGACCAGGAGTTGAAGATTATCGGAGAGTATGGTCTTCGCAACAAGCGTGAGGTGTGGAGGGTGAAATATACATTGGCCAGGATTCGTAAGGCTGCCAGAGAGTTGCTGACCCTTGAAGAGAAGGATCCTAAGAGGTTATTCGAAGGTTCGTGAATAAAACATTGTATAATTTGAAACTAACCTACTATTTAATTTAAATCTGGTTATATATAATCTTAATCAATGTTATATACATTATAAACTGGGTTTTACAAATATTTAGTATACAACTTTGGGTTTTAAAAATATTTAGTATTCAAAATTGCTAGGGTAAAGTAATGATGGTGCCTTTATTAATTATCGAAGAATTGCTCTGAACTCTATAATTGCCGTCAAGAAAACTTGGCCACTGTATAAAACATTTGTTTTTTATATAGATCAAATTTCCAGCCAAAAAACAATTTATTATGAAAAAGGTTGATCCTCAAGACAAAATTAAGTTGATGAAAATTATTTTTATTTTGCTTCCATTAAATTTTCAAAAAATATCGACAATGCTGATTGTTGGTGAAAAGTTTAGGACCAAAGTGATGACAAACTATGGCAACCTCTTATCAGAAATGCTGTGTGGTGATTGTTTTAATTTCTGATCTTCATTATTAATAAATAAAGTTAGAAGGGTTCTTTCAGTATAACTAAACATGCGGCATTGTGTATACCCTTATTGCAGGTAATGCACTGCTCCGTCGTTTGGTGCGTATTGGCGTGTTGGATGAAAAGCAGATGAAGCTCGATTATGTGTTGGGCCTGAAAATTGAGGACTTCTTGGAACGTCGTCTGCAGACTCAGGTCTTTAAAGCAGGACTCGCTAAATCTATCCATCATGCCCGTGTGCTCATCAGGCAGAGACATATTCGGTAATTGTAATTTCTTTAAAAGAGGAATTTATAAGAAATTGTTTTCAATGATACAAGAATGGATTTTAAAAATGTTGGTAAAATTACCTTCTAACATTTACATATGCTAGCTGTTATCCTTTTTAACAGTTCGTTTAATAACAGGATTGGCTGACCATGCAAATAGTTGACGGCTTGAAGCCTCAACGAGTGCAACGAAATTGCTGCAAAATTTTGCAATTGTTTATTCAGACCACTTGGGTAAGGCTGTTTGTAAGCCCTACTTTCAACGTCTTGAAATTTGCACACTGTCGATATCTGCAATCAGGTAATATATCTTTAGACTTTAATATTGATGTTTTCTCTTTGCAATCTCCCTGTTCTCGTCATTTATTAGTAATGATATTATGAATCATAAAAATACTCGTATAACAAAGGGTTTCGAAATTTGGAATATGGTTGACGCAATCAGAGCAAATGGATATTGTTCACGTATATCTAGTTTACAAACTGTAAGAGTATATCAATAGGAATGTATCGGATATTGTGAAGTCAAATAATGCTTCAAATAAGAACGACGATTCAGTAACTTTAAAAATTGTTTAAAAATATAGATTTTTGTTGACAATATTATGAGGACAATACGCTGAGTAATTTGCCAAGTTGGCGCACTCTGAAAGATTATGCTAAAATTAAAGAAAAAACATAAAACAAAAAATTCAGACTATTGACTATTGAAACGACTTTTGGATAATGTATTAAAAAACTGTTAATGTAATGAAAATGATGAAATTACCTTTATAAAAATTGTACCAGTCATGTTGCAGAAGATTTAACATAATCTCCCGACATTATTTTGGTAAAATTTCTCAGAATGTGAAACTTAACAATGTTAAAAAAATTGCTTTAGCGTAGCGATACAAAAATGTACATTTTAACTAGACTATATTTCAGTCGTAAATAAATCGTTACGTTTAAATTTAAGACGTTTTTTCCCCATTTTTTGTTATTTAGTTTTTACTTCCACTTATGTGTCATGTTATCTGGTTCTATAGTGTCCGCAAGCAAGTGGTGAACATCCCATCGTTCATTGTCCGTCTGGACTCTGGCAAACACATTGACTTCTCACTGCGCTCGCCGTTCGGTGGTGGCCGTCCTGGCCGCGTAAAGAGGAAGAACCTCCGCAAGGGTGCCAGTGGTGGAGCTGCTGCCGATGAAGAAGAAGATTAAACTATTGTCAATGATTTAACTTATATTTAAGTTAATAAAAGTTATACAAAACTAAAGTCGAACATTTTATTTTTAGACGAGAATTTATTGGTTGAAAGTATGACAAAAATAGTTAGAGATGATTGTTAATTGCTTTATTACTGAATGAAGAAATTTTTATGGCTTGGTTATTGATCCATTGACACTGGTTTTGGTTAACCTGCTAGGTAGATTGACGAACTCTCAAGTCTAGTATGTAAGCTCCTTTCTCTTTGATGCTGGATCAGTAGGTACTGTTCAAAATATTTTTAAACAGAAGTGTTTTATTAAAATGAAGTGAGCTTGAAATTTAATTCAAAATGGCAAAGATCACAATTGGTGATATTCGAAATAGCATATAACGAATCAAATACTTAGATATGTGAAGGAAGCTAACAGTTGAATCTTTTTTCTGACAATTTTATTTAATTCTTTATAAATGAAGTGTTTATTTTGCTCTTGAGAACAATACAAAATTATTAACTTTAGTTTATTCTCCTAATATAAGTTCTGAAGAAATAGTAATTTTTCATGAAACTGCATTTTACCTGTAATTTGTCGTATAGTATTTATTTCACTACAAACATTTCTTTGTATTAATATTTTCCCAATTTTCATATGTTTTAGAAAAGGATAAAATATTTATATAAACAAAATAACTTTAATTATGTTTATCCATTTTTTTACACCGCGAGGCATAACATTCATAGAAAAAACCATACAGTAACTTAGTTTTTATTGAGAAGTCTTCCGACACATTGCATTTGTACCACTAAAAGGTGGGCATTGGCAAGTCAAAGCAATGTGACTTGACGTGATGATTTAAAAAACAGTTGTGAGATAATTACAAAACAATAATATAATAATGGTTAAATCGAAGTTTTCTTTTTCATTGTCATTCTGTTAATAATAGTAAGGTCTAAATACAATTATGATTCGAGACAAAGTTGCAAATGAAACTATTTAATGGGAAGGAAAATTATTTTTTTGTAATAGAATCGAATTTAAAAAATTTTCCATGTATTCAGGAGCTATCTGAAGAAATTCTCTTCAAAGAAATTACAGTAATAGGTGCACTCAGTAAACCTACTTTTTAGATACAAAGACATTGGCAATGACGAAAATTAATTGACCTGCATTCTTTTTTATGTACTTGTATAAAAAAGCATGTAGGGCAATTAATTAAACTTTCTAATTTGAAAATAATTATTTTTTAAAATTGTTTTTTCCACATATAACTAAAATGGACGACAAAACTGAAGACCTTAATTCGAAATGTACTGTAGGAGTATGATTGTTGTTTCCTTATTGTCTCAGCTACAATGATCAAGCCGATCACCCCATCTGTATCTGTTATTGGGCAAATATCTAGATTACTTTCATCAATTTAAAAAGTTGAACTGTGTAATTGTTTCTTTGAAAACATGTTTCATTTGAGTTCACATAATAAACAGCTAATTAAATTACTGTTCTCCTATCTCAAATATGACTTAATGCTGCATATCACAAGAATTCTCCATGTAATTCGAGTGCTTCGTTGTCAGCCTGGTTAGTTATACAAATTCTGCTTATATTTATATTCCTGTATAAACTTGATGAGATTGTGAAAATGTTTTATTAACAATAAATTAGTGCTAAAATTGATTCCATTATAAAATTTATTCTGAGCAGTGTAAATAACAGTATCATTACAGTAAGATTTATCAAAGTGTCCACTACTTAATTTGACTAATTAATATGTTACTTTTTCCTAATATTAATTATTTTAGTGAATTTAATTTAATTTTAATTATGAAACAATACTAGAGTTAAACTTTAATATTAAATATGATAAAATTTTGTGTGAGTTGAGTAATGACAAAGTTGCAGACTCTCATTACCTATTCAATGTGAGGAAAGCTGCTTATGCTTGCCCAAAACGAAAATTGAGAAAAAAATCCTAATTAAAATAATGAAGCACAAATTTCTCAATGATTTGCCAAAGTTTGATTTGCATAATTGCCGACAATCAATCTACAGAGATTTATTAACTCAAAAGAAGAGTGCTATGAATTGTTTACAAAAAAATGCAGTGCTGAAGAACAGTCTTTTTTAGTCAAAGAAAGTTATGAAATTTATCATTTTCAAACCAAGGAAAGACTGAAAAAAAACATCTTGTTACTTATCAGAGCTAGTTGTGCTCATTATAAAGATAAACGTAGAATTCATAATTGCAACGTACGTATATAACAGGGCAACAGTTATGTATTCACTAATAGGTTTGATGACATCGAATCTAATCTGTGTGTTTCAACTTTCGCTACTCGTTTGGCAGACTATATTTGTAAAAGCTGTTTAATATACCAAAACTGTTTCGTTCAAACACCTTAATCTATCTGAGTATAAGCCAAAATGTTATAATCATCCAGAAATATCTTGAGAATCATGGAGTGCAACAGTATCCATAACACCATAGTGGTAAGAGGTACTTATTATCCAAGTCAGTACATGTTACTGTCTGAAATCGTCAGAAAAGACCCATTTCTCAAACTTAGATAATTTCTTGATCATTCCTTCTGGCGAGACTATAGTACACTTGATTCAGATGTATACATATGGATTTGTCCTGTAGAACATTATACGAGCCTGTAATAAATGATCATGGATGGATTGATTCAGTACAAACCAAACAGGACTATAGAATAGCCATTGAAGGGTCCAATTCTGATTGTTCAAGGAGAAAAGTAGTAAAAAATAAAGTTTAGAAGAACATGATAAAAACCTGGATCGGACTGTAAAAAGAGATGGAGTAGCTTGTCATATAGGGCTGGCCGATTTCTTTAATTAAAAACATGCATTATGAGGGTGTGACTAGATTTGAAATCCAACGTGAAACAGTTTAGATGTAATAAAAACAGTGAAGTTTTGTGTCGCCGTAATTCAAGTTTATTTGAACAACTTGCTTTATCTCTCAGAAAGAAAATAAAGAAAAATTGCATCTGGTATTTTACAATATTTGCATAACAATGAAGAATTTTTCACAACCACAGATATGGAAACATTTAAAAAACTGTCATCACATGAAATCAGAACATTTATTGTACAATTATTAGAAAGGCTGAAATTTAAGCAAACACAAGAAGAGTCTGCAACAACCGCAAATGGAAGCTGTAACTATAAGTAATCATGAATCATGAGTTTACCATCCCATAACTGTTGGAAAAAGAGATACATAGAGCTACAACAGGAAACAAAGATTCCTCTAGAGAAAACACAGATCTAGATGTTTTTACTCGAGCCGAAATGTGCAGTGATAGTGCTGCTGGCGGCGGATGCGAAGGCTACCTAACAGCCGAGTACTTATTGTCTGTACCGCCTACAATTGTCCATACGCTAAGCAAGCTTTTTCTTCTGTCAGCCATTTTTGTAATAAATTGAGCAACTCTTTAGCTAAGAAAACATTGAACGCCTTATCATTTATGAGACCACATTGTCAGAAGCAATAAATTAGAAATAATTTATATTTCATTTGTTTGTTTTTTATTATGGTATATTCTTGATCATTTCAAAAATATTACTTGTTTTTTTAGTAAAAATACAAATATACCTAAATATTATAAACTGACTTCTTAAATCTAAAAATAAATTTTTTTTATACTACCAACTCAGTTACGTAATTACGTAACTGAAACCCATAAATTCTTACGTAATTGATATATATGTAATTCTGAAAGACCTAATTCTTTTAAAGATTGGAAATAACGTACATGCTGCTTAATTTTTAGGTTAAGGGTATATAAATATTATCAAGTTAGAAAAAATAATTTAATTTTTTAATGAAATCATTGGTTTATTAGATCGCCTATAAAGATGTAAAAACTTAAAAGTGCAATCGCAGTTTCAAAGACGATTTAACTGTTATTTCACACTTTTACAAAAACAAATAAATTATGAACACATGTTTGCTCTTTAAAACCCTTTATTCATCACAAATACTGAGAATAGTATGAACAGTGTAACCAGATTACTTTCATAAACACCAAAAATATTAAACATTTTCTTTCGCAATAAATTACATTACTTAATATATTGTGACTTTTTAGAGGACAATAATCTTTTTAAATATCACTTTTTTTGTTCTTATTTTTAAACGACACTTTCACATCTAGAAAAACAATTCTCGTTTCGTGGCTACTGTCCGTTTTGCTTATAATTTCTTAATGAACAGGATAATATGTATGACAGTGGTACATTACTACAGTTGTATAGAGTTTATTTACATTATATATAAATGATTTGCAGGCAATTAAAACCTTCACATCCGCACATGTGACCAAGATTCTTTTGTCTAACACCAGTAGATTTCTCGAGAGATTGCAAAATATGACACTTATGTGGTGTTATCGGATGGAATATTGTTGATTACATCCCAATGATAAAAAAAATAAGTCAAAACTTGTCCAATGTGAACGTGTTAAGAGTTGGTTTTTATAAATTAATCAGGACAAGACATTTGTCACATAGCCAGTGATGACAAGCTGTTGAAGTTTTCAGACCTAGATTTAAATTTGTACCTTTATTACTGATTATTTGCTACATGCAAAGATATTAGGTAACACCGACTACTGAGAAGGTATATTATATCGCAACGTACAACCGGAGTCCTGTTGCAAGCTCTCCAATTGTAACATATTGCTACTTGTCATAGCAACTGCTAATATTTTTTCTTTCAATAATATTAAATATATTGCATCTGGTCACACTGAAAACTTAAATACTTTGTGCATATTCATACCCTGTTAGTCTAACTTGATACACATATAATTGAATTACACTAGCAATCTTTAAAATATTTGTAGAATACACCAAAAAAAACAAATTAAAATATTAAGTCACATCACAATCCTTAAATGCATGATTTTTTTATATAATCATTAAAAAATACATAACAAATGGTAAATTACAAATGCATATGATAACAAAAAGTGTTTATTTACATTTTCTGTTTGATCACATTGATAAAGAGTAGAATATATGCTGTACTATAAATTATATGATAATGTTTGGAAACTTGTAAATTTGAAACCTGCCACATCATGCATTTTAGGGTTAATGATTAAATGTCAAGAAACTTTAAACATAATACTGTTTTCGAAATATTGTTTAATAAACATTGTTGACTACTTGAAAATGAAACCCTTGTAATAACAGTTTGAACCATCGAAATCAATAATATTAATGAATTTCAAATAGGATATGTTTCTATCGGAGGATAGAAACATAATACATTTGACATAAATCTTTTCATCGAATCTCTTATATTTTAATTAAAACTTAATTCATCCGTTAAATTAATGGAAGTAAAGGATACTTTTTTCCACTTATAGCATTTTTGGGATTTCACTTATCTTTAACATTTTATATTTTCCTATGTTCGCTTATTTGTTTTTCTATTAAAGGGCTGCATTTTTTCAACAGTCATTAAACATATAAATTTTAAAATAATATAAATCTTACACACGGTGGCTTTTACAAATTATATGCCCATATAACATATATATTATATAATAAAGTTTTTCAAATCGTGATATAGAAAATCCTACAATATGTACCATTCTATGAAATCAATCTAAAAGATTAGATTATAAAGAAATATTTTGTCCGCTATTCTTTCTTTTCATATGTTTCCGATAAAAGTTTCAAGACTAAATATATTTCATTTCAAAATTATTCAAACTCTGATCTAATAATCTAATTTGATCTAATTTCACTTCAATCAATTACGAAATATGGCCTCCACTTTGTTTACAAATTTCCCTATTTGGCTTCCCATAAAATTTAATAACACCAGAGGGCACCACTAAATCATGAAGTCTGATAATTTTCAAACGTCTATATTTTATCTCAGTATATATTATCTTAACTTTGGTTTTTAGTAATATTCAATGTAAAAAATTGAATATCGTGAAAAGTTTTTACTACAAAACTATGTAAGTAAACGCCTTACAGCATGAGATATAAAATAAAAGGGCTGTAGTTGGTGGCATAAAGAAAAATCTTTTTGAAAGCCACAGATGAACTAAAATTAAATTCATCGAGTTTTATTGCTTTTACAATCAAAAGTACTTCGGAAGAAATATTAACTTTAAAACAAATGTGATGCGTATCGCACGAGATACTATACTAGATTCAATAAAATAACCTCAAAAAAGACTAAACATGAAAATGAAAATACTTACATTTATAAACTTTTATGGTTATAGAACCTAATGACAATATTGAGAGATTATCTAGAAGTTGTAAATATATATTACACAATGTTTTTAAAATCCCTTATAATCAAACTACAGGAACTGCCAACAAATATAAAGATCTCTACAAAACATTCAGAACGCCATAAATGATAGAATTGAGAACTTCTGATTACAGATGTTTGTCAATAACGGTGCAGCATTTTCTTATTTTTAAATCTTTAGCCATTGACAGAATTTTATTTTAAACCCAAATTGTAATTAATTGCTAATGTCAACAATATTCTCCTTATTAAAAGGAAATACTGGGAAATAGCCATTATGGATTAGAAAATTGCAAACCAATGTTGATCATATAAAATTTTACGACAAAAGTTTTATGTTGACATAAAACTGCAACATTAAAGGCAGACTTTGATAAACATTTTTTTCTGTATGTGACAGGAAATATGTTATGGAGACATCGCATTAAAAAAGAATGTTACTGTAACCAAGTGTCCATTTATTTACTACCAGATGGTGCTGATGGTATTTTGGACGGGCCCTATTACACTATAAATATATAAGATATGATTACACACGCTACTATGTAATGAATGGTAGGTAAACTATTTCTTATTTTACAATTGATTCATTTCATAATCTGTTATAATACACTTATCTATAGAAACAATACGTTATACAGTTCTAAACTAAAACATTAAAGGCCTCATACCCTGCCTTACTGCCCTGTATAGAACGTTTAAACCTGTATATGTAATCTAGGCATGCGAGTTTGATTTTAATCTACTGTTTGTCTTTACCTTTTTTCATATACCCCCGGAAATACACTTTTTGACAATGGTAATATAATGAAGCTATTTAGACACCATTTTATATAAAGAACAATTATATTTATTTTATATTCTTAACTAAATTACTTGATATACTAAATACGAATTTACTTGATATACTAAATACGAATTTACTTGATATACTAAATACGAATATATTTATTTTATATATTAGTTTTACAGCTTAAAATACATACTTTTTTTCCAGAAAAACTGCTAAAGATATATAAACATGTTATAATTGCTTCTAAATAAACAATATACTCTGGCCATTGCTTAATAAATTTATTTAGCATTTTAGGTTACCAAATATCAAAGTTCTATAGGCAAAGTATTTTTTTTCGATTTGCAGATTATCATTTATAAAATCACTAAATTGATTATGCTAAAAATTTCTACAAACATGTAAATAATGTTTGCACAAAATTATCTGAAAACTATTTTTTACAATTGGAAAGAAAGCTTTGTACCAGGAACATTTTTTTTAACAAAGGATGCATGCTATGCCGATTTAAAATAATAAGTAAAAGTTTTAAATCACGGCATTAAAAAACTTTATTTAATCTTTTTTTAATTAATAATTTTATAACTAATTAAAGTGAAAAGTTCTTTTTTCTACTAAACTTTTTAACATTTCAAATAATTGTTTTTTATCACGTTTTAAGACAGTCTAATAGAATGGTGATGTGTTGTTGTATACAATTTTGTGCTTTACTTGTCTTAACATTATTTTCTCCTCAAAAGAGGAATTAGACTCCTTTATATATTATAGCTTTTCATAAATTTTTCACTTTTATCATCATAACTTAGTTGTATATTATACCAATGGTGTGATTACCCAATTTTTCTTTTCAACGAATAATTTATACGAATTTGATATGAAAATGAGATTTCGAAGCGATAGCATATTAACAAATATGTTTGTACATCTTTCTTGATTAATGCCATGAGAGCCAAGTCTTTTGACTTACTTACAGTATTTTAAAGGTGACCAATTATATTACAACTTGTACAGCCACTCCTAGTCCTAGTTAGGCCTTATGTAATTTTCTCATTCGGTTACAATTTTGTGAAATTACATTTTTCAAATTATTTTTTTACACATTCAAATCCCCATTTCTGGTATTATATAGTGCCCTGATGGTATCTTATAGTGAGTAGTTACAGGACATTACTAAATATTTGTAGTTTTTAAATTATTTAGAAATTTTCAAGTACATTTGAACTTCTAATGTCGACTAAGAGTGTGGCCCCTTCTACAAATTGGAAGGAACCACACTAGAAGATATGCTAAAGGATGTAGATAGGACGGACCACACTAGAAGAGATCATATCTTTTTTGTTAAAGACTCTCATGGATAAGATTATTACACAATATTGAGCGTTTTAAGGTACATAACTAAATTTTGTTAGTATTTAAACATTTTTTTTATCTCATAACCGAATATTAAATGGCCAAATAAAATTGTTTCATCTACAATGAAGTACATTTCTGTCATTAGTGATGACAATAAAGACTCTTGGGAAACTTCTTCAAAAGTTTCTAATCCTACCCTATGTAAATAGTAAATAACTTCAGTCAAATTCTAGCCTAAATGGAGCATAGTCATAAGCATTCCTTTTTATTTTCGCACTCGTCCAGCTGCTCCAAAGCCATATCGATGATTTGTTCAAGGCCTTTGGCAGTCTTCTTCGCATCATAAAGTTGGAGGTCAGGCACGTGGACGAATAAAGATTTATCGCAGTCTATGCTCAGCGATGTGTAGTAAGTGTATTCACAGAGGTATCTGGCAAATTAAATAATTGTTATTAAATTAAATTAATTATACTATTTGTTTATTTTTTTTTTTGTATAATTTTTAACATATAAATTTAGTATAACCTCTATTATCTGAGCTGCGAGGATATTGCTAATCGCTATTAGTGGGTAATATAGCTTATACAGAATATCAAATTGAAACTATATATCGATATTTCATATCGAATTGCAAAACTACATATTTTCTGAAATCATACATATACAGGTGAGCCAAAAGGGTGTTGGGGGTTTAAAGTGAAATTTAAGAACAACTAAAATTCGTACAACATTTTTATTTGTATTTTTACAAAATAGAAGTAATGGAATTTTCATGACTTAAAAATAATGTTTAAATGACGCCCCTCAGCTTCTTGACATTCTTGAAAACGAAGTCGCACATTCTGGAACAACCGGCGAAACGTTGTCCACGGAATATTGTTAATTTCCCGGATAATGTTTCACTTGAGTTGTTGTAAAGTTATTGGACTTTGTCGTACACTACAGATTTAAGGTAGCTCCTTAAAAAATAATCACATGGAGTGAGATCTGGGCTACGTGGGGGCCATTCAATATTCCCCCTTTGTGAAATGAGTTTTCCCGGGAAAATTTCATTCAAAAGGGCGACCCTGGCAGTGTGGAATGTGGCACCATCTTGTTGGAACCATATCCTGGACGTATTCCCTTGATGTTCTTGCAAGACTTTCTCTCTTATCATATCAATAATTGTAGGCTCTTACTGTCACCGCGTGACCTCTTTCGTCCTCGAAAAAGTATGGCCCGATAATACCGTTTGCCGATATTGCAGCCCAAACGACAAGCTTAGGGTTGTTAAGTGAAGTTCATGAAGTCGTCGGGGATTAGTCTCGGACCAGAATCGACAGTTTTGTTTGTTAACGTGGCCGTTAAGATGAATGTTGTCACTAAACATTATGTTGAAAAAGTTGTTAAAGCTGTTGAGCACTTCATTAACAAAGTTAAAGCGGTTACCGGCATCATTCGGCTTGAATTCTTGCCGTCCAAAGCCTGGCTTCTCTTACGAGTTGACTGTTGCAGATTTTGCTGAACAGAGACACGAACACGCTCCACTATGTCAGGCGTTCTCGCAGAGACTGGACGTCCGCGATCCATTATTGTTATAGTCGACCCGGTTGTTTCAAACATTCTGATCCATTTCTGTATCACATTGGCGCTAGGATCTTCACAAATGTCTCGTAAACCGTATTCTTGTCAATACAACCATCACACAGTAATGAGAGATTCGTTATTTTCATAATACACGCGGACAAAAAAGCACGCTGCGCTCCCGTGTACGGCTCCATGGCGACTAAATTTCCAGGAAACAACGAGTCTAGCAATATACACCCGCCTCACTGCGCCGCAAGTGTCCGAGAAATTAAAGATTAAAATCGGTAACACCCTTATGGCCCACCATATTATATCAACATGTTACTTATTTCTCGTTAATATTTGTTAGACGTTTCAATGTTTATGGTGTTACTTTGTGTGTTAAGAATAGATTTCTTTTTTTGATTATCACACATATTTCGAATAATTAATATTTATGACAGAAATTAACTCTGCTCATCTTAGATCATTAACTCTGTTCATCTTAGATCAAAAACTTTTTAAGTGAACATTATTATCATGCCACTGTCATGAAACTAATTTTTTTACGTAATACAACATTTAGAAATGCAATAAGTATTTGAATTGAGCATTTTAATGTAGGTTAATATTATAATTGTGCAAAAAATTATTATTATATTTAGACATATACATGGAGACAAATACAATTAAAATATTTCTATCAATTATTAATAAGACCTTTTCAAGGTTTAGGTAACGTATTTTTTACGAACTATTTTAAAATTATTTTTGAAATAGTTCGTATAAATTCGTAAAAAACGAGGAGATATAATTCATATATTTACACTGCACTTTCTCCACATCTACAAACTAAAACTATTTTCTTAAACCTACTAATAATATGTAAGTAATGTACAAAGAATCTTTTACACTAAATCAAAAACAGTGCGGTACTAAGAAATTTATTACTAAAATTTTATACCTATTATTTACAATTAAATAAAACATGAAAAATTTTTTACATTAATAAAACTAAGCAATTCAACATACCTAACGCAAATATTTGCGTTCATTCGCACGCACAAATCTAAAAATAGAATAAAAATGTCTCAACTTCTTCAATGCAAACTTCAAGGCCAAATATCAACAAAATCCAAATTAAGTAAGTCGGGATGAATATCTATTGCTATTTCATTCAACACTTACTCTTTCACTCGGTTTGGTATAGCTGCCACTCGCTCGTATCAGATTTTGTCATTTGTCATATCGTATCGGACTCGGCAATATCGGTATTGGTCTCCTGTTTACTATATCCGAAATATCCATATTCAATACCGTATCTGTGTCAGTACTCGAATATGCGTAACGCATCACTAATATAGCATTTCGTCCGATATATAGTTTTACGATATTGATACGATATATAATTTCAATATCTATATATGTTTTGTATCGCCAACTCCTAGTTGCTAATATAAAAATATTTATTTGTTTCTATAATATAGCAACTATAATAAAATATTACAGACAATATTGTTTAAAAGAAACACAAAAACTAGTAAATTGGAAATAATCTCAATCATTTGATTTCAGGTACAGTACTTAGAATCAGTACAGTACCAGAATTTTGGGTACAGTACTCTACAAAACCATCTGAAAGTGACTAGAAAATTGCACCTACGCTGCGTTTATTCAAAATGTTAATTGCTTTAATTTTACTCTTTAATTAACAAAAATTAAAGTTATACGGACTTACTACTATTTTTCTAGTTTATAAATTTTCTTTTTTTATTTCTTCTTATTTAGTTTAATATCTCCTTTTGTTGTTCTCCCATTTCTAGATTAGGAAGCCATTACCGAAACTGTAATGGCTTTAGCATTTTTTTGCAATTAAAATTTGTTTAAAGAAGTTGCTGTATACTTCTTATAAACTTATATATTAATAATTGTTTTCATAATAAGGAATTTTTAACCTTTCTTAGTTTATCATTATAGATAAGAGAGAAATAGGGTACTATTAATAGTTTACTATTATTTTTAGTAACTATCAGAGGATGTATTCCTAAATGGAGGACACATTTATTAATATTGTTTATCATTTTTAACGTTTTATGAAATTTGTACTGTAGTATTCTAAAAAGAAATAATTAAAGGGCTTACTTACAAATTTTTTTCATTACGCATGTTTCGTTGTTTCGATTGTTATGTTTAGTTTTATGTTGTTTTTGAAATACCATATTTGTGTATAAGCGTATAAGTTGGGAATAACATTAACCATTTGAGTGCCAACGAACGCCATCGCACTTGTGCACGTACTAACTAAATTTGCCACGAGCGCGATGGCGCTTGCAAAATCAGTTGCTGTTTAGCGCGCAATAGGGGAGGTCACTCGCACGAATCGCAAATTTTTTATCTTTCTACGTGTTACATAAAGTTCAAATTATAATATCATTAGTAATTACAATATAAAAAGGATCCAGGAAAAGACAATTTTTAACCCATAATGTTAGAATACGAAAATAATTCGAGTGAAAATGATCTTTTTTCAAGTTGTGAAGAAAGTGATAGTGGGAGTGACATTGTGGTGCGCTCACAATTTGGCGTAATGCAAATTTTGAGTGATAGTGATAATAGCGAGGATAAACATTATTTTGCTGATATGGAGGATGTACTGGACTGCTAAAATGACGATGTGACCTTGATTTCAGTTTTTGTTATAATCTTTGTTCACAATATATATTTCCATAATTTTCTTTGTATTTTATTATCCTTGTATAAGTTTTTATTAAGAAAACACCGAAAAAATTATTAAAATTGGATAATTTTTGGAAGAGATACAGTTTTTTTTCGAGACAACGGTAAATTACATCAAAAACAAAAGATTTCTTTGGCATTTTCAAGTATATATGAGTAAAAAACCATGGCACTAAAACGGTTAAACAAGCAATAATCGAACAATGAGCATATTTTATGCATATTTTGGATTAATTTTTCTATTAATAAAAATTGATTACTGGAAAAATATGTAATTGACAAGGATTAATCAATATTGCTTAAGAAAGTAAGGAGACTTTTACAAAAATTTTGCTTTAATTTTTCTATTAATCAAAATTTAATACTAGAAAAATTATGTAATTGTCACAGATTAATCAAATTGCTTAAAAAAGTAACGAGACTTTTACAATATGTGATGAGATGATCCTGATGAGAGCTAATAAATAAAAGGACCAAATTATCTATTTATTTAACTTTATCGTGAACTCAATTCAGCTTAAAATATAATTTGTTTTATGTTGAATAAACAAAGAAAATGGGAGAGTCGTTAAGTAAAAAATGTATCCTAACATCAAAATTATGAGTCAAATTTACGCAGTAAATGTTCTATATCAAAATTATAATTAATTGCATATATGTGTAGGTTGTTTCAAAAGATTTGTTGCGCGGACCTAAATTAAGGGTAGATAGTTAATATTTAAGATTGCTAGTTAATATTTTTGCTACACAGTGCATACTTTCATTATTCTGTAGTTATTCTTGATGAATAACTATACGATAATGCAAAAATAATTTTTTTAAAACAAATAAGACGACGTTATCTAGGAGAGACTATTATGTAATATTCGTTTATGACTTTAAAAGTGGTTTATCGGAACAAGTAAGCTTTGTATTATTTAGGTTAACTGAAGATTTATTTTTACAATTCAAGCATGGAGGGTATCAGTGGATGAAGACTCAAAGTCAAATAGATTCTTTGCTGTGAAGAAGTGGAAAACAGATTATATGAAGAAGGGTATTTGAGAAAATCTGCGAATTACATATTGTCAGTTATATGACTTCTTGAACATTCCTTTAGTTTCATTACATAGAATTGTGATATAATTTGGGTTTCTCATATGTTTGTTGAACAACAATGACATCGTCATGTCGAATAGGTAAATTATGATGAAGAACGATATACAATTACAACAAATGGGCAATTTATGTTAACAAAAATTTAAGGATGGAAAATATGATGACGTTGCTTTCATTATGACAGATCTAGATCTATTACCATGATGTGTCAATTGAGTCACAGAGCGAGTGTCGCCATTTAAAACTGTAAAGTAACCAACACAAACAGGAAAACCAAGATCCATCAATAAACAAATGGTATCAGAAATTTACTAAAGTTTGTGATGCTTAGTTGTTTAAGGAATTTAAAAACCAATGGCTAAAATCAAAATTCAGTTCTTGGTTTCTGCATCATTACAATGAGGAAAAGCATTACTATAGTTTTTTGGAACTATTGGCATCCAAGTATTAGATCAATCTGCCTATAGCACTTTGTGACTTCAATTTATTTCCTGACGTTTAAAATTAAGTCAAGAGTCGCCAATTTTCAACTTCAATAAAAACTTGGATTATTATGTAAAGAAAAATGGCATAGTTGGATTAATGAATGGTTCCAGCATATGAATATATAATTATCATATAGCAAAACTTTTGAATAAGTTTTTGTATGTACTGCTCAGATTATTTAAATCTCATACCGTATCTCCTTGATTTTGTCATATTTTTATATTGTTTTAACGGATAAGAGGAATGCACAAACAAATATATTAGTGTTGAAAATTTCTTCAAAACAGTTTTTGTTATACAAATTAATGTTCCATTTTTATGTTTCTCATTTTACCCGTTTTTTTTGTTACCCTATTTTATTCCCAAATTCCAAATCAAGATTTTTGTACTTTAAATCTATGTTTTACTCTCTATATTTCAAGTGTCTACAGGTAGGAAAATATGCTGTGACAGAAAGATGAATAGAATTCAAATCTATTTCATACATATTTCATTTTTCCAGTTTCGGAGAGTTGCCGAAAAGCCACATATTCATATAAACATATATACTAACCTAATAGCAATACTGGTGTGAGTTTCTCAATTAGTAAGCCAGTGACGAGAAAAAATAACAAAAAATAAAAAGGTGATTAGTTTTTTTACCTAAAGAAGCAATTAATAAAAAAATTATGACATTTGTAGGTGTTTTTGTAATAAGTTATTTATGTACAAATGTCACGTGAAGTCCAACTAGCATCTTCCTATGTACCCGTTCTTTCATTAAGCTGGTTTAGTAGTTAAAAGCTTGTCTATAATTAATTTGAAAACTACTTTTTGTCTAAGGTTTATCACCTTTCTTCCGTTTTTTAACTCAAAGACATTATATAAAGAATATACCACACAAATGATGACTATAATTTCACCATACAACTGATGACTGGAAATGCTTCCCAAAATATCTTTACTTTTTCTAAAACGACCTTTAAATATTTTTAAAAACATTAAAACATTGATAATGACTAAGCTTCCTATTTTCGTAGACAAAAAAGTTTGCCGTAAAGCTGAAACCAGTTTTAAAGTATTTAAATTAATAACCATCTTTCAAAGATTTAACAAATTTGAAACAGGGATAACAACACATTTAATGTAATTGAAGAAGACGTCAACAATTTTATAAAGTGATAAGCTGATTGTTGAGTAGAATTTTGTTAACTTTTTTCCTGCAGAAAGTCGTTGGGAAGACCCACAATATCCGATATAAAATTTTACCAATTATATTTCAAATAATTCTGATATATGCACCCATATTACTGAGTCGTAAAACTTGATAATAATTTCGCTTGAGGGTAGATTGAATATTGTTTATTCATGTATTTTTATGTAAAATGTGACAAAGTTAGCACTAGTTCACTTTATTTATGAACGTTTAACAATATCTGAATGGTATTATTAAATATGATAACATAAGTGTTAACACGTGCAAAAGTTAGTATCATTAAAAGTTGTTTATTCTTTATAACAAGTACAATGTATTTACAAGGTACAATGTATTTGGAGTTTACATGTTAAAGGTATTTTAGAGGAACATTTTACAACGGATTATTTCCAAAATACACATGCTGTTCACTTGAAAGTTAGTATAGTTTTATAAGTTGCTTGTTCACACCTAGTCATAACACTAAGTGTGACCAAGCAACTATAAAACTATATTGTGATTAGATTAAAAATAGAAGTCTGAAAAAACCTTTTTTCAGACTTCTATTTTTAATCTAGTTGAGTCAGGTATTTTAAGAAAGGTTGTGTAAGACAGTATGGATACAGAATTTTTTGTCTGAAATTAAGAGTCTCCAAAAAAGTTCAACAATTTTAACAAATGTATAAACATCTCTAGTGAGTGTTATCTATGATATGGATATCCTCGGTGTGTAAATCCAACTTGTCAAGTCAGTTATTTATTATAGTTAAATTTCAATTACCATTTAAAGACTCTTAATGATCTTGTTTAGTAATTGCAAGCAAAATATATAAATGTATTGAAGATAGCATCTACTGTAATATCAGAAAACTTAAAACAAACAAAATATCATATCTCTTTTATCTTATCAATATACAAATGTCATTGATATTGTAAACATCTAACCTGCCCGCAGCCTCTGAAGTGACAGCTTTTATATCTTCATTTTGCTTATTGATACCCTTGACAATTTTCTTAACATCCAAACTGCATTTGATCTTGGCAGGCCCTTCTCTCGTGCAACAGTTATCACCTTTAGCCGGCAAGTTGCCAAAGTAATCCATCCTCGTATAGTTCTTTCTATGTGCGACAGTCTCTAATGTAAGGCACTGGGCGACCGATGATACCCCCACATGTATTACAAGCTAGACATATAAATGTAGAAATGCATTATTTAGCGTTATGATGAAATTTTTTTTCATAGAATTAAGTTTTTTAGTAATTTCTAAGGAGAGAGAAATGATGCAATATTCTATAAAATAATAAACTATGGTTTACCAAAGATTTAACCCTCACAAAGATTCTGTTAACATAATATAACTTTTTTAAGCCCTGTAGCAATTGTTTTTTGGCCACGAATAGAGAGTGTAAGATATGATTGGACCAATTTAGGACTGATTCAAGTACTATAGTGTTCAATATCATTCTCTCTTTATATCTGTTCGTCTGGTTTTTTTGGGGTTTGCATTACGTAGAAACAATTGAATAGATTTTAATATAGCTTAATCGACCACCTGAGTTACATGATATAAACCCTGTAATTTTAATGAACCGAGTTGAAGAATAAACTTAGAGTCCAATAAGTGCACAATTTAAAAAGATATAGATACACAATAAACAATATAACATTGAAAATTGTGTATTAATTTTCTGAAATTAGATATTATCTTAAAATCTACTCGAGCAAAACCACGGTCAAAAGTTTGCCTATAATAAAAATTGAACTCTAAACAGATAAACGATAAATCTAAGTGAAACGATATCGTAACGAAAATACCTTCGGTGTATGCGTATCCCATAGTGCAGGAATAAACTCGTCCACATTTTCGTACGTAACGGGAATCTCCAAGCACACTAATTCTATATTATGTTTTTCCTCAATTTTCTCTTTCGGAAGTTCTTTGACGCTTTCCCAGCTGGCATTGACTGGATGATTGTCAAACGGGCCAAAGCCGGTTACGAGTACTATTGGCTTGAAATATAAATCCATTTTATTAATCAAGTAGTGTAGCGTCGGTATACTATTATAAAAACGCTGTTGTCACGAGTAAACTCAAAGCATTATTGAGAGTTGACATTCGTTCCTTTGCTGTCAGCTGACAACTTGTGATAAAAGTTTAGAATATTGGTACCAGTGGACTTATTTTCTGTTGTGCTTTTATGCAATGTTGGTTAAAAAAATAAATAAAAAGTGCAATGGGTTGCAGTAATCGATAATACTTCTAGATAAATCTTTGTCATAAAGCGCAATTGTTTTGCCGAAGAGGAAATATATTCATTATACATATGTAGAAAAAAAAATTTGCAAATATATAGTGAATATATTTATATAAAATATAATACATATTTGGTGTCATATTTTATATAAAATAAGATTTTACGTAAAAATTTGTAAAAAAAGCCAAAAAACTACCTGCTTAGGTAGTTTTTTGGCTTTTTTTTATTAAAATACTAACTTTCGCCCAGAGTATCATTCTCTTGGAAATCGTGATGTTGGCCTTTAGTGATATTTTATATTTTATATACAAAAACCTTCCAGAATAAATATTCTATACGATTGCGAAAGACCGTATTAAAATTAATTCAATAAAACGAAAGTTATAAGGAAAGAAGCAGAAATGCGTTTTATATAAATAGAGAAGAATTTTACTCGTTAACAATTCTTGATAAAAAGATGAGTAACTAGTATTAAATACTATTAAGTTAATAACAAAATTATTAGAATTAAATGATTAAAAAAATACGTCCATGTCATTTGTATTTAGGATTTTATAACTAATAAATATAAATGGATTAATTAACGCATGTAAATATTTAAGTTTAAATCTTGTAAATATTTATTTAAAATATATCAGATTTAAATCGTAACATTATTTTAATGAAATACCTATACGTAAACTTGAAAAACATATTTGATTTCGCATTAGTGTACGCGCCAAATGATAGTAAGTGAAGTTAGTTTCGAAACTTCACTCGGAGTCAATATTAATTTGCTACGTCCAGAGACTCGAGAAGGCAAAGAACCATATTTGTGTTAAAATATCGAAAAGTTTGAAAGATATTATGTTCTTTGTTAATGAGCTTTTGTTATTTTAATAGAAAAGCATATTCTTGATATTGCTTTTATTGTGAGTGAAAACTGGAAATAAAATTCTACTGACATAATTTAACTGCTTCTGTCAACTGTGTTACCACGTGTAGAGGTTATGTCAAATTAACTATTTGAACAAATCAAATTATTGTAAAATGACGGGAAAGGAAGTTAAAAATGAGTGTTTGGTAGTTGCCTTGCCATTAAGTTACTACAAAACTAGAACGGTTGAGTGCGTGGGCCCGGGTTTCTTGAGTTACTATACGGTTCAACAGACAGGTCAACATAGCCTCCAAGAAGACGAAAAACCAAACGAACAGGCTGAAACTACTAAATTCGACGATGACGTCGATTATTTAAGAAGTTTAGACCCTAAGGAATGGAAAGAACAAGATCATTATGCCGTTTTGGGAATAAAGAAATTACGTTACAAAGCCACAGATGAAGATATAAAGCGAGCTTATAGACAAAAGGTATTGAAGCACCATCCCGATAAGAGAAAACAAGATGGAGAGGAAATTAGAAGCGATGACGATTATTTTACATGCATTACAAAAGCGTATGAGATTTTAGGAACTCCAAATAAACGTCGATCGTACGATTCTGTTGATCCCGAATTTGATGAATCTATACCTACACAGAGCGAGATTAAGAAGGATGGATTTTTCAAAGTCTTTTCCAAATACTTCGAATTAAACGCTAGATTTTCTGAAAAGAAACACGTACCGAAAATAGGCGACGAGGACACGCCAAGAGAACAAGTTGAGAAGTTCTATGCGTTCTGGTACGACTTTGATTCCTGGAGGGAGTACTCCTATCAAGACGAGGAGGAGAAGGAGAAGGGACAGGATCGTGAGGAGCGGCGGTGGATAGAGAAACAGAATAAGGCAGCGCGGGCCAAGAAAAAAAAGGAGGAAATGGCGAGAGTGCGAAGCCTCGTTGACATGGCTTATAACAATGATCCTAGGATATCCAAGTTTAAACAGGAGGATAAAGATAAAAAATTGGCTGCGAAACGAGCGCGACAGGTAAGAGAATGTTTTGTTAACCATTTGTAATCACATAACTCCCAAACATCATTTATTTACATATAATTCTGCATTCTTCGAAAAAATTCTAGATTCTATTTTTAGCATTTTTTATATTCAAAGATGTGTTGTTGTCGATTCTTCCATTCATTCTTTTGCATATATTTATTGTTCTTTTATTATACAGGTGTTGGTTAAAAGGTATAGCAAGAATTTTTTTCTATAACATAATAAAATAGAAGACGAAAATAATCTATCCCATTTTTTTATTTAGGCTTTTATAGAGAGAGAGAGGGAGATATAGTTTATTTTCCAATAATAAAATAATTTTTATTTTCAACAGTTTCTCAATCATAAACTACATTTAAAGATTTCATTGTCATAAACAGGCCTTCTCTTTAAAAAAAATAAACTTAAGGAAAACACCGAATCTTTATGTCATCTTATGCTTTGTGTGCGTGTACTGTATGATGTTTATCCCTCGTTTTGGTGTTGAAATTCTGTACCTGGAGAGCAGGATGAGATATGAAAATTATTATTATTTGTAATAGCTTTATTTTGTACTCATGAACCCATAGAAGCTATCTTGCTATACCAAATTAACAAGAACCTGTGTATATTAAAAAGACAAAATATCTGACAAAAAAGTTAGGATAATTGCATATTACTTGTGCTAATAGTTATTAAAGGGATTCTTGGATTAATGCATAGAAAATAAATAATTGAATAATTTTCGAGAGAAAATATTTTAGATTAGAAAAAACTTAAAATTACAATATATAACTCGGCTTTTTACTAATGAATACCTTCCATTCAATCTAGTACACCCACCATTAGAATCTTGAAACGTGAATCGTTGATTGCCAACTGAAAAATTTTGAAACTATTTTTCGCTTCTTCTCATATGATTGGAGTACTCAACGGAAACATTCACTGATATTGTTCATCCCTGATTTGCAAATTTATGGTTGCTTCCACTTTTCTATGGCTGACACTGTCACAACTTTTTCAGACACTATAGGATGTTACTTATTTTTATTCAGAATATTTAATTAATCAAATTGTTGATTCGCTTACATCATGAGGACAAACAAATTAAGCATGAGTAACTTTTTTTATCAAGTAACTTCTAAAGTGTTTCTATTAAAATTATTTTTTATTTGATGATCTAATTTCAAAATTAAATTATATTGCTCAATATAAAGAAAAACCAAAAGGATCAAAATCCTTTGAAAAATGTACCAAAAACCGAAGCTGAACACGCTCGCCTATGTTTGTCTCAATTGCACATACACTGCAAGTGAATTTGATTTGACTTGTTTTTTGAGGATGGTCCTAAAATGTTAACCGCAAATGACGAAACCGCCGATAGAGAAAGTGGACTATATATGATGCTTTTCTTTTGTATAATATTTTTAGTTTATTCCATTTTTATTTATAATACTTCACGTATAGATGTATTTTTTTATTGGCTTTTACAATTTTCAACCGTTTTCCCCTCAAATTTTCCACAATTGCTCTCTACCCCCTGGCAAAAATCTTAAGTGGATGTCAATATTTTTGAAAAATATATTATTTCCATCTACCAGCATTCTTTGTAATGTTTAGAATTTCGCTAATAAGCTGGTTTATTTTAACTCAAATTTTTCTAAAAATAGGTAGAAAACTTGTAAGTGAAAATAAACCAATGCAACTAATTCGAAACACAATTTACAAATAAACATTCATTTGCTTTTTTCCACATTTTACTAATGTGTTTCCTTAAGTGAAGCGCCGTGTTAGCACCATCATACTTCAGCTTCTACAGCAAATTCCCCTTCCGCATCCCCTACCATGCCAGTATGCAAGTCAAAAATTAGTATTGTTGGAAAAAATAATAGGTAATAAAAATAAAAGTTTATTACTAAAATTGTAAACATTAAAATTATTATTGGCAGCTGGAAATATTATTTTCAAGTATACAGTGTAAACTCTTCATAATGGAAAACTCTCTATAATGGAAACACTGATCCCTTGATCTTGATTGATTCGATTGATCTTGATTGACTGAACGCTTGATCTTGATTGATTCGCTTTCTAACCCATACACTGATTCATCTTGTAACGAACCCGTCATTCTATATTACGAAGAAGTAGACATTGTTTAGGGGGCAAACATTGTTTTATTACTAATAAGCTCACATAGACTCCGAAATTATCTTTGCAAATGCTGAAAATTCTAATAATTAATAGGCACTGTTTTATTGCTGTTATCGTGTACAGTCATTACATCTGTTTTCGTTGGGCACATGTGTTTACTGGGTAAAGTTAACCCTTAACACATTACCGCTTTCGAATACAAAAAAATAGAAAATAGCTTTGGAATACTAAACAAATTCAATCAAAGTTGTCGGATTAGTTCATATAATTATTTTAAAATGTTAGAAATAAATGTAAGCTATATGAATAAGGAAACTGATTGAATATCTTTGTAAATAAAACTGAATAAACAATTTGAAATCTTAAAAAAAATGTGTATTTTATCTACACACGCCTTAAATGAAAATTCTCTATATCTATAATAAAAGAAAATATTCGGTCCCTTTAGTTTCATTATAAAGAGTTTACACTGTATTTATAATGCTCAGATATCTCCCTTAGGGTCACCATTCCTGCAATATTAGGTTTTGGTTAAAAGAAACATTTTTTTCTTCTACTCTGTATGAAACAGTTTGATGTTATGAATATAAAATGGATTGCAAGTTGTATAAAAATTCCCAATCACTAACATAACTTCAAATCATTAACCCTGTTATCACGCAGCTGCATTTATAGAACAGTCATTGATAATAATTTCATAAAATTTCCGTTAATGTTTATTACATTTAGCTCTCAATGGAACGAGGTAAATACACTTCATTTCTCGTTTGGTTGTCAATGGGGTGATATCTTAATCAGTACGGTTGCTTACTAATTAAATTTTCTTTTATATGCAAAATGTCAGTACTTATTACCCTCTATCTTATTACAATTTTTTAAGAACTTCTGATTTTTATATATTATCTCTATATTATATATATAAAATTGTAGCAAAGTAAATTGAGTATATTGAAAATATTTTACAAAGAGTGATTGGTTTAGCGTAAAGAATGATAATAGAAGTTAGAAAACTTGTTTTTAGAATTTTTGTTTGTCTGGTGCCTGTATATTAATTTATTCGTCAATAACGCAAAATTTACTATTTTGATGAAATTTGGTATGGTAATAGATTATACCCTAGAACAATATATGGGAGAAAAAAAAATAAACAGTTTGAAATCTTAAAAAAATATGTATTTTATTTACACGATCCATAAAGCGAAAATTTTTTAAAATAAAAGTTCTAATATCTTTTCTTATTCTGAATTTCATGCGAACCAGTTCGTAGGCACAGCTGGTATATTATAAAATTTATAAATTATGAATTGAATACATAGTATTTAGTCTAAAAATCGTTGTCACTTCAAAAAGTTTTTCATTAAAAATTGTTTGACTAACATAAAATAGAAGGTTACCACATTATCACTATTTCTATGACTAGTTTTGAATCAATTTTCACTTAAAAATACTTGTCAATGATACTATTAGGTAAATGAAAGTTCTTTGAAAAAATATATCATCAAAGCTGAGATAAAATCTTGGACCTCGTTCATTCGAAACCAAAATATTGGGTATTTTTTTTTTAAAAGAGAGGTAGAGGCATTATCATAAAGTGTGGCTGTTTTTTACTTTTTAAATTTCTGGCAAAGCGACGGATGCTTAAAAGTACAGTTTTATCCCACAATTGTTGCATTAAGGGGCCTGAAAAAATAGAAGATTTTTGAAATAATAAAAAAAATACTGTGCTTAACAACGAAATTGGTGTCCGAGTTATATCATGTTGGCAAAGTTGAAAATAGTTGTTTCGTGAAATACACAATCGAAGTTTCGACCACAATTTTATATACACGATGTCCAGGAATAAGTGTCGAACAAAGAAAGACGTTATTCCTTGACGAAAAACAGTTGATTATCGCTAAAATAAAATTGAAATGATGACTTTTTTCAGAAAATTGAAAATAATATTTATAATTATTTTTCGTATACACGATACTTGCGCACATTGTTCCACGTCCCTTGGGGGAATAACCCGGGAATAGCTGCGAACTAATCGGCTTTGTAGGTAAACATCACACTCCGAGCAAGAATTGGGTGTATTAAAAAGAGTTATTTATAATTTTTTTTGGCACTCCATTAGAAAAAGGGCGTGTTTTACGTTTTATTTCAACACAATTTATTTCTTTATAGCCAACAAATAGCGTCTTTTTTTGTCCAACATTTATTCCCGGGCACCGTGTAGTATCACCTTACAATTTATTATACTTATATCATTAATACCAGGTCCATGCCAGTTTCCCCCTTATAATTTGCATCGGGCTCTGTGAAAATCTTGATATTTTTAGACCCATGCAGCTTTTTTGTGAACTACTGGTATGGACATCAGTACGACATGCCGATCATCTTTGGTGTAGTATTCATGTAGATTAGCTCCAATTTCTATTTGTAGTTGTCCACAGGAGCCTAGGAGGCTCTATGCACCTTCATTGAAGATTATCATAATACATTAAGCGCCATTTCAAAAAAGGCAGCACTGTCAGACGTTGATTTAAGTCTTAGTTGCCATACTAAAGACTTGAAGGGTTCGTTATTATTTTAGTAAAGCCATCTGCATACCTCTCCAATAACTCAAGTTTTGAAAGGTATCATAATTTTAATATATACAAGGATAATAATTTTACCATTTCAATTGTAACAAACTTGACAAAAGGTAGTCTGGAATTTCCCGAATACAACACTTGATGGGAGCGCTCAATCCATATACTCTATTCCGGTATCTATGTTTTGCAGTAGGCTCTACCTACTCTTACATGGCATTGTAAATGCCATAATTATTTCACTTCTACAAATTTCAACGTAAAATGATTTACACATTTTCTTGTAAGTGTGTAACTTTAATTATATTAAAAAAAAACCTGTTTTTTTAACCTGTTGGGATTCCCCAGGAATTCTCCTTAATTTAAAATTAGTTCCAACTATAATGATGGGTACTGAACATATATATGAAAGAAATAAATATGTTAAATACTTCTTAGGATATGATGTCAACTAGATCAAAAAACAGTTATTTTTGAAGACATGTTTAAAATTTTACATGAAATAAGTTTTTTTCAATTATTATATGATTTTAAAATTTTCTTTTTGAAAGGAGATATGACACTCTTAACGATATGCTTCTTATCTAAAATTTTAAAAATATGGTCTACTGATAAGTCCCTAATGACATACATTTTGGCTTTAATTAGTTATTGAATAGTTTTTGATTGCTTAGATAACAATATTTCCTTTCTACTCTTATGTTTTTTCTCCTTATATGTTGCGGATAGATAGCATGTGAGCGAGTAATGTGAGTGAATTCCATACCTGAGTCCTATTTCATGCAATCAGGAGTAAATTACAGTTGAAATTTTGGGCTTTTACTATTCACAATCTTGGTAAATTTTATCGGTCATACTGTTATTTGTGAACGACATGAACATTTTTTCAGTTGCTAGAGGTGGTAGATTACGAGTTACTGCAACATGCTATTATTGCAATCATTTATTGGAATTTTGTGAGCAACTTACAGATTAATATGAGTAAATGCCCAGTGGTTGTCTACAGACAGGTACTTGCCCTTTTTGAGTAGAAATGTACCGTTAGTGGGATGTACTTATTATAACTTAATGAAATAATCGATTTAAGGGTCAGCTTCGATTTGCAGCTGATTTTTTTGGGGATTTGGCAGATATTGCGAAAAAATTGTTCTTAGATTTGTCTTGAGTAACATAGAGAATTCCAATGTATTCCTCTAATCATTTTTTAAATTAGAAGCGAGCACAGTGATTTGAAATAAATACGAGACCAAGTACAGCTCGATGTCCAAACGACATTTCTTTGATATTTGTTCATAAGGCGCTATCGTTACTTCACTTCTCTATTTCCTATGAATTTTGTCCTGGGACTATGTCTATCATTTTTGTTTTGTTTGGTTCCGGTAAACTTGCAGCCAATAACTGAGAATATTGGAGAAAAATGGCATCTGAAGTAATAACGGAATTTGGACATTCTACGATCAGTTTGCGTTAGTTGGCATTTGATTAAAGGATATCATTTTTTTGGATATACTTATTGTAATGAGAACTGTTGATATATTTGTTCTAATGAGAACTGTTATAAGTATTAATTTTTTATGGAAAATATAATAGACATGTTTTCTATTGTTAGTTAAATTTTTAATGGAAAAAGAATGTATACTTATTTCTGAAAGTTATCTAAGTTGGAGCATATTTAACTGTCATTAATTATATTAGAAACACATTATTTTTAATTATATTTTTTCATGTAAATTTTCTAAGCATTTTCTTTCGACTATATACCATCTGATAAATATATTTGTCATAAGGAATATATATGAAAATATAATTTGATTTCAAAAATGCTAAATTACGCATTGTACTAATCTGAGATTTTAATATTATATACCAACCACCATTTAAAAAATAATAAATTTAATTGTAAAAACCACATTATAATAAATAGTAGGAAATTATTTTTTCCGGGATGCCGTCTAAGCTAGGAAAGCTTTTTCTTTCGACTATATTCCATATGATCATATGGAATATATGTGAAAATATATTTTGATTTCAAAAATGCTAAATTATGCATTGTATTAATCACAGATTAGCTCTGCCATTACTTTTATTTTTTAATATTATATACCATCATTTAAAAAATAATAAATTTAATTGCAAAAACCATATTTTTTCCAGGATGCCGCTCAAGCTAAGAAAGCTGAAGAAGATAGGATCATCCGCGAAGCACAGATAGCTAAGAACAAGGCTGAGGAAGCTGAACGTGCGAGAATGGAAGTGATTAGAGCCGAGCGAGAACAGCAGAAAAAGAACTTGCGTAAAGAGCGCAAGAATCTCCGAGACTTTTGCAAAGCAAACAATTATTATGCCAATAATGAAAATGAATCTGTCTCTCACATGACGGCCATTGATAGAATATGTGAGATGTTGAAGTTAGTTGAGCTGCAAGATTTCATTAAAGATTTGGAGACAGGAGGTAGAAAATGTTTCATTGCCAAGGTTAAAGAGACAGAGGAAAAGCTGGAAGCGGAGAGAAAAGCATTATTTGAAACTCCAAAAGCAGAAATTCAAAAGAGCGGTTCTAAGAAGCAAATTTCACTTCACGGTCCAATAGAATGGTCACCGGAAATTATGCAATTGCTCATAAAGGCCGTGAATCTGTTTCCAGCTGGGACGAATCAGCGTTGGGAAGTAGTAGCTAATTTTCTAAATCAACATGGCACATTTGTCGATGAACGTCGCTTCACAGCGAAGGATGTTTTGGCAAAGGCGAAAGATTTACAAAGCGCTGATTTCTCTAAGAGCTCTCTGAAAAAGGCTGCCAACCAGGAGGCGTTTGATCAATTCGAGAAGGAGAAAAAGAAAATTAATACCCTTGTCGATGATTCTGGAATATCTAAAGTGGATAAAGTGATAAATGGTAATGAGCAAGTCAACGGGAGGGCAGGTTCTAAACCAAGAGAGAATGGAGAGAGTAAAGCAGAACAGAAAAAGGAGGAAGTGCCGTGGACTAAGACGGAACAGGCTTTGCTAGAGCAAGCGATAAAGACATATCCAGCGAATACGCCAGAAAGGTGGGACAGAATTGCAGAATGCTTACCGAATCGCACAAAGAAAGATTGTATGAAGCGTTTTAAGGAATTAGTCGATCTAGTAAAGGCAAAAAAGCAAGCTGCTAATTTATCGAAATAATACTTTTAGATATTTTTTTGGAAATTTCTCAAGTCATTATATTTAGACCCCAATCTTGTCAGTACGTAAATTAATTAATCTGACTTTTGGTCGATGTGAATGTGTCAATCTAAGTATAGAGATATAAATAAATTATTGTAAATTAATTTTGGTCCAAGGTCTGCACGCCCCCGTGACTAGTTTACCTATTGGTCCACCAGCCTATATTTATCAGCACCAATTTAATAACTTTAATATGGTTTTTGTAACTTATTATTTGTAATGTAACCGTTCCAAATTATGAAATAAATGTTGTCTAGGAGTTTGGTAATGCAACAATTTTATTTGTGTTTTTTATCAGAAACTCTATCTGATTAAGATAATGAATGCATAGAGATAAGGTGAGATATAGCTGATTAAAAGTAACAGTGTAATTAAAGAGAGCAGAATGGTTTAAAACCTGTTTACGTAGTTTACTGTATAAAAAAATTACTGGAGTGAAACTTATTGGTAAGCATAGCAGGATTATTAGTAAGAAAATAATCTCTTACATCGAACTACAACATCGTGGAAGAATTAGAAAAAAAATACAGTTAATTCTCTGTTCCAACATATGCGGAATTGGATTTATCGAATTTTAGAGATTTGTCCGTTTATTGGATCTTTAATAAAAAAATGTAATTATGTATACCGATAGAGTGAGTTTATTGAAGCTATGCTGTTTGCTAAACATCACATTATTAACTATCATCAAAATGCTGGTGACATCACGTTGGAGAATTTGGAAGACATAGGATGGTAACATCCAATAACAATAGGAGCCATGTAAGAAACATTGAGGTCATTTGAAAAAAAACAGAAATAATACCTTTAGTTACATCTTTGTCAATATCAGTACAGTATTTTATCTACAGAAAATAGCATATGTTCTTGAATGTAGAGATTATGTTACGAGTCAATATCAGATTCAGTTTTTGAAAAATTAAACACTGTATTGTTTTTAGGCATAATTCAATTGCTTTGATACCACATACTGCACCATATTTAGGCATTATAAACAATTTTGATTGATTATGGGGACCTAACATTAAAAAATGACAGCAGTGTAACTAAAAGTTTAATAATTTATCACCAGATGGCACCGAAAGCATCTTGCATGGTCCCTATAAGAAATCATTATATACATATTCAAGGATATATATAAGTAAATTTCACAAAAATTTACAGGATTTACAATCATTGCAATTTTCATGTGATCGTTTGCTCACATGTTTCATGAAAAACGCTAAGGCCGGTAGCAGCATCTATGCGAGACCTATCTGTGGTAGACAAAAGAATCTTGCTCACATATGTGGGTGTGAAAGTGTTAATAAGTTATGAAAATTAGTTAAAGAATGTCGTCTACTGAGCATAGTAACAAGAAATAAACTTAAATTACAAATAAAACTTTCACTTCTAGGTTTATATACACACTTATAAATAAATATTTAAGGGTACATAGTATTTCTATAAAACTATTTACAAAATTAATGTTATATTTATCATATAAAGACATTTTCTAGTATTGCCCGGGTGTAGACTACAGAGTGGGAGTAACGAAATCGACTACAGTGCACTCTGTAGCAGAAATGAAAATAATTAAAGGCGCCTGTTTAAATGTTTGTCATAGATAATATAATTTACCTACGTACATTGTCATGTTTACTTTGGAAACCAGTGCAGTTTTTATAAAAAACAATGTATTTTAAAAAAATAGGTCTCGGTTGCAATTATTATGACAAATTGATTGGATAAAAAAATTGCTCACAATAATACCTCAATTTTTTTATTGTAAATTTTTTTCGCTATTTTCTCCTTAAATTTATAATTAGATACTAGATATTTAACAAACATATAAATGCAAGTGGTGATAACAAGAGAAAAAGTTAAAAAATGGTTTAATAAAGATTTACAAAATTTGAAAAAGGTGAACTCTATCCCTCTTAATATTAGCAAATCATTTAATTCTACCAACGTTAAAAATTTATTATTGAATATTTGATTTATTTTTAATTATAAATTAATGTTTGGTAACAATTGCTTTTCAGCAACAATGAAAATTTTACTGATCATCAAATCTTAAAACATGAAATTTAAAGCAAAGAGGATCCGTGAATTTGTTTAGAAATCTGATAAATGAACACACAGAAAGACAGACACAGCATTGCCCCTATAGTAGAATTTTGTTCAGGTTGGGTGTGGAACGTGTGTATGAGTTATTTAATGTCTGTGTTTGTACTAAACAAACGCAGACATTAAATTTAAGAAGTCAGTTTACGGCAATTTATAATTACTGTATTGTTATAGAACAATATTAATATAAAACACATACTTAATGTCTACATTCCATGTCAATGTTTATATCAGTCTCTCTTTCTCCCACATAGACAAGTAGTGGTATAAAAATTTCAAACAGAAGTTAGTTAGTAAAGTTTCAGAATATAGGATGTAACAGACTGGCAGTGTCCAACTTACTTACCTGTTACTCCTCTTTGTTGACATTTCTTTAATCGTATCATAAACACATTTGTTTCCTTCTATTTCTCTATTTCTATCTTACTTTTCTATTCTCGTAGTTTTTTTTTATTGTTTTGACTGTCACTTATGGTAGTTTCCACAACATTTTTGAATGTACTATACATTTTCAGATCTTCTGTTATCATCTGATTAGAGATTCCTTTTAGTTATTTAATTCTTTCATTTAAATATTTTAACACGCAGAATGTGAAATAGAACAGATTTTATATCAAGTACATGTCTGTGCAGTCGTCTGTCACAGATATCTTTTACCTTAAAACGACTACTCCATATTTTTCGGTTTAACCGGCACCCCTTTTATTCAATTTGTCGGCGCTTGTAACGTGTAAGGTCATAAAAATTCTGCCTGTGCAATATTACTTTATAATTAAATAAAACCATATGCCGATAGTTATTACAAGAAAAGTAGTATTTTATTGTTATAACTGTACTCATAAACATTTATATATTAAACAAATAATAACTAAATATTTACAAATTCTCTTAAAAGATGTTATGGAGCAAAAAGTACTAAAAATCCGCTTTTGAAAAAAATTGTTGCCTGGCTGATGATGAATGTGTCTGTGTATGATATTGTAACTTAGATGCAAGGAAATAAGGTACAGTTAGAGCTCATAAACCAGTCCTATTCAGACATAACTGTAGTGTCATTACAGGTTTAAGTTATTATTGAGATCGAATTTGGTATAAAAAATTGTTTATATGAACTTAAAACTAAATAATAAGTTAGGGATTAAAATAATATTGACAATGGCAGTATTGTCAATATTTACCAATGGCAGTATTGTAAAAACAAATATAAGCTCTATGTTACATAACAAAATATTTAAAAAGTATTATTTAATAGTAAGACATGTTAATAAATAAAGTGGTTTCAAATCAACATTAGCATTACACATTGCTGCAGTGATGATATAAGCATGACATTGTCCTTTGTCTTTCGAATATATATAATATTATATTTGTTATTATATTATCTGAAGTTATCATGATAGAACTAGATAGAACAGCTATCTACCTGCATACCGATAAAATAGATGGTGATGTGTATGTTGTGATTTTATTAAAAAGTGCATTATGAATTTTATTAAATCAACGATGATAATAGTGGCGTATAATATACAAGAAAAGGTATATTTCCTATGTTCCAAGGAATTTACTAGATGCATTATCCAGTTAATATTTTCCTTTCCCTCCAGTGCCAAAAAATGGCACGGCTTTAACAGTAGTTATACATGTTTACCAACTTTCGTAGAGTTCGTTCTTTTCGAATTGAGAATCCAGATTATGCCTTTTACTTCTTTCATCATACACGTGAGCTGCGAACGAGCGACGAAAGAGAAAGCAATTTTAGAAGAATTTTAAACACATTTGAATTATTTTGTGTTAATTACATTGAACTGTTTTGTTAGAGAAACAGTAAAGGATTCATCATAGAAATCTGCTCTATGTTGCGGAAGAATCGGAAGTATCGGAAGAATTCTAGACTTTGAAATTTTATATGGTGATAAATTTCATGTTCCACTAATGGAATATGTATTGGAGATATGGTTAAACACGAGAATTACTAAGAATGGTTACTAAAAAACAGAGATTTAGAAATGTGGCCATTTTTCCCAAAGCCAAAAGAAACTAAATATACAGGCTTTGGAATGTCTAATTTTTATTACGAATAATTTTAGATGGGTACAATAATTTTAAATTATTTTAGATAGTTAATTAATTTTAGATAATAATTAGTTATCATATATAGATAATTAATTTTTGATAGGTATATAATTGTCGTCGTCGTCGTCGGATTGATCATAATCTTGTCCTGGCTTCTTATGAAATTTCACAATTAATTACTAAGTCTGGCTATCCACATGTTATTGGTGGTAGGTGGTGGTGGTGGTTGGTAACATCTTCTTTTACACTGTGAGTTGCGATGGCTCTCAAGAGGCAATGTCTTAAAAAAGCTTGTTGAATTAAAAAAAGAAGTAAAAGTTTTTTTAGAACAACATCCCCCAACAACCAGAGATGTAATATTTGAATTCAAGGACAGGTTTCATGATGTTAACTGGTTGGCAAAAGTGGCTAACATTTCTGATATTTTTGAATTTTTAAATAATTTAAACATGGCACTGCAAGGTAACAATGTAACAATATTTAAAGTGCAAGACAAGGTGGAAGCTGCAAAAAAAAGCTTAATGTGTGGGCACAACGAGCAAACAGGGAATTTCAAAGCATTTAGTAATTTAAGTGAAATACAAAAAGAGTACAACATGATTGTATTGCCACAAGACATCTTAACTCAAATAAAAGAACATTTATTAGGACTGTAGAGGAATCTTCAAGAATATTTTCCTCTAATCGACAGCAACAAAGCTTGGATAAGAGACCCATTTACATTCAAGTTAGATTCCGATTATCATATTCCTTTTGTTATATTATATTCCTATTCCGGTTATCTTGTCGTCAAGAATACACAAAATTAGCTCATCAAGCAATAACTTTTTTAATGCATTTTGTCACAACTTATAAATGTGAAAAGCTGGGTTTTCAAAGCTAGTTTACCTTAAAAATAAATATAGAAACCAACTTGAAGTGGAGCCAGATCTTAAGATAAAACTTTACTTTTTTTAGCGAACTTGGATTCTTTAGTAAAAAATAAGCAGCAGCTCCATAGTTCGCATTAAAATTTAGTGACTAAATAGGCGAAACCAAAGTATGTAGTATTAATAAAACCTTTTTACTATTAATAAATGTGTACTATTTTACATAATGGGACCAGCTTGGGTTTAAAAGTATTTAGGTCACAAAGAGGCAGTGTGAAAATTATCGGGCCATGGCAGAACAATGTTTGGGAAACACTGGTCTAGCTCATTGGTTGATCAGATTTAGTATTCAAGATGTTAGCGTGGGAAGTGGTTTGGTTAGGAGGGAAATATTGATTACCGCATGTATATATCACATACCTTCATACTTAGTATAGATCGCTTTTTTCGTCTTTTGGAAGAAGCAGCTAGTATTTAAAAGACCATTTATTACAAGAGTAAGGAAAATGAAGAGACTTAACTTCATATATTTGTGTGCTATACTGTTATAGAGAAATAGAAACCAGGCACCTGATCCTGAGCTTGCAACTTGGGGCCATCTGATCAGTTATACAAAGGGTCGGCGTTCAGTCGAGATGTCAGTCTATTCCATTTCCTGTATTAGAAAATTATTTCAGATAACTTCGGCACTTAGTTTATTTGGAGCGGTGACATGAAATTTTAATTCAATCTCATTGTTTAAAATTGAATTAAAATTTGACACGCTTCAAAATATCTGGTTTCTTCGGAGCCCTTACCATAATTTTATTATATTAGTCTAATACTTGTCTATTGTCTTAAATTTTGAAATTTATTTGTCTTTTAAATACATCATTATCACCATCAGTCTAGTCTTTTTTAATAAGACAACATTTTTTATTTCTAAGCATTGCAATTATTTCTGTAAAATAATTTTGAAAATCTTCAATATAGATTTTCAAAATTTAACTTTTTTGAAGTTTTAATTTTAAACTAAAAATTTTAATTTTCATAAGTTAATGGATTTGTAACATTGGTTAGAGTCACTGAACTCGAGATGTGTCGACACATGTATAACCACAATGACAATTCTAAGCATTGCAATTATTTCTGTAAAATAATTTTGAAAATCTATATTGAAGTTTAACTTTTTTGAAGTTTTAATTTTAAACTAAAAATTTTAATTTTCATTAAGTTAATGGATTTGTAACATTGGTTAGAGTCACTGAACTCGAGATGTGTCGACACATGTATAACCACAATGACAATTCTAAGCATTGCAATTATTTCTGTAAAATAATTTTGAAAATCTATATTAAAGTTTAACTTTTTTGAAGTTTTAATTTTAAACTAAAAATTTTAATTTTCATTAAGTTAATGGATTTGTAACATTGGTTAGAGTCACTGAACTCGAGATGTGTCGACACATGTATAACCACAATGACAATTCTAAGCATTGCAATTATTTCTGTAAAATAATTTTGAAAATCTATACTGAAGTTTAACTTTTTTGAAGTTTTAATTTTAAACTAAAAATTTTAATTTTCATTAAGTTAATGGATTTGTAACATTGATTAGAGTCACTGAACTCGAGATGTGTCGACACATGTATCACCACAATGACAATTCTAAGCATTGCAATTATTTCTGTAAAATAATTTTGAAAATCTATATTGAAGTTTAACTTTTTTGAAGTTTTAATTTTAAACTAAAAATTTTAATTTTCATTAAGTTAATGGATTTGTAACATTGGTTAGAGTCACTGAACTCGAGATGTGTCAACACATGTATAACCACATTGACAATTCTAAGCATTGCAATTATTTCTGTAAAATAATTTTGAAAATCTATATTAAAGTTTAACTTTTTTGAAGTTTTAATTTTAAACTAAAAATTTTAATTTTCATTAAGTTAATGGATTTGTAACATTGGTTAGAGTCACTGAACTCGAGATGTGTCAACACATGTATAACCACAATGATAGACAAAAATATCTGGTACTGCTTACTGAGTAGTAGATTAATACTGCTACTAGATAGTGGAGTTTGTGCACTTAATTAGTTGAAAGGAAAATCCATATGAGATTGCATACGAACACAAAAGGAAACAATAATTTTAACAGTAAGAATGACATTTTTATCTTTGTTGTGGTTATAAATGTATTGTAATGTATTAAAGATTGTGATTTTGTGCAATGAAACATTAGAACTTATTTTACTTGAATTATTTATTTATGAATTGTAACATACAGTTGATTTCATTTAAAATGCCTTTAGTTATAAAAACTTTCCAGTACTAGCAACACACCTTTTATTTAGAAAACAAGTTTCCTAGGAAATTTAGCGGTACAGCAAATAGCGTATAGCGCCGATTTTGCTTATACAGATTGCTTTTAGGAAGTTTTTTGTAATGAATTCCTCGAAATCGTATGCAGATGTAGCAACCTTTTGAAATTCAATCGGCATGGACACAAAAGGGCAAGATGTTATCTTTTGTTTACATTAACAAATGGTCAATGCGTGTTAACACCCAATTTTTGTTTGTTTTGTTGATTACTGATAGGTGGGTTAGTTAGGGAAGGGAGTTGGTAATACAGATCAGTTACAAATAAGTGTTGTTTAATAAATACATTGTGTATGTAAATTGCATATTATTTTGTATCCCAGATCTCTATATTCACATATTATGACATGTGGATATAGTGTCATAATTTTAAAGGTCCTTTAGTTGTCCTTATAAATATGGTATAAATATGTAGTATGTGTATATATGAAGTATAAATATGAAATAATAACGACACAATATATTTTATATTGGAAATATATTAATACAGACAATCGTTTTACATATTTAACGTGAAGCATTTTGTGGTTTATCATTTTAATAGTGCAAATCATACGGCAGCATGTCTATCTATACTTTATAATTCAAACCATAAGGCAGCGTGTCAATCTGTATAAAATATCTAGCCACAGAGCATTAGTCAAAAGTTCGGTAGGTAGAGACAGACAAAGACTCACCCTGGTTACACAAACCATTTCGACCACCATTTTCAAATCTTGTTACTATTTCCCGCTTTAAGGACATATTTACAAAATACCATAGTTTGTAGGCAGATTTTTACTAGTTGTAAACTTACTAATATACACATAGTGACATGGGCTCCGCCAGAATTACTTTCAAGGAAGTGCACTTGCATCGATACACAATGTTATTAACTAATAAAACATAAATTATAGATATATGTATGTTATGTCAATTAAGTTAATTTCAAATTCAAATGGCGTGAATATTTGATATGCTTCGCACATCGAAAACATAATCTCTGTGGTCCATTCCCACCTGTGACCGTAACAGTTCACGCTTTTCTAATTGTACCCACTAATTGTAGTTGTCGATAGTGCGCAGATTGGTCAGCTGTAATAAATCTGCTTAATCAGCGAGTCTATATAGAGTCCTTTTTAGGTAATTTGTTGTGTTCTGGTTTATTAATTTTTGTTAAAATTATGAGTGACTTAAGAAGTTTTTTGTGCAAAAAGAATCAGTCTGATGAAGATGATACACCTGATATTAAGACATCCAGTCCAGGTATGTTGTGTTGGTGTTTCTAACCAATCATTTAATGTTTATTTATTGTCCATACTATGAAATAATAATAGAAAATACTTTAAATTCTGTTATACTAGCTAGAAACCATTAAAATTGTTATTCCGTTATAATATTTCGCCGAAAAAATATAGAAAGCATGCTGTTCATTTGTATAATTTTGCTGACGGCAACAAATATTAATTAAGATTTAGTGTGGTAAATTACAAATATTTTTTTTACTTAAATTTATCTAATAAATATATTTAAATGTATGTACTGCTTAGTTTATTGTTTTTAAAATATTAAAAAGTATAATCATTAATTACGAATAATAAAATACCAGCCGATTAAAATTTTAATCGGTTGGTATTCATTATTTAAAGTCTTTATACTATTTTCTCTAGAATGATTATAGAAGTTATAAAAATTAAAGGCTTTACAAATTAATAAAGACTTCAAAAATTACTATTTAACTGTTAACTGATGTGTTGTCAGAAAAATTAGTTCTAGTATACAACGGCTGTGCTGCAATGGCAGATCACATAAATGATGTTCAGAAAATTGTTAATGACAAATATCCTCCAGCCCTATTTTTCCACTGTGCAAGCCACGTATTGAATCTTGGCATCAATGACCTGAATGATGTCAGTGAAGTGAAAAATACTGCTGGGACTACAAAGGACATCATCAATTTTTTTTGAGAGAAGAAATTGTGGTGAAATAAAATTCCAAATATACCTCTATTTTGTGAAACACGTTGCACAGCAAAGTACAAAAGTATTAGAAAATTTTCTGACTATTGTATGAGTTTTAGAAGAACTTTCGCAGGACGCACCGAATTCTAAAACGAAAACCAAAGCGTATCAGCTCTACATGACTGCAACTACTCCAAAATACATTGTGATACTCTTAGTAATTGCTGGCTATTCTGCCAAATTGAACCCGTGTGCAAGCAATCACAAGAAGTAAATATGAATATAAAGGCCATCGTGTTTCAGTCTCACTGCGATAATGCTTCTATGGAGTTTATTGTCATTTTCGAGAAAGCTCAAAAAGTTTGTGAGAAACTGGATGTTGAAATTAAGCATCCTCGAGTAGTGGCAAAACAGGTTTACAGATCAAATCAACAATCTGAAAATAGGGAAGAATTTTTCAGAATACCTATATTTATCTAGTATTTAGATTGTATCATTGCTTCTTTGAAAAATCAATTTTCTTCAACACAGAAAAAAGCATTTTTGCTTATGCAGCTCCACCCAGAAAATATAAGAAAATTAGACAAATCTTCATTTTCAGCTATGGCAGAAGATTTACAGAAGCTTTATGTATGTTTTCTACATAATTTTATTCTCGAGGCTATCACGTGGTAGGAGATGTTAAAGACAAATGAAGCAAGTAATGCGGCTTTCAATGATTGAATGAATCCATTGTTGAATATGCAGATTTTATTGTTCAAACCACTCCGTTTTACCGTATGTGAGGCGATCAAAATTGGTTAAACTATTCTAGCAATAACATGTAGCACTGAACGTACACCGACGTAGAATCAGTTAACGATGGGACATGCGAGGCTAAGCGGCCTGTGCATGCTTGGTGTTCACAGGAAAAGAGTAGAAGAGGACACTAAATTTATTGATAAGGTGATGAGCAAATTTGGACAGCAATTTAAACGACTTAAGTTTTTATTTAAACAGTAACTTAATAAAAAAATTCTAAATCTATTTTATTTATTTTCTTTCCCGACAGGGGGTGCAAGTGCACCCCTTTGTACCCTGCTGCCGATGCACATGGGTAGCGACCCCGCTTGTTGGTGTGCAACAACCTTAAAGTCCATGCACCTTATCTTGATTGCTTACATTACAACTAAAATGGAAATATGTATTTTATATTTTTTGATAAAGTTAAAAGTTAGTTAATTTATTTTGGGTTATTAAAATTACATTAATACAACAATGACAAATATTACAATTATTCCAATTTTATTTCAGATTTGCTTTATCGGGGAAACAATAACTGACTTCTGATATGAATACAAATTAAGCTCTACTATTCTTTTGCCTTTTAACATGAACTTTGATTGGTCTCATTGGTTTTTGCCTGTAAATTAAAAATGGAGCGATTAAAAAGTTAGAATTTGATATATACAAAAAAGTGACTTATCTAACACTTTTTAAAACTACTGATGTGATTGCTTCCTCTGCCTCTCTTCCCAAAGCAGGTACTCGGGAAGTAAATAATTTAGAATATATTTAATATTAGTTATTGAACTGAGTATCAATGACCGATATGAAAATTAAGGGCCCACCTCTTGTAAACTAATATATCCTAGAAAACAAATACGGTCCTCTTATGAATCGTGACAAACTTTCACAATAAACCAACATTGTAGGGGCGATAAATACAACGTTTCTTGCTTTCATTTGTAAATAATGTCTTACAACCACGTCTCTACTATCTTTAAGATAATATGGCATCATATATCGAATGTTAAAAAATATCATTTCACTTTAGTAATTAGCCTCAAACAATAAAACGTACCATAAAACAATTGTATTCATTTACCTTCGGATATTTATTATTTGTTGTTCTACATGCAGTTGAAACAAATCATTAATCTTTGAAATTAAAGATCTACAAACAAAATAAAGCGTATAACCATTTATTACTTAACTAGCTGGGTTCTCTTTAGAAAATATTATTAAATTAACTGTAAGATTAATATACATAATACCATTTTTTATAATATTATAAAAGTAAACTTTTTTAAGTAAGAATACGTTGTATTGAAATGTCAAATTGCTATACCTTCTTTTTAGCTGGTTGACAGCGATAAAGTATTGTCTGTATGTTATCCCAGACTCAACAGAATATACCAGTAAAAGTTTATCAAAATCCTTTTAGCTGTTCTTGCATGATGTGTGAATAAATAAACAGGCTCACAGATAAACATTCTAAAAACACTATTTTTCTGTTCTATACCTCTTGTTATGTTACCCTAAATATTTCTTTTGTAAATACCTTCAATATTCCTTCAACTTTAGTTGATACCTTCTAAACCAATAGTAAATATATAAAAATCAAATTTATACAGCCTAACACTAAATCTACCAAAATAAATTATGAATATTAAATTACAAATATTTATTTTAAACAAATTGCTTAAATAAAGTAAGTTTATATTTAATACACACAACATGGAAAAATTGTATGTGTGGAAGATTCATTCGTATTACTTACTCAAGCACCTACACCTTCTGCACCACTCTTCATTTCACTTCTAGCCACACCCATTTCCCCAATATATTTCCGGGTGGAAAACTTCATTGCGCCATATAAAATACGCATAGCGCTATCTATTGATGTACATATCTTTGTATAATTACTATGTGTCAAGTAGCTGGGTCCTTCTTTGTTGTTGTTATACTAATAAAATGTAAATTAATTTTTTAAATTATTTAACTCACATGTCTTCTATTGAGAGTGGGCCGATTTTGATAAAATAAAACCCAAATATTACAAAAAGTAAACCCTTGTATTTTTTAATATATCTGAATAAGTCTGTAGTTTTTAAATGGTGCCAGTTCGAATAAACACATAAACAAACAAATAGATAAACAGACCATTCCAGAAACAACAGTTTTGTGTTCTATTACTTTTATTATGTGCCCTTTTTCATAAATATCTTCAAAGTCTTGACAGGTCAATTCTAGTTTTATTATCCTAATATAATGCAAAACTGTGTTTGTTTGTCCTTTTTTCACTTCACAACAGAGTAACAGATCAATGTGATTTTTTGAAAGGTAGTTGGTGTGCTGGGAAATTACAAAGGCTACTTTTCGTCCTGGGGAATCTCATTCTTGTTTGAAACTGAACACAATAACGATGCAACGTTGCAATAGAGCAATGCGTAGACTTGATGTTTTAAATGCTACATAAATAGCAATTGTTTTTATTGTCATTTCAATTATAAAATCGTAAAAATAAAGGCTTAGTATTTAATTTCCTTTAATCATTTTAGATGGCACTGCATGCAATTTCTCCCTATAAGTTTATAACTATGAACATGATTATGTGTGCAAAGCCGCAGTTAAAAGTCAGTATGTGTAAAAAAAACTGATTCTTCTTTTAGACATTTTGTATTTGGTTCACAAATTTTGTGTTGTTTTGAAATGTTACCTTGGTTTGGAATTAAAAAAAACAGGACTCGTCATAGCTTTTCATTTGTTTGCATATATTTGAAAATAAAATTAGAACTAATAAAAAATGGACGAAACAGTAAATATACTTCTTAAGAGTTTACTTATGGAGTTTACTTTTGAAACTCTGGAACAAATAATTGAAATGCATTAAATAGTGGAATAATTGAAACGAAATCGAAACTATAAGACTGAGAGATGATGAATTTGATTATCATTGTAACGTTAGAATGATTATGGCAGAGACACTTTAAAATTATAACCTGGACACGCATTTACATAAAATACATAAAAGCCAATTGTGGCTTGTTTTTAAAACATCTAATTTGATAAAACATCTACAATAAATTGTAACACATCATTATAAAATATTTTATTTCATAATTAGTTAAAACATCATGAAATAAAATATTTCAAATAGATTAAATTTTTTATCTTAGTTCATCGACGGTTAACCTAACTGTTATCACACCAACAGTGTAGCGGAATTTGCAAATTTTTTGTGAGATGAACAGCGTCTGAAATATCCTTTCACAAGCCCATCTCATTGTATAATGACTAGTAAACGTGGAATACCACTTCGCCATCACCTGCACAATGTATGAGAAATTGGAACTACATTTTTTTTAATAAATATTTGAGAAATTGGTTGCAATAACATTTTCAATAAAAAAATGTAAGAAATCAATAAAATTTAAACTAATAAAAACATAGATAATCTAATAATAAAATTAAGAATTATAAATTTAAAGTTTCTAACATGAGAGAGAGAACACATAATTGACAAAGTTCAGGTGTATTTTTCCTTTGAAACTAAATTTTGTCATCCGTTCACATATCAAACGATTTTTTAGTGAACTTTGTTTGTATTATCACATTAATGTTTTTAGTGTTCACAGTAATGTTTTTAGGACTGCATGTGCATAAGCCCTTAAATATATTGATTAATAATAATGCAATAATTTGATAAATGGTATCATTATTTATAAATAACATTGATTTGTTCGTAAAAAATTTAACAAATAAATTATAACTCAGATACATACGTACGCATGTATAATATGCATACTCATGTATGTGACCTCTCTTATCCAATTTCTGTAACAGTTTTAACAATAGAAGAGCCAAACAGGCAAGGGTATAGAGCGAATTTTATGTTTTTCGTTTCGTTTTGACATTGGAAAGATATTGCATGATTATATAATCTTGCTACATAAAGAAACTTTTAATACGATTTTCTCGAAATTGTGCATATACCATTTCCCCTCCCACTCAGGTTTTCATTATAATTACATTGTTAAGGATATTTAGCAGCTTAAAATGTTTACCAAAGCAACCAATATGTTTAACAAAGTTTTATCAATTTTTATCCATTGGAAATAAAATTTTATTTAAAATATATTTATTCCAACAAATTATAATCGGGGAATGTTGTTTACGCTACCCAAAAAAACACTTAACATAAAACATTTAATTTTAAGATATGTTGGTAATATTCTATTTTTTATATTAATTTGAGTACCTATGTTGGGAAAAAGAAATAAAGAACGAACTAAGGTGAAACGTAGCCAAAGACATCCAGGAACAACTATTCACTTGTGTGAAAATGGAAATCCTCTTTAACCTTCCAAGAATAATAAAAAGTAAGATTTGCAATATTGTATATTTTCTCGTACAGAGTAGTAAATTATTAATGAAGTAATAATTTATAGTGCAAATAAATACATACTGAAACTTAACCCCACTTAGAGAAATATACTTAAAATATATTTTTAAAAGCTCACAAGCCCTATTACTATCACGAATGTTCACAATAAATAAATGTTTTTTATTATATGGAACTATGAATAGTGATTCAATTTCACTTTCTAAAAATATTATTTAAAAGCTCAAATATAACTTAGATTTGTATGAATATAAAACATGTGTTGTGTATTTACAAACACTCAATAACTATCATGAATATAGTATCAGTCCCTATACGCATGTAAATATATGTTTAGAGAACAACTTCATTCTGTCGATTTTTGTTGCATGAAAAAGAAAAAAATACCCCATGACAAGAACATAATCGACAATATCTCAAGCTCAGAAACGCAGGATGTAGGAAACGATGACATTAATATAAATGAAGATAATAGAGAAGAAACATGTTATTTGCGATGATTATGGGCAAGACAACAAACTATGGTACAGATATATGCTATGTGGTTTAAGGGCATAAGCAAAATGCTCAGGATTTAACACTGCTGAGGGCTAAAAATGTGATTATCCTCTAGCCCTATTTGACCGATATTACCCACACAGTGATTTAATGTGATAATGCTAGAAAAATGTTTCTTTAGTAAAATGTATCATTATTCTTTAAATAACTGGCAATACCCTTCCTTACCTTATTATCCCCCTTCTTCAGGATAAATAAGGTATATTTGTCATATATATTTGTTCGTTATAAATTGGCAATTCAATCCGTTTGACTCACATTTGTTTCTGTTTTCTATGTTTACATTTCGAATTTGCTTTATCTGTGTTTACCTTTTTTATTACTTTTTCTACAGTACTGTTTTTCCAGCTGTTTTTAAGCTGAAAATAAAAAAGGTATAAAATAAAAAATTAAACAATTAGATCAGAGTAACAGTAACTTTAATGTAATAAGTATAGAAAATGGTTCATTATAAAATACTTATCATTTAAATACAATGTAATATAAATTATTATATATTAACATTAAATATTGAAAGATTAATTTTTGCTTTTATTTTATTAATTCACATCTATTAAGGCATTATGTAAAGGTATTACAAGATGAACCTTTAACTTAATATTAACTAAATTGCTTTGGTGGACAATTAGTGTTACAAGATAGAAAAAACATTTTTGTTTAAACTACACTATGTTCACACACATTGAAATTTTCTATTCTGTCATGGAGTTAATATCATAAGACAATGTATATCTAATATTTGTTATTAATTCATCTACAAATTGGACCTCGTTAATAATAAAAATCTACATATTAATTTAACAAGAGTATAAAGGTGTTAATAATGGCAACACTGTGCAATTTACATTAGAAATATAAGTTACATTTTCAATTATGGCAATTTTAAGATATGGTCATCTTTTAAATATGAGGATTAAATTTTTTCTACACTGGTAATGATTATAAGTGTAATACATATTATAAGAGATTCAATCAAATTTTTTTAAATACATCCTTTTATAGATTATGCCCATGGGAGTTGTAAACAAATAAATGTCTAATATAGTAATGTAGTCGATAGCTTTAGAACAAATTCAAAATAAAGGAGATTCTTCAGTATTAAAAATTTTTTTTGTTTTTACTCGAATTTAAAGATAGTTGGTTAATAGGAAAAATTTCGATAGTTACACTTTTCTTGGTGCAACAATCAAAACGCTGTGCAACAATCAAAATGTGGTTGCTTACATAATGCCAAAATTGTGGCAACACGAGAATTTGATGGATCGATAACATTATGTTGACTCAAATGGCAGAGGAAATTATTTAAATGAACGTAACGATTCAATACTTTTAAACAGTTGAATAAATAAATGGTCGTACATTTATTTTGGATTACTTTCCTTCGTCCGAACTTCATGTTTTTAAGAGATATTAACAAAATAAATGAAAAACTATCCCAAGTAACGAAGGAGGCAAATTTTTTACTTCGACAGAGGATAATGGCGTGTATCAGTCTAAATATATTGTAGAACTAAGTCGAAATCGAAAAATTTTATAAATTTTCAATAATTTGATTTAAGGCGTTCTTTCCTTCACTTAAACTTTTTGGCAAAATTTGTACGAATTGTAAAATGAATCATGAACACCGGAATAGAATTTTCAGTTCTTTAATAGATATTATTGTCGATCTATTCAATGATAATTGGTTGCTTAGATTAGAATAAAAAAGGGAATATACAGGACACTCTTACTTTATGTAAATACAAAACAGGCATAGGTAAATTACACGCACACAACTCTCCCAGCTGCAATCACAAATTGCCACATGTAAAATTAACTGAAAGAGACGAAGCGATACATTGTGATTGGTAGGGCGAGTGATTTAAGGTATAACAGCAATTGAGAATTTGGACCGAACGCATTGTTAGTACCATAGCGCTCACGGTACAGCACTTCCGCAGGCTGCTGTCATTCAAACATTACGATAATAAAAGAAATATTTTATTGAAAACATAACATATTTATATAATTAATTACGCATGAAAATTAACGCAAATGGTAAAAACACTAGAAGGCATTTTTGGATCGATTTTAATGAAAATATTGGCAATTTTAATTTCAAGAACTCCACATCTATGTTTGCCAGTCTGCGTATTACTGAATTGAACAAAACACAACCAAGTCCATTGGACCTGATTTAAGCGGGCCGTGCAACGTAAAAGCGTACTGTATCTTCCCTTTTGTTTTAATATAAGATTGGTTGTATGATATTTGTGTCAAATTAAGATTGCCATTGTTATTTTAATGCAGAAAACTTTATTTTGTTGGTAGTAATGTTACATTCCAACAAAATATGGGGCTGGTACATTCTTTCGTAAGGATTAACCGAAATATTTTGATTAGGCACCTCTACTTTATTGTCCATAACATAAATTGAAATGCATTTAAGGTGCCATAAATAATTTTTTAAATTTACAATTTTGAATTACTGTTATAACTTATTTTATCTATGAACAATGTGTATGTAAATATTTAAATTTCTTTCTTTATCTAAAATATGTTCGTACGTACAATTACATTTGATAAATATGCGTATTAAACATATACAATTTAAAATATCTTACTTAATAGACACAATTTAATTGGGATAAGGCACACACAAATGTACAACAGCCAATTCTGAACCGAAGATAATGTTTTGTGTAAGGTCTTTAAAAACTAAATGAAATTATCATGTGCGTAATAAATCTTAAGTACACCTAAAATTTTATTCAAAATCTGACTGTCTTTCACAAATCAATGTATGTTTCAATCTGTTTTTGTGTAGTTTATATAATTGATCTATGATGCCCAAAGGAGAGGAATTATGTGTTTTACAGTAGTTTGGTTGTTCAAATATACCCGGTGAAAATGTGATTGTTATTATATTTTTAAGTTTGTGTTTTGGTTGTATGGGAATATGGTAGAAAATTTCATTCAATAAATAATTTAAGTAACAATTTTCATAGGATACATCAAACAATTATATTTAAATATTAATAAGTGTTATAGCAGAATATGATTACGTTTTACGAGATTATTTTTTTTTCTTAAAACTAATCAATTTAATCTAATAATCAGCTACGTATTCTACGAAGGTACCATAATTAAAGCACATTGTTGTTAGAAAATAATATTGTAATTTGAAGTGTTTAAATAATTTTGTTACAGAGTAATTACCAATTTTTATTTAAATAATCATCCCATTTACTATATTAAAAAGAACACTCCATTATTTTGAGCAAATGATCTATTTGGTTTATACTTTGTCAGGGTGACCAACTTTTCGTTGTAACAAATTGTTTTTTCAAATGAACTTAAGTTTTTCTCAATTTATCAAATAACTTTTATATTTCATAAGATCTTGAGAATTAATTTTTTAAAATTTACTAATTATGGCTCGGATTACGATTTCATTAAAAAACAAAAACTAACAAATACCTTGTACAACATGGAAGTATATTAAATGTCAGTGATAAAATGAAATGTAACTCATCTACAGCTTCTGGTTTTTTTGTTGTAATAATTGTATAACTATTATAATGTTTGTAAGGCAGTTATAATCTAAAAGGTAATAAGTTACAATGTATAAAATATGACAGTCACGGTCTAAAAGTATACACAGTTATAATGTATATAAAGTATGTAGGTGAGTTACAATGTAAAAGGAACATACAGTTACAATGCACCTTCTGTATAAAAACTACCTGAAATTGTTAAAAAAAATGAACCCCTTAAAAGGAACGGGTAAATTTTCTTTTGTTAAGTTGGTAGAACCTTCCTTAATTACGAAGCCAAAATTAGGTGCAATCTGTTAACTAGTGTGTTTAGAGCAGTTGTCATAATAAGTTGACGTCAAAGTTGCTTTACGAATTTTATAATGGATAAATTAGTTGAACAAAGAATTTGGCTTAAATTTTTATGTTTCAATTGTAAAAAATGTTAAAAAAGGCCTATGGTAACTCGACTGTGTCGAAATCACAGGCATACGAGTGGTACAAATCGGTCACAGAGAGTCGGTTTCAGTATTAGAGAGTTTGCTCAAGAGTTGAACACTGTTCATGGAATTTTAACGAATGTTTTGGGTATGAAACGTGTTGCCACAAGACTGGTTCTGAAAGAGTTCATTTTTTCAAAAAGAGCATTGATTGATTTGAATGAATCGAAAGAATGATGAATGAATCGATCTATTCAAGACATCAATGGGAATTTGCAGCGGGAATTAATGGCCATACCATTTTCGGCCTTATGAGAAGTATATGGAAGAGTGGATGCGGCGTTATCACAGTTGTATTGCAAACAATGAGGATTACTTTGAAGGTGATGAAATAAATTTTGATGAATAAACTGAAGTTTGTGGGATTTTTTTAACGACTCCGGGGGTAGGTTCTATACAGAAGGTATAAAGTGTGTCGGAGAGTTACAATCTAACAGATATGATAAAATTTTACATCCATCCTTAAAACCCTTAATGAAAATTCATTGATAAAGTGTGTAATTAATTTTTGTCTCAGACAGACTTTAGAATCAAGAGAGTAAGATCTTGGAACAGTTAAAATGTTTTTCTTTAATTTTTAACAAAATTCCCCAAACTTCCAGTTTTTTGTCCAGAAAGTGGTCACCCTTTTATTAGTTTTTAAATTTGGTACACAGTACAGTTCAGTTTTATGACTTGAACATAATAAATGCACCATTACAAACATAAATTTTTGGAAAATATTCACAACCACCATAATATATATGATTCTGAACATGAAAATATGGATTATTTGTAATTACAATCCCATAATATTAGTTTGATCAGTATTTTTCTATGCGATTTTTGAAATTTGGATAAAAATTATTATATTTTAGTTTACATCACAAATAATCAAAATTCAGTATACAATACTTATGTATTATATAAATATATCAGAAGTAAAATGAAGCAGTTCATACCTTTTAAATAGCTTCTTGTGATCAGCTGCCGTTTAATATAAAAAAAAAGTACATTGTTCTTTAAATGAACATATCTATAATAAAAAATTTAATGTTACACCAGTGTCAAACATTCCAGTGAAACAATGCGTTACAAACATAAATCACAACATTTTCCCATACACTTGTACGAAAATATAACCACTTATATTCACAAAGACTTTCTCTTAATAAGGCTTGTTATCCATACTTTCTTTGTTTGCACTCTTTCTATTTGGGCAGATGGCTAATAATTTTTTGTGTACAATGTAAACTCTTGAATGTCTTGTGATGCCTTTGAACATTCAAATCTCGTAGAGTTTTACAAACTTATATTGCATTGTACTTTTATTTAATTTATTAATCAAATGGCAACACTGAACTTTCTCTGTAAGTTTAGGTCAATGAACTCATTGTGAGGATTTAATTGATTGAAAGTATTAAGCATTGGTTCATGAAAATAATCATTCAAGATTATGAAATCTATTAATGAGTGAAATGAAGATGAGAGTAGCTACTTATATAAAATTAAAATCAAGATAACTATGAATATTTCTCATCTCGCTGCACAGTGTTGGATTGTGGAAAAAGCTCAGGGGTCTACAGTACACTTGATCTGGCTGATATGGAGCAAGTAGGCACTTTGTCAAGGAGATCAGATTTCCGCTTGAACTAAGCACTTGCTAAATCCAAACCGAATATAATTTTGGCCATTTAACTTTGAGCCAAGATATATGAAGTCTTTTCCATCAGGAAAGATTGCGAAAAGTTATTCCAGAATCATCGCCGCATTATGCACTAATGAGAGAGTCAATAATACCGAAAAAGAATTTTCATGGACGCTACTTTAGCTTGATGAAAAGATGAAGTTTTAACATTTTAAATGTTCCTTTTGGATTAAATTTTACATAAAAGTTACTGGTTTAATAAAATTTATCTTTCATAATTTTTCTTTTTAATGATAAAATATTTTCTGCTTTCTTGATATACATTTCTTCAATAAAGATTCAATTAAAGTTACTTTTTATGTTCGTTATTTAATAATGTACTATGCTGATAAATGCAGCCAATAATTTAATCAACGCAAATAATTGTAGAATCATGAGAGTTCAACGCACCTACTTTCATTACCTACACACGCAAACACATGCAAACTACAATGACCTAGAATTCAGGCACCTGGCCTAAACTTGCTTATGACTTTCACTGCGTCTACATGCTTCACATGTCTTCTTCATTATCGCAATTATTAATTAACAACTTAAGACATAAAGGGAAAATGTAAACGGAATAATTGTAAGAATGAATGACTTGCAAACAATGCTTGAACATTTTGTTATTTTATTTTGATGTTTTTATACATATTGGGAATCTTTCAAAGTTTTTGGAAGATGGAGATTATTTTCGATAAACATTTATGGTCGGTAATTCAGATAAAGATCTACCATCTTACAATTTATCTGCATTTATTTCTGCAAAATTAAAAGCAACTAGGATTAATTTTTCAAATAACTTTCAAGTGAAGTCTAGATAATAATAATTATGAGAATTCACATTCATATACAGAGCTATGAACCATTTTCGATTTTACAACTTAAATTAAAATTACAACATTTAATATAGTCGGAATTTTAAATCATAAAAATTTATGTTATCAATTTTGCTTTATTAATTTACTTTTGACGTTTATTCCTATAAATTTGTTTGCTTTTTTTACTTAGCAGAGAAAATATTTCTTTTTCACCCAAATCAAGAATATAAAAATTAATGTTATCAATTTTGCTTTATTAATTTACTTTTAACGTTTATTCCCATAAATTTGTTTGCTTTTTTTTACCTAGCAGAGGAAATATTTCTTTTTTACCCAAATCAAGAATATATAAATTAATGTTATCAATTTTGCTTTATTAATTTACTTTAACGTTTATTCCCATAAATTTGTTTGCTTTTTTTACCTAGCAGAGGAAATATTTCTTTTTTACCCAAATCAAGAATATAAAAATTAATGTTATCAATTTTGCTTTATTAATTTACTTTTAACGTTTATTCTCATAAATTTGTTTGCTTTTTTTTACCTAGCAGAGGAAATATTTCTTTTTCACCCAAATCAAGAATATAAAAATAATGTTATCAATTTTGCTTTATTAATTTAATTTTAGCGTTTAGTCCCATAAATTCGTTAATTTTTTTAAGCATATTAAATATTGTTAAAGTTAATATTTCCTCAAATTCTTTTATATAAGTATAGTTTTAATATTTATAAAATACTGATATTTTTACATTATGTATAATTTTTTTCTCAATATACTTAAGTACCATAAAATGGCTCGGATTTAAATAGAATATCAATTTAAAACAGTCTGCAAAATACGGATGAATAAAAATTCAAAACAATCTTCATCACAAATTGCGTTACTTAATTTTTACTAAAATTATTTATTAAATAATCATATACTAGTTCTGATTAAAATTTAAAAGTTTGGAATGTTATACAAATTTAAAATCAAGATAAATACGAATATTTGGTTTTTATTGCGTAACATAATAAAATAAAATATTTTACTAAATTTGAGAAACCACAAATAAAAATCAATCAAGTCTCATTCTAAGATTTATATTATTCGAGGGTACATCACTTTGTTTAAAATTAAAAGTCGTTTTTTAAATCCAAGTAATAATTAAAAATCATAAAAACAGAATAAAAAATTCTCTTACATCATAAACTGAATTTCTTTCTTTAATTAAAACTTTTAATACAATTGCGAATGCAACTAATCATTCCAAAAAAATCTCTTACATCATAAACTGAATTTCTTTCATTAATTAAAACTTTTAATAAAATTGCGAATGCAACTAATCATTCCACTATTGATAGTCACATGGATTACTGATACTGTAAATATTTGCCACAATTAGAGCTGCCATATGTTCCACTTGGTCGGAAAGTGACTTAGTTTTATAGTTAATAATTTCTAGCAAAATTTTACTTTTCACTCCTTTGGTCCCAATATCCTGCTGAGTTCATAAGAGTTATGGCAGTATTATTCACAATTGCTCTCTATAACCAATAAATATACAATACATCATCTGATATTACGAAATATCACATGAAATATTAAGATACATTTAAAATAAAGAATATGAGAAAGATAATACAAATGCCTCATATCAATATAGATTAATTTACAAATTAAAGAAATTTGTGATTTAAAAATATTGAAGTTACAACATTAATATAGGACTTATACAGCGGCATACAATGGCACACATTTATGATTGTATGTTATGCATTGTTCAAAAGATATAATTGAAAATGTTACATCTTAAAATTAAACATTGCTCATTTCCATAATGTAAAATATGCAAATTGTTAATTTATAATTTTACATAAGGAGATGTATGTATGCATAATGAATACACACTGAAGTTATGTTGTTTTAATTTGACGCTTATAGCTTATGTGAATAGCATTCATAAAATAGAATGTGTCTGGATCTTATCCTGCAGAGTACTCCTAATTATGCAACTCTTAATGTTATGTTTAGTATTATAGCATCCGTAATGATCAAATACCAAATTGCTGTTGGAATGACTGTACCAGTGTTGGTTTCTATTCAAAGAAAACACAGGCTGCAAGGTCGTATAACTTATATCTGACTCATTGAACAGAAATTTGATATATGTATACGCATATATGAATTTGTACCTGACAGGAGGATCCTGTTTGTTGGCAACTTTTTGAACTGTTGGAATTTGCAAAAAAACCACCATATGATATCATTGTGTTCCTTAAAACATTATATGACATCACAATGTTTGCTTTTCATGATAGTGACATCTTTGGGTTCAAGGTAAAGTTTAAAAAAAATCGAGATATAAAATGACACATACAAACATGAGATTACTTATAGTGTTACAATCAATAATAAAATGGACATGGTTTTGTTATATTTACTGGATTTTACAGCCTTTTTTCTTTTTAGAGTCGTCTGCATTTTTTTTGTTTTTCTTTTTTGATTTCATTTCAAGATTGGTATCGGTACTAATAACAGAACTGTTCATACCGTTGTATTCACTGCTGGTGATAACTGAAGATTCTTCCGCATTGTAGTTGTTGATATAAGGAGAGGCATGATACATGTTTGGGTCATTGTTACAGTTGATATCAGGGATGAATTCTGCTCCTTCCGTCTGAGAGTTTTCAGCGTAAAAAGAAGCAGGTCGTATGCTGACAGGATCGGGAAAACGAGGTTTTTTCCCAGTGGATGGAACTGGCGGTGGTAATCGGTGAGGTGGTGGAAGGCCGATGTTTTGATTTATACTGTCAATTGCATCTATGGAATTGCTGCTGTGGCCGTAATCCCTTGATCTATAATTTAAGTTTGGAGAAACATTAGCATGTGTACTATTTCTATTTATGTTCTCTAAGCACCACTCTTGTGAAAATTCCTTAGATTGTATAGCACTGGCCTTCGATTGGATATGTTCTTTTTCGAAGGGTTCAATATAATTCAGATCGGATTCTACTGATCTGGATGCCCAGTATCCATTTTTACGATCTCTTAATAGGTCTCGAGGATTGCTGTACGCATCCAAAAGGCAGGGCTCAGTCTGTGATTGGTGCTCATTCTGCTCTGCTTGTTGAGCAGCGAGGCGTTGTTGTTTCTTGGCGAGCGAGCGTTGCCTCGCCTTTTCCTTCGCTCTTTGAAGTTTCTTATATTCACGCTCTTGGAGTAAGCGAGCCAGTTCACCATCCTGTGCTTCAACAGCGCAACGCATGTCAGCAAGGAGTGCTGCATCTGCCTCTCCACCACCTGCCAGTTCCCGTGCTAGCATTGCATCTCTCTCTTCCTGTTCTAGGCGCATTCTCATTTCGAGAATCTCGTTATGAGATAAGCCCAACGCTTCCACGTCCAAATCGTCGATCAGCGTGTTATTAGCTGATTCGTCGGACGGCACACGATCTTGGACAACGGAAGCCTGCGGCATTGGCCGCTGACCAGAGGTGGAGGCTATTTGAGGCGACGGAGGTGGCACCGGCCTCCTGTGCTCGTGTCGTCGGTTGCTTCGCTCGCGCAGATTCATCTCTGCAACTTCCCGTGCGATCTCCGCGTCCACCTCCGCCTGTCGCAGTCGATTAAGCTCCAGCTGACGCGCCTCATTCTCCAAGTACCTTTGTTCGTTCAGTGCAACTGGGAAATCCTCCCGTATTTGTTGATTTCGATATCGATTGTCACACAGATGCGTGGATATCTCCCTATCTTGTAGGTGGTTGGCAAGCGCCCCGTCAGTCCTCACCAACCACTGTTGTCGTACTTCGGTAACATGACCAAACTTGGGCATTGTATCACTAGCGCGGTACCGGGACATTTTGATTCGAAACTACTGTGATATACAACACGTAATTGCGGTTATCGCAACACTCACCAACGCCGGCAATCGTATAATTAAACCTCTAATTGAAGAGTCAGACATGATCTTTCACCTTTACCGATTCACACACGCTCGATCTTTATCTATAAATTACCACTATATTTGTTCTTTTTACTCGACAGGTGTTTTGTAGCAACATTCTTGATTATGTTAGAGCACATTGATCGCAATGACTTAAACAATGGACGGATTTATTTATTCAAGACACTGTTCTCACTCAGTTATAACTTCGACTTGGAAAATCAGATCATAATATAATAATTACTAATTATTTTTGACAGAGCTTTGATGGCGTTTGCATCCATTGTTTATTGTGGGAAAGTTTTTTTTCTAATACTTCCAACCGCACGTTCATAAATGTTACGTTGCAGACGAAATGGTATCATTTGTTAGTTAATGAAAAATAAAAATGATTCAAGAATGTGCCTATATTAACTAATTTTTAAGTTGTCTATTAGTTAAAAACAAATTTTTTACTATTTATACTATGACTGGATTGTTTCCTTTAATATTTTAAATTTTCATTAATATTTAATAAGAGTATTATAAAAATTTTCCATATACAGTTAAAATGATCTCATTTTTATTTTATGATATTTTCTAATTTTGTTATTATTTAGAGTATTTTTATCTTTCTTTATTGTTAAATCCATCTTTCACATTAAATTACATTTACAAGCATTATACTATTGGCGCCAAATTTGAATATCAATAAGAATGTTAAATATGTCACTTAGCAACGGTCTTTTATTACTTTTTAAATAGAAGTAGGCACATGCGCGACTTCAAAATCGTTAGTCATGATTGGCATTTGATTCGGTGCATTATTTGCTTATGAAACACGATTCACACGCAAGAAAATATTTGCACGCGATTCTTTATAAATTCATGGCTTTTACGAACGCATTGCGCACACAACTCTTCGGCTCGCGCACTACTCACGACTTCAAACCACAGCTTCAAACCTTCTGTCAACCATTATTAGTCCACAGAACATATATGTACTCTGTGTATTAATATTAAACTCTTTCATGTCTCGTTTCTATTTAGATCGAAATGCGCCTCATAGTAATGCAATGCATAATTTATAGCCGTCATAGAAATTTATTTACTTTATTGAATAAAAATCGAAGCTGAGTTTGTAATAAACCAAAGGCCTAAATCAGCTGGTTTAACTTTAATAAATTCATTTCAGATAAGTGTAAAGTTAGTGTAATGATAATCGAAAAAGAAGGAAAAATTAAAATAGTGCAAATTTTAGTTCTGAACAATAATTTACATATAGTATAAATTCATATGTTTGAAAAAGACATGTAATTTAATTTATAAAATTAAAAATAAAATTTTTATGTATTTTAATATACAAACGCAAGTGATGATTATCCAAGAGTGAAACTATACTCATGGACATATTTATAGGAACAAAAAAATGTAAAATAACAGCAAATATATAACGCACTGACCATCTATACCAGTATTTGTAATTTGACAAAAGGTTTTAAACTGAATTATATTTACGACTTTGATTTGTCTTTCTTGGGTATGAAAAAAAGAAGGATTTAAATTGAATTTTATTTAAAACTTTTATTTGTGTTTTTTTGGTTATTTGTTAATTTCTTTATTGTGTACAGTATTCAATATTGTATAAATTTTGCAACAAACACTTTATTTTTGTTGTTTTTCTCACAAATTTGTTATCATTGCATTTAGGGAACATTATTTAATAAATTTAAGTGATAATACTGGATCACAGCGTTGCCCAAGTGCCCAAAACTGTAACTTTAATTGAAAATGGTTACACTTACAATGAAGTGATTCAAACATAAAAGTTTCCAAGTCTGTGATTTTTCACAATGTTATACCATGCCAACTGGCTGGAGAGTATACATGACATAAAGGGCAAAGTCGGAAAAGAGTAACAACAGAGAGGGACGACAGATTTATTGTAAGCACTTCTTAAGAAACCGTACTTCGACTTCTTCCGAAGTAAGAACCAAGCTTCAGGAAGATCGACGAGTCAAAGTTAACACCAAAACCACTATAAGAAGACTTAAGGTGGCTGAAATAAAGGCATACTTGCCTGCCAAAGTACTTTTACTCACCGCAGGTCATCGAGTAGCTCGGTCCAACTTTGCTCATTCGCACTGAAACTGGGATGATGACGCTTGGGCAAAGGTACTCTTTACTGATGAATCCAGATTCTGTCTTAAGTCAGATGATGGAAGGGTTAAAGTAAGGACACGATTCTGAGAAAGTTTCGCTCAGTGTAACATTGTTGGAAAATAGCATTATGGTGGAAAGTCATTAATAGTATGGGGTGGTATTTCTTTAGGAGCACGTATGGAGCTACACATTGTAGAAAACGAGTTCCTGACTGAGGGCCCCGACATTTTAGAGCAGATTGTGGTGGCAAGAAAATCATCTTCAATATATGGAATAAAAGGTTATTCCATATATTGAAGATGATTTTCTTTTAATGTATGATAATGCTCGACTTCACACTGCAACGGTCGTTTCGGGGTATCTTATTGAGGTCGGATTTGAAATTTTGGGGTGGCCAGCACACTCACCAACGTTAATCCGATAGAACATGTCTGGAATAAGCTGGGAAAACAGAAATCCGGCACTAGCTAATTTAGGGGACTTCAAAAGTGCATTGGTGGAAAAATGGAACCTAATGCCATAAAGTTTCATTAACAATTTAATTAAAAAGTATGCTCAGACGGATGCAGGCATTTTTTACAGCAAGAGGAGATAATACTAAATACTAATTGTATCACCATTAAAAAAAAAATCAATATTCAATCTTCACTATGATATGTCAAAACTCCTTACAATTAAGATACAGGGATTACTGCCTCTAATTTGTTTTTTTTTCTTCTGAGTTTTTTTAAGTTCAAAAATGTTAATTTAATTTATTGATTCAATTCAATACTTATTATAAGTTCATATAACACAAATAAATCTGTTTTTTATGACAATTGGCCACTTTTTTAGCGTTCCTAAAAATGATTGTAATAAAACGTTTCACAATTTGTAGAAGTGAAATGAGAACCTATGTAAAATAAACTGAGAAAAAAAATAAATTGAAAACAATAAACTGAGTCAGATGATAGTTACCTATTTGTCAATTCTTGAAAAATTTAACAAATATACTGTACATATTTCAGTTTAAATGAAAAATTGTATTTTTTAATGTATTTAGGGCTAAAGAAACTAAATTAGTTTTCATAACATCACTCAAGTTTATAAGTGGACAACCTATTAAATCTGTCCCTGAAATAAGTTATATGTTTGATTAAATAACAATATGACGGGTAGCTAATCCCTCCTTAGCCATAAGGATACATATTTACAGAGGATAAATTTATATGAAATGTGATACATGTTTCTTTAAAGCATTAAATCTAATCTGTAGTGAATAAACTTACAAGTTTCATGTTATTTTTATGGTTTTGTACTGAAGAGGAAAATGAAACCCTTATGGTCTCACTTCAGTGCCTGTCTGTCATAGTTTCTAAAAATCTAAACTGTGTAACTTAGGGCGCTGAATTTTGACATAATTATAGAGTTTGATGAACCCAAATCATTTTGGGAAGTGAAATCATAATATTTTATTTATGAATTTGTTTTTATAGGTACAATCAACTATTTATTCATCTTTTATTTTATGTTGATCATTTTGGAGAGAGAATCTTTACCAATATCAAGTCAAAGAAGGGGCCAGGTAATACAGAAGGGTAATTGAGACCCTAAAAGAAAAAAAAAAATTTCCGGGGTGTGATATCTCAAATAGAAACCGAATGTAGAACTTATTTGTATTTCAAAAAAGTTAAAAATAACCATTTAACATAAACTAATAACACTATCACAAAATTGCAAATATATAATGAAGTGAAAATTGCAGAAAAAACTATATTAATAAAAAATGTTTTCAATTTCGTGACTACTGGACTATATTGTTACTGTTTAAAAAATTTGTATATTTATATCGAAATTGCAAATAAAGTATTACATCATTAATAAAAAAGTGTGTTAATTTTATTTTTCATATTATAATTTAATTTTTCAAGTCATTACAATTTTCAGTTTATATGGACTATCTATAGGAAGGTTGCACGCATTTGATAATCGACTGGTAAGCACTTTATGTGTCCATACAAGTTTGCTTCATACATACACATAGAACACAGAGTTTCGGTAATGGAAAAAAAATCTATAATTGCACTCTTTGGCTTTATTACATAATTATATAACTATTAGCTTTTGTCTGCGGCTTCACTCGTGTATACTTTTTATTTATGCCTACCGAATAAATAAAAAGTTTTTAAATGATTAGTTTTAATCTCAAAATTATCTTTCATCAGAATAAAAAGAACTTATATATTTGCTTGAATAAAGTCTTGATCTCAAAAGTATTTATTTATTTATTCATTTATCTACTTTAATGTATCTAATTGATACATATGGCGGACTTATTGCTACAAGAACAATCTCTTACAGCTAACCACAACACCAGTCCAGCCCCGTTCGACGAACGGCCGGGAATCGAACCCGGGTCGCCGCGGTGCGTCGTATCGTCAAAGGCCGTATGCCTTGTGATCAACCCAACACATCACGGCGACGACTCTTGACAAGTAAACACACAAAAGTAATACAAAAAGTACTCTTGACAAGGATAAAAGAATTTTATATCTCAGCTCTAACTATAAGCTGAATTGCTGTTTTTGTGAAAATTGAAATCTTGAAAGTTTCTATTCATATTTTTCAAGCTTCCTTGGTTTTATTGCCTGAGTACTGATAATGACATTTCTAATTTATATTGAAAAAATATTATAGATTTTAATCTCTGTTTTAAGAATTAACTTAGTGAAAGTTTAATTCAAATCAGTCTAGTAACTTTTATTTGATATTAAAATAAATACAAAACAGACAGACAAAATGTCTTTTATGAAATATTTGAAAGGAAAAAAGATAGCATAAATTTTAATTTAAACTAAGGATTATTTTTTCTTATGAAAGTTTCATGCAAATTGGCCGAATAGTTTTTGTCTGATACCCGAACAAATAAACAGACAAATAGACAGAATTTTAAACAGAATGCTTTTTGGGTTCAGGGAAGTCTAAATAGCATATCTATTAATTTTTTTTAAGAATATAAATAATGTATAGACAGATCTTTGTTACATGTTTTCTATAAAATAGATTATTTTTTATTGTTGTCCATTTCAAATATCCCACGCATGGTTGTTGATTTTTGCAAAAAAGTGCAAATATGTTTTGTTATAAATATTTTTGCGAATGTTGCATTGTAATTAAATATATAGACAGCAAAGATATGACAAAATAATACTCTTATATGGGTTTCTGTCATTAAATAATTTTTTAAAAGATTAAGCATTAAACTGTATCAAATCGAGAATGTAATGTTAATCCAGATTATTGGTTAAAAGTTATTGCTTTTCGATTGTTTAAACGAAAATTGGTAAGAATCGAAAAGTGGTCAGAGCCAATAATTTTAACGAGTTTTAAGGACCAATAACTGTTACGACCAATGACAAATTGATTTTGCAAATTTTTTTTTGAGTTCTAAATGTATGAGATTTTTGTTGTGACGCAAGAACAAATTTCTGAAATTTGTTTATCCTGGACTGCTCATACCGAAAATTATGAAAATTTTACCATTATCCTCATTCTTTTTACCGGTATGGTAAGAGTTTTTCCAATGTTGAATAATCAACTATTAACATTAACCAATAATAATTTCAATATTGGAAAAATAAATAAAAGTTATTATGAATTCGAATTTATTATGGTAATAGTATCGTAACAATGAAATAATGTAATAATATATAGATCTAACATAGTTAATAAGGTTAAGTTAGTTAATAAGGTTTTTTACTTTGAAATTAATAATATAAAATGTTTTTATAAAAATATTATATTTTTTAATTAAATCCATGTTATCAATATCAATAAAAGCGAGAATTTATTCAGGCTTACAAAGTAGTTTAACAACTTTAGTTATTAATATTTTTAAACATCATTTATTTCATGATAATTAATTTTTGTTGATTGTATATTCCAGAAATTACATACAAGATGAAATAAAAATATAAACGGTGTTACTGCAAAGTGTTTCTGATTATTTGCTCCAGTTTAGCGAAGCCTGGGACTTCGATGTTTTTGTAAACAGACAAATTTGAACATTTTTCAAGCCAGGCTTTTGTTTTTGGGTACCTGTTAAAACAAAAAAAAAATCATCAGTAAAAAAGATTATTCTCTAAAAAAATTTTGAATTTTTATGGCAATTGTACTTGAAATTTTTTTTATAAAATGAAACGATGGGCCGTCTGAAGTATTTTGTCTTTCAATTAGGGTAATTATACAGCTAGAACAAGGCTGCACTTTATAATAATTTGTAATTTTAACACAGGAAAAAAATCATCAGTTATGTTTTTCATATTCAGGTAAAAATTAATTTTTCACACAAATAATACTGAATTTTTTGTTACAGAAAATTGCAAAGGTAAATTTTAACGTTTGTGGTACAAAGCCTGTTTCGTTATTTTCTGCAAGTGTAAGTTGTTTTTTGTAAAATGAATCCTGTATTTAATAGAGTTTTGACAGTTAAATTAATATAAAATAAGGCATCACATGTACTAGTACATCTATTTTTGTTCACATCTATATATGAAATCACATAAATATCATAGCCATCAATTTCAGAATTTAAAGTTATTATAATTAAAATTGCGTAGTTTTCATTATTATAATTACATGCATAATTAGATTTTTTTCACTTTTTTAACTAGATAAATTAACTTTGTAAATAAAAATATATTTCAGAAGTTACAAATACCCACTCACTCTCAATGAACTTTCCTTTAAACTTATTCAATAAGACTAACTTTCATAGTCGAATGATTTAAATTTTAAAGGTTTGTGATATTTAAATAGACAGAAAGATACTATATTGAAAAATTGTGCTCATAATTCCTATTCAATATTCTAATTAATTGTAGTTTCTAAGTCTTTAGCTGCATTTCTATTAGCTTTAATCACTTGAAAACAGCATGATCTATAAGCCTAAAAAGCAATAGCTTAATCTAAACAAGCATGTAATAGTAGATACCTCTCGTCATCAATAGCAAAGAATATTTTGTAGCTATTTGCTGTTGGTAGGGTGCAGATATCAGCAATTGTAAGATGGTCTCCTGCAAGCCAACCTCCGTTTGTGTTGGCTAGTAATGATTCTAGCTTGTCTACTGCTATCAACATCGCCTGGAGACGTTCTTCTGTCACATTTGTTACACCTTCTATTGCTATTGGATACTGTATGGAAGGAAAGTTAAAATTTTATTAATATTTTGGCAAGCATGTGTGTATGCTTCTCAGTTATTGGAGGAAATCAATAGAAAAAATATTGATATGGTTAAAGTGAGGTAGCAGGATCAGGTAAATGTAAAAAAAAAAATTAAGATCAGATGAAAGAATTTTTCTTATCTTTTATAAATATTGGAGGCAGTTGTTTGATATTATGTTTTACTTGTATTCCAAAAACTATGTTGTCAATTGTATTAGTAATTTCAGACAATATATTTAAATATATTACGGTACAGATAAAGTCTTCATATCTGCTATTGAGATAAGTACATACATGTCATTTAAGATTTAGGGTTACATATCTATGCGTTCGAGACTTGATTTATTCTTACTAATATGATTACGTTTTCTGAAATATACAATTATTATAGTTCAAGCAAAAAGTAGAAGAATTTATCATAACCAACTTTATGATTTTACCACACCAAACCTATAGGAGATATCCGCGTGGTTTGGAGGTAGGCTGGTATTTTTTATTTACTTCTCACTGTTATCAACTGATATTAAACGTTAGAGTGCCGACGAGTGCCATTGCGCTCGTGCGCGTACTAACTAAATTTGCAAAGAGCGTGATGACGCACGCAAAATCAGTTGCTGTTTAGCGAGCGGTAGGGGAGGTCACTCGCACGCATCGCTAATTTTTTATCTTTCTACATGTTACACAAAGTTCAAATTATAATATTATTAGTAATTACAATATAAAAAGGATCCAGGAATAGAAAATTTTTAATCCATAATGTCGGAATACGAAAATAATTCGAGTGAAAATGATCGTTTTTCAAGTTGTGAAGAAAGTGATAGTGGGAGTGACATTGTGGTGCGCTCACAATTTGGTGTAATGCAAAATTTGAGTGATTGTGATAATAGTGACGATAACAATTATTTAGCCGATACGGAGGATGTACCGGACTGCGAAAATGACGATGTGAACATGATTTCAGTTTTTGTTTTAATTTTTGTTCACAATATATATTTCCATAATTTTGTTTGTATTTTATTATCCTTGTACAAGTTTTTATTAAGAAAACACCGAAAAAATTATTAAAATTGTTTTTTTTTCGAGACAAGGGTAAATGACATCAAAGACAAAAGATTTCTTTGGCACTTTTAAGTATATATGAGTAAAAAACAATGGCAATAAAACGGTTAATATACTTTGAGAATTTTGAATGTGTGAAATTGAAATATTTGGATTCTTTTTAAAGTATATAAGTTAGTAACTGATGTAAAGCACAAACTGAAATTTGACAAATGGAAATACTTACAGTAGTTGCCCTGAGTGTGGGAAATAATATACCGGAGTTGAAGTGCAGCCTCTGATTGATGGTGGCTCGCTTTTGCAGATCTTTTGGGTAGAGAGAGTCGTCCTTGCCATATTTATCAACCAAGTATGCGGCAATGGCATTACTGAAAGCAGAGAAGGATAGAAATATTGATTATTTCTTTATTTCGATTCCTTGACTTAATCAGCAGGTTTTTGAGATAACTCTGACCCTTATTAAGTATTATATGATTTTATGCATTTGAAAGTGGTTTCAAATTTTTAATATTTAGGTCACTAAATATGATTGGGAGTCATTTTGACAGACATCACAAGTTTTTTACAGTCCTCTTTGGAAATAAATGTTCATATTATTTTTTAATTATTGTTCGGACAAATTGGTTAATTGGAAGAAACGGTACTTGTATCAATAATTGCATCTTTTATGTTTAATATATATTCATGGCAAAACAAGTAAATTAAAAAGTTGATATAAAAAAGAAGCCGTTTATAGTTTATGTACAGAAGCTGTTATATAGGCATTTTTGCAGATTGATTGGGAGCAATTTTTTATAATGGTGTTCAAAGTTCATGATCTCACCTGTCGGGTAAGACGAAACCTCCATCTTCCAAGACAGGAACGGTGTGTAAGGGATTTTTCTGAAAATTTTGTATTATACTTAGTTCAATTACAATTTAAGAAATATTGTAGCTGGCAGATGCAAAGTGTGAAATTTAATATTTTAATGCTCTTTTTTCCAACACAGAACTAAATATTAATACATTCATTATCGAGGATGGAAATGGGGTATTTGTGGTCAATTACAGCAAATAAAACGTACTTTTATTTCTTTTTTTTTTAATTTGTACCATCTCAATTTAAGAGAGCATTTTGAAATAAAAATTTTTTGCAATTTAAGCGTCACTAGGTTTTCAAAAAACTTGCCATTGTATATCCATTATTTTTATGTTATTTTTATATTTTTAATGTGTATTTTATTTGCAAAATAGGTGTGTAGTATAATATTAACTTAAGTATTAAAAGTAATAATATTAACTTAAGTATTAAAAGTACAACTTGCCATAGTTTCTAGGGTTGCAGAAAAATTTTAATCACTCCATGAATGACCATTCTTCTCTCATTAAAATTTTTCAGAACAAAATGGTATATTATTTTGTCAGAAGTATTGCAAACACTATCGGTTTATGGTGTAAACTTACCATAAACATAGATATGCTGGTATATAGATTGATAAATATAGACAATTATATAAATACATTTGTGAAAAACCTACCCTTTCTATTATTAGAAGCACAATTTTTCAAAGCCACAGGTATTGATGAAAAAGGGTCTTTTGCTATTAAATATACCTTGAACGTGCTGGTTTGTTGTTTCACATATAAAGCAATGACATATATAAAATTAAAAAAGAAACAAAACTATGGGATTCATTTTGATGGAACTCAGACTTTTGTATAGCGGTGGGTACAATAAACTTTACCCAGATATAAGCAAACAAAAAGCTTTGCAACAAATTGGAAAAAAATTGGGCAAAAACTATATCTTTTATATACTTTTGTATTATATTGTTAATAAATATACTACCCTATTTCATATCTACTTAAAATTCCCGTTAACTTTTAGTTCTTAGTTGTGAACTACACTATAATGATGAGAAAACTCTCTTAGTTCCTTGGCACAAACCTGCATCGTTACAGAATCATTTATGGTATACACTGTAATTATGTAATCATTAAATATAAATACACAAATAGCACCCTTATTGTCTGTGTTCCAAAGTCTTCTCAAATTTCATTACCTAAAATGATCTAAGGATTGAAATATACCTCATTTCTCATTAACTTTTTATCTCAGATTTATGGGCTGTATTTTTTATTTAACTTTATATTAATTAGATTTGTATCTTTAGCCCATGTGCATATATCATTTTAATTTTTTTATTTTGTTATAACTTCTTGTTTATTGCTATGGTCTGTAATAATAATAAATAAAGTCTGTCACTATATTTATATTTTAACTTCTTGCACTACAGATTGTTTTAATAGAGTACTTTTGTCACAATAAGTGACTTGGTTTTCTAAGTATAAATAAAGTTTGAATAAATATACAAAATAATTTCATTTTGTGGAAGCTTTAAAGATATAATTTACTTGGTTCTTTGAACTGTTAATATTTGTTAAGTTTTAGTAACAGTCAGGATAGAGATTCAAAATAATTTTTTTTATAGATTGATATTGGAAATATTTCTTATAGATGTTAATGTAGTAACTTGAGTTAAAAGCTATTAAAAATATTTTTATAGATTGATATTAGAAATATTTCTAATTTTATAGATTGATTTGAAATATTTTATAACTTGAGTTAAAAGTTATTAAAAATATTTTTATATTAAAAATATTTTTATATTGGAAATATTTCTTATAGATGTTAATGTAGTAGTGTAACTTGAGTTAAAAGCTATTAAAAATTAATTTTTTAACATTTGTTTTAAGTATGATAACAGTTTTCGAATATCTTTAGATTATTTTTTTTATTAAAGAAATTTTATATGAAAGTCGAAAAAATTGAAATTTGGGAAAACCATTTAAGTTGTCACTTACGGCGTTGAATATAATAAGCTACATCTGTCTCTCAATAAATATAATTTTATCAAGTTAAGCTCTAAATTAACCTTAAGATATTCTGGAGTTTTGTGTTCTCCCCCACTTATGTTGACATCAATGAAATTAACATCGAGACCCAGCGCTTCCACCATCATGTGAGCAGCGCGTGCTGGGGGGCTCGCATCCAATTTGTACAGAGTAAGAGTCATCTGTGAGGAGAAAGGAGTAATGAATATAATATAAATAAAAAAAATAATATGATTTAAGTGACATTTAGTGAAAAGCGCTTAAATTAAGATCTGTCATTTAAATAGTAGTTTTCAGTTAATAGCGTGAAATAATAATATCTTTAAATTTAGATTTGAATTGTGGGACATTAATAAAAATTTATTTTTTTATTTGCAAAATTTTTTTTATATATATAACTGCGATCAGTCCCTTGGAACTATTATCAGTTTAGTTGGGTGAGAAGTTTGGCGTTTAGAGTGCAGAGGCCCATGCCACTGCTACTCAATTAGAATACTTGGCTTCTTTTGAGCCTTTCAATCAATTTGATATTATCCAGCAATTCAGTAGCTTGAGGTTTTGGATGGGTAGTGAGCCATTCTGCATATCTTTTTCTGAATCTGTTAATCTCCTCTAGAATGGTGGGAGTGTTGAGGTATTTGTGAATTTCACAATTTCGTGTGAACCAAGGTGCACTGACTATGTTTCTTAGAATTGCTTTTTGAGCTCTTTGGAGATACATGTTGCTATTACTGGCCACGCCCCATAGCTGAATGCCATACGTCCATATCAGCTTGAGGAATGAGCTGTATAATAGTAGTTTTTTGTCCACCGATAGCACAGAGTTACGACCTAACAGCCAGTGCATGATTTGTACCCGATATTTAATTGGGCATGTTTCTGCTTGATGTGAGTTTTCCAGGTAAGGCTTGTGTCTAGGTGGAAGTCCAAATATTTAACACAATCAGTGTGTGGTAACGTGTTGGTTCCTAGTTTCGCTTTGGGACAATTGCCTCTTTTCAATGTAAATGTGGTATGGGTCGATTTTTGTGTGCTGGCACGGATGCGCCATTTATGCAACCAGGTATATCTGGATCTTTGGCTTTAGGCAGATAAGCAACGTCATCAGCATAAGTTGCGATGGTTATATCTGCTGAGGTAGGGAGATCGGAAGTGAAGACGTTATACAAGATTTGTCCCAGGATTGAACTTTGTGGGACTCCAGCTTCGATCTTGTGTAGACTAGATCTTGCATTTCCTTAAATCAACATTTGTTTACACAATATTTACTGAGTCCTTATTTGAAAATCTTTGAAACAGAGTATGCACTTACATTTATTAATTATATACCCTTCTACATTTTTTTCTACTTCTTTCGATCCTTTTGATTTTTCTTTCTATGTCTCGATACGCCTACAATTTAAAAAAAAAACATGATGCCAGATCAGTAAATTTAATTTGAGTATGATTCTTTAAATAGTTCAAAATTAAGAAATAATATTATGATGTATTTTCTTAATTTTGCCCTACCTATTTTAAGAATTGACTTCTGAGAAATGTTTCGTGTATACAAAGTAGGTTTGAAACAACAGACAGTTGAAATTCAATAAAAATATTCTAAATATTATTCCCATTCAATAAAAACATTTCTAGTAATTCTATTGTGAAAATTTTGTCCATAGGTATCTGGTAAGTAAATTGATACAATTGTATTTCCTTGTAAATTGATACAATTGTTATATCTACCTAAATCAATCTTCGAAATAATTCGTTATCTTGAAGAATGTTTAAAACTGACGGCGCTGTTCCAAATATAAGATAACATCATCAATAAAGAAATATATCTTAAATGTGTATACGTTTTGCGACTAAATTATATAGATGAAAGTGATTCTAAAATTATGTTTACATTTAAAAAGTGGACGCGCGCTGACAATGTGAATTGTCATCTAACGGAGGAATACATAACGTTAAACTTCCTTATATCTATACTAGATGGCGGTGTATAACTAAATTAATTTACCTAATTATAAATTAATGCCGTGGTGAGAAAACCTCGATAGTCACTGATGTACAGAAGTCCGTTGGTTAGCATTCATTAGATTATAATATTCTCGCATAATATTTGGAGACAAACACATGTCATAGATAAAACATTTATCAACAAAACAAACGAATATTTAATGCAATGCTTACCGACGGAAAGAAACAGTTAATGAATCCAACACTAAATACTTGCTATTTAAATAATATATCTCATAAAAGGCATAAAAAATATATTATCTACATAAAAGGCAAAAAAAATATAACTCCGTCACGCGCGAACTGCGATGATAGGGTTCACGTAATCACGTATATAAAGGAGATCATGTTGAAATTGAGACAAATTATTTAAAACATTTTTCGAAATTTAGAGGAACAGAATATATTTTCCTGTAACGCATTACTTGCACAGGTGGGTTTATTTCACACAAATATTTCGATAGGAACGCGACTGCACTATCTCTTTCCCACACTCAATATATATATATATATATATATATATACACACATACATATATATATATATATATATATATATATATATATATATATATATATATACATATATATATATATATCATCATTCTATAGTATCACATAAAACATTGTTTATGGAATAGTCCATGACCCGAAATTTAAATGTGTGTTTACACACTTTTTCCAAATGAACGTTATATGACTTCGACTAAGATTCCATTTTTAATTCGTAGAAAAATAAAATTGATTGGCAATGTCAAAACCACCACAGATCATATACTAAAAAAATACCTTCTGAAGATTTCGTAACAGTTTTTATAATTTTTTATTTTTATATCGTTCTGTTTTTCGTGAAAGCCAGTTTTACAAACATTTCTATGTTTACATCCTGCAATTTTAAAATAGTTAGTACACATAAAGTCATCTTAATGATTTTGGTAATTTTGTAATGGTATCTAGGTACGCAGATGGACAAAATAGCTTTGCTGTTAACGTTTAGGCTTTTAATGGATCTCTCAAAGAAATTAAAGAAAATTTTCTTAATACAACGACATCTTTGATTTCTAATTCCGCAACACTACACATACGATCGCGACGACCGACGTATCGAGGTGGGTCGTTGTGATCGTTTATCTGTCAATTTGACTTTGACACATTAATACATGAAATTTACGGAAATAAATTTCTATAATCGTTGAAAATTAAACATAGTGATGGAAACAATCACTTTATGCAGTTTTGAGATGTAGGTGCATCTCAAAACAGTATAAACTATAGAAATAAAGGTGACACCAAAAGACACAAGACGTACAATCATCAAACTTTTATAGAAATTGAATAACACTTTCACAGTTACTGTAAGTCTAAATTATTGTCAAATTATTAATACATAGAAATTAAATTGCACTTTTATAATTACTGTAAGTCTAAATGATTATCTAACGTAATAAATATAATCTCTAATATAGTAAAAAATATAATCTCTTGATTTTCGTCCAATACCCGCCATTTACTCATATTTACGAATACGCATTATTCCTATCTCGTTCCACTTGGACTGACAGTTACAACATTGACAAGCTAGTGGAATAGGTACGATCGCGGTCGTGGGCGCGAGCGTTGCGAGCGGTTAGTGGAACGTACTCTTAGTGATGTTAACACGTTTCATATGATCCTATTATGAAATCTGCGTAGTTGCTTTTTCAATTTAGTAACATTAAATTTTTGAATATTTTTCTTTTTAATTTAATTGAAAAATTCTTTTCAAAAAGAATATTTATTTTTTACGTATTTGAATACGTATTTAACAGCTATAAAGGTCGTTCAAGATAAATTTAGTAAAAAGTACTTTTAGATATAATTGACAAAAGAAAAAACGTAAAAACACTTTTTCATGTTTTTTTAATTGTTTTATGTTTAATATTTGACATTTGGTATACATTTTCTTTTAATTACATAAAGGAAAACAATGAAAAATTTACTATATTTCATATATTATAAAATATTAAACCGTTAAGTATAATTTTCTAAAAGTAATCTAATATATTCAGTATAATAAGAATATAAACAAAATCTTATCATAAATCACCAGAATTTTGAATCAGGATCAGTTTTAAAGAATGAACTAACGATAACACAGAACTCTATCAAATCTGGGGCATTGTTATAATAGTCGAATAGATAAACCCAGTGAGAAATTTAAGTAGAGATGCACGATATTTTCGTTTGTATCGATATCTTGGTTCGATCCGGATAGTAATAATATCATACGATCCTGGGATCGTATCGAATAGTAATGATCCGATCCTCTAAATATTGCAACGATTGAGTGACATTCGGACCAAGGATTTTTTTGAATTTATGTAACAGTCCGCTTATTATTTACTTAGAATTTGGCCAATGTCGAAGGGAGCCGAATTTATCCGTAAATATATGAAATAATAGGTTTAAGGAAACTGAAATATTTTAAATTAAATTGAATATGGCTGAAATTAATAAAACTGAGCATGGTGCGCTTAAAAAAGTAGTTTACTTGATATTTTATATGTACGCATGGTGTGCCTAAAAAGTAGTTCATTTGAAATTTAAAACTGCAAATGGTGCGCCTAAAAAGTAGTAACTACTGAAGAGAGCCGAATTTACCCGATACAGCGTCACCGACCCAAGTGTAACGCATCACCGACTCGAGCGTGGTGGCTCAGTTTCGTTTACTGCCCAGAAAAAGTGCATAGGTGTGCCTAAAGGCTTAGTTTTAATCTTAAAATTTTAAGAATTTTAGAAATAATAATTTTGTCAAACGGTTCGGATCTAATGCAATAATCGGATATCAAAACATTTAGATCTATCCATCTTCAAACGTAAAAATATATTTGCCCATGTCTACAGTTCTATGTCAACGCGTGGAGATCAATATAAATAAAACGAAGTCTGTTGGCGTCCGCCGCCAATCGCCAAAATAAACATGAAATATTTTATTATGATAATTTAATTCGACTGACTGTGCGTTTTGATTTGATGTGACCCATTGGATCGACACTAGTACGTTTGTATCGATCCAAGCCTGTATCGCATTTGTTTGTAACGATTTAAAATATCGAAGTATCATACATTGTCTTAAAGTGAATCAGAATTATATATTTTGAGCAATATCTTAAAATTAATTACAATTATACATTTTGGAAAATAAAATACCAACAGTCATAGAATCTATATTTAAAAAGCAATTAATTAAAATTTCTTTTAACCTACGAATGCGAATTAGAAAATTGATGGAACATAGCAAAATGTTTTCGTGAGACTAAACTAGAAATTAATTTAATTTAAAAGAAACGTGAAAGACAATTTGGGTAACAAAAAAGAAAATGGAGAAAATTTCTAGGGTGTTAATTTAGTTTGGTTAAGGAAAGGAAGCAAGGTTATTACGAAGGAAAACGAACGCGAATTAGACAATTGGTGGAACATAGCAAAATGTTTTCGTGAGACTAAACTAGAAATAAATTTAATTTAAAAGAAACGTGAAAGACAATTTGAGTAACAAAAAAGAAAATGAGAGAAAATTTCTAGGGTGTTAATTTAGTTTGATTAAGGAAAGGAAGCAAGGTTATTACGAAGGGAAACGAATGCGAATTAGAAAATTGGTGGAACATAGCAAAATGTTTTCGTGAGACTAAACTAGAAATAAATTTAATTTAAAAGAAACGTGAAAGATAATTTGGGTAACAAAAAAGAAAATGAGAGAAAATTTCTAGGGTGTTAATTTAGTTTGGTTAAGGAAAGGAAGCAAGGTTATTACGAAGGGAAACGAATGCGAATTAGACAATTGGTGGAACATAGCAAAATGTTTTCGTGAGACTAAACTAGAAATAAATTTAATTTAAAAGAAACGTGGAAGACAATTTGGGTAACAAAAAAGAAAATGAGAGAAAATTTCTGGGGTGTTGATTTAATTTGGTTAAAGAAAGGTAGCAAGGTTATTACGTAGGGAAAGATTTTTCTAGAGAACCCTTGAAAACTTGTTGAATATCAGTTCCTGGTTTCAGGATTTAATTAATACCAAAGTGTTGTAGTTTGGACAAAGAAAAAAAGACTTTTTATAGAAAATAGTAGTGATTGTATCGTAAAGATCAATATGGCGAAATGAAATGACAAAAGATTTTAATTTTCATTAAAATGAAATAATTTTTGAAGTCCAATATGGCTGCCTGAAAATGTTCAGAGTATATCATTAGTTTTTAATAAGTATAAATATAGTAAATTGGTGAAAAATATATTAGTATTTGGTAAACAATTTAAATTTTCAAACTTAAATTAATAAAAACTTAAACTAATATAAATGAAATAGAAGCGAGTTCAACCACTAACAAAAATATATATATTTTCGAAAATACATATATGACGTAAAGTCAACCATAATATTTACGATAAGTCACATTATTATTATAATATTTCCTTACTTCAATAACGATATCAGTTCGTTTTGATTCTATCGAAATGAAATGATATGAACTGCATTACAATTGTTATCAGCAATGAAATAAAAATCAATTCAATACAAATTCTGTTTGTTAATTATGTACTATAGATTATTTAGTATTTTTAACTGCTATATAAATTTGAGCTACAAGATACGAATCAAAATTATTTTTAAGGCATAAAAAAATCAATATTTTGTATATAATTTTCAACGAACATAAGTGCATAAATAGGTTATTATCAATAAAACAGTTTTATTTTAAACGTTTCGGTTTTCGCGCACGCGTTGTTATTTCACATTTTTTTAAAAACATTGCAACACTCTTAATATAATATTTTAACATTTTGACGCGGGCAAGATGTGAGCACGCACTGCACTGGACGCACAGCCACCGTAACAGATAAAAATAGATAAAAACACACTTCATATTATTGGGAAGATTGTTATACTTTCTCTTCACATATATTCTCGGCCGGAATAATTGTAATAGAATGCTATTTCGATTTCAATACACATTAAATATTTCTTTATATCAAATTTTAACGTGAATTTCTTACCTCCTGTTCAAGAGGATCGGAAAGATTAAACACGGCTGACCCGAGAGTGGGGATAACGACCATTGCTATAGCCAAGAGCACAAAAACATATGGCCGTTTAGAGTACGGCGATCGATATGGCCATTTATCTTATCTGCATTGTAAATGCTTCTTTGATAAATACTCTATTGTTAAGAGCCGGCGCAGAACAAGTTATCAAATCGAAGAGGCTTACGAGTGAGTGGTGTGATTAGATGTGGTGTTTTCCTTTTATTTTCTTATGTATTACGGCCTAAAAATGTCAATATGTCGTTTGATACGAGGCATATTATTGCTCTTTACTGTTGAAAATATATAGGATAATTGCAGTTCACAAATAAATGAAGTATTTTGCTTTTTTCTTTTAACTACGATAGCGAAATTGCATTCGTTTAAAAGTTAGAGTTAGGAAGTAGTGTTTGTTAGAGCTTGTAAATATTCACCAGTAGATGGCGCGTTAACTTTATTGATTTTGTGACATAAACTTCAGCATTGAAGCATTAGATGGCGCTTATATAGGCATATTTCATACTATGTGCATTCTACCCAACATGTTCAAATATATATTCGTCTATCTAAAGCTAGCCAATGACGTACACATCATAGTCACCATAGACGAGCACAGTCTAGATTTTTTTACAATCTTTTATTTAACATCACTTGTTTGTACGTTTTCATCATCTTTCTGTTTTAAAAACACAAATTTTGCAAACACATGTGAGCCAATAAAATGACAATAATACGGTTTCAAGGAGCTGACCTGATGATAGATAGAGAGACCAGAAGGTGGTCACAGGATCTCCGCTCTGGCGAACATAGAACGATTGAGTTTGGGTTCATTACATCGGTCTTGCAGAGTAAGTGGTTTTTAGATGTAGATCAGGGTTCGTTGATTAAATCGGACGGTGTCCACAGGGTCTCCTTTCTGGTGAACACGGAAAACTTCCGAGTTTTGGTTCGTTAGATTGATCTTGATGATTACGTGGCTTTTGGAATGTGATCAGGATTTCAGGTCACACAATCTTCTTTTTCGTGAGCGTAGACCGATCGAGTTTAGGCTTTTTAGGTTGGTCTCGAAGAGTTTATGGCTGTTAGATGGTGATCAGGGTCTGGTGACGTTATCACAAGACCTTGGGTCTTGTGAAAGTAGATTCCCAGAGTTTGGGTTCGTTAATATGTAAACACTGTTTAAGTGATAAAATCAAGATGTAGGTTTCTATACTTCGTTAGTGTCGATTGTTTCCTGTAATTTGGTCACCGCAATAAATTTCCGTCGTCAAACTAATGGCAGTTAAAAAAATATTTATTTATAAATAGTCTACATTTATAAATAGGCGCCAAAAGAAAAATGTGAGTCTAAAAAGTGAAAAATAAATTAACTTTTAGAAACTTTTTAAGTCCCAGCTCCTATTTAAATGAACTGAAAACATAAAAATAATTATAGGAGCTTGCTCCTACAGATTTGTGCAACTTCTAAAACGCAGCGACAGCCGTAATCTACTAAATTAAAATTGTTGTGTCAATTTTAATAAGTGACATAAAAGCTTGGGGCGATATAAAAGGACAGCCGTAATCTACTAAACAAAACAGCGACAGCCGTAATCTACTAAATTAAAATTGTTGTGTCAATTTTAATAAGTGACATAAAAGCTTGGGGCGATATAAAAGGACAGCCGTAATCTACTAAACAAAACAGCGACAGCCGTAATCTACTAAATTAAAATTGTTGTGTCAATTTTAATAAGTGACATAAAAGCTTGGGGCGATATAAAAGGACAGCCGTAATCTACTAAACAAAACAGCGACAGCCGTAATCTACTAAATTAAAATTGTTGTGTCAATTTTAATAAGTGACATAAAAGCTTGGGGCGATATAAAAGGTCACGTCCACCTCATATATGTAATCCTCTTAGTTATTCGCTTTCTTATTAAAAACAATATTTGTAGCAGCTGGTAAGCAGTAGCAGTTATCAGTTAGTGATATTAACTAGAGTTTTATAATGAAAAAACACTGAACCAATTCGTTTTAGCCATCTTATCGGACTGGCTACATTACCCTGAATCATTCTAATTCGACTATGCTCCCGGCAGCTATATCGCGATATACCTCTTGTCGTTTGATATACCTGTTTATATTTACGTCTTTCTTTATAAAATAAAACGTGAAAAATGAAATCTGTCAAGTTGCTATGCTCTCGTGCTAACCACGTTTGTTCTAAAAATTGGAAATACGGAACAAATTTAATACAATGATTGCTCTGTCTCCCTCGTCTAATAGTGTAAAATTAACCGTCCAGACTAGGGCAGGATACTGGTGTTTAGTAATACCGCAAAACCAGTAGTACCGGCCTTTTGAGTCATTTATGAACACCGGTATTGAAACATAAAAAAAAACCTGTTTTCGGTATTGGTAGAAAAGAATTCCGAATGTTCGCAACACTAGTTTCACTTGACAACACTACCGTGCTCAGTGATCAGTATATCGACACAAAGTTTGAAAAGAGGGGAATCCCCAATACACCAATTTCTGTTTAAGGCTTTTTAAGCGACCAATTTTAAGACACCGTCCAAATACACTGATTTATTAATAAATAAACATGCTCAGTATTTTAGTGTCATTCAACCGTTCATCATTCAGATCACAGATGCACTGAGCAAACAATCTTTGATGAACTAGCTTTAATTTTGGATTGCAAGACTCGGTGGTCCAGCATGGCTTCTATGGTGGAACGTTTTAATCAATTGAGACCGTGCCTATCGAAAGCGCTGATTGACATGAATTTGAACAAACCGAGATTAATCCAAGAAAGTCTGAATATCATTTGAATTACTGTTGAAGCACTCTGTCAACGTGACGCAACCCTGTTAACTGAGGATACTGCTCTCAAGTTTATGATGAGAAAATTGCGTAGTCAAAATATGAGCTTGTCTACACTTCTTGCGGAATCTTTGAGTAAACAAATACTTGGAATATGTCTCTGTGAAGAAACTCTAATACTTCAATACCTTCATAACCCAGAAAAATATTACAAGGCGATTTCAACTAGCGATACTGAGAATTGTTTTACGCCAAAAAATAATTTGGATTTATGCCTAGAAATTTACAAGATCTTTGAGCGTTTTCAGGTACCAAAAAACACTATGCCTGAAGATTTTGAATCTGAATATATTGAAGGAGAAAACACGAGTTTAAGCGACTGTAAAATGTATTTTATTGAAGATCAATTTAATAAAGAAATTAAAAAATCTTTAAAAACAAACAGGCCAGCGCGAAATACAGATATATATCCAGATGAAGAAGATTTTAAAAAATTATTAAAAATTGAAATGTCGCTGTACGAAAATGATGGAAATAGGGGTCGTTTTTTAAACAGAGTGTACTACAAAGTTTACTCTCTGTTCACAAAGTGAACAGAGAAACAAAGTGTACTACAAAGTTTACTCTCTGTTCATCCTACAAGCATAGAGTCAGAGTGGGCATTTTCAGCGGCTAGCTACATATGTAATAAACTTAGATCATCCCTAAGCAATACTACTTTAGATGCTCTTTGTTTCCTTCGCACAATTTTTTAGTAGGCCCGGGTTTAATCGCACCACTCTTAGTGTCAGTCCTTTAAAGTTTACGTTTTGTTTTAGTGTTTAATTACTTTTACATATAACTTATATGCATGTGGTTCATTATACATACATGCATAATTCCTCTAAAGTTTACATGTTGTTTTAGTGTTTTGGATTGCAAGTCTTTTTTATTTTATTAGTACAAAAATAAATCGTTGCAGTAAAAAGTTATAACATTGTTTTATTTTTCATAATTTTAAAGTCAATAAGCAAAAGACATATTGCACGTTGTTTTAGTGTTAAATTAGTTTTACATATAACTTGTATGCATGTGGTTCATTATGCATACATGCATAATTCCTCTAAAGTTTACACGTTGTTTTAGTGTTTAATTACTTTTACATATAACTTGTATGCATGTGGTTTATTACGCATACATGCGTTTTAATTAGTTCGTGAATATTTCTTTTTTATTTTATTAGTACATAAAATAAATTATTGCAGTAAAAAGTTACAACATTGTTTTATCTTTCATAATTTTAAACTCAATAAGCAAAAGACATATTGCATTTCTCAGTCCTCTAAAGTTTACACGTTGTTTTAGTGTTTAATTATTTTTACATATAACTTGTATGCATGTGGTTTATTATGCATACATGCATTTTAATTAGTACGTGAATGTTCCTTTTTTATTTTATTAGTAAATAAAATAAATCATTGCAGTAAAAAGTTATAACATTGTTTTATTTTCCAAAATTTTAAAGTCAATAAGCAAAAGACATATTGCATTTTTATAGGAAATAATAAAATTTTTATGAAAATACCGAAATACCGGGATCCTCGTGTTAAAATTCTTAATACCGAATCAACAACGGTTTTCCGAAAAATCCAATATCGACATGCATTAATCCAGACCATATTAAGTATACAATTTGAGGCGGAAATTGTAATCCTACCTATTCCGTCGATCGTACCGATTGGCATGGATCGGTAGAATTTTAACAGATAGGAAATCCATTTAGCCTTGCCATTCGACGGTAATTGTAGGTGTTTTTGATATTTTGACTAGCGGTCGTGCCATTTGGAACGTTGGAGTGATCCTCCATAGCCTCTAACTATATTCGACCACGCCGTACCACTTCATCAAAGTCGCAGGCGATTTTGACATTTACAAATGAATTTCGGTTTGCGTTCGAGCTATTTGGAGCGTTGCAAAATTAAACACTGGCTAGTAATAAAAAAATAAAATAATTGGAGTCCACTATGTGCGACATATATGTAATAAATAAAATTACCATCAAATGTTGACTCTGTCAAATGCTGACTTAGATTTAAAACAAACGAAAACTTGACATTAACCAGATCTCAATTCTCATATCGGTGAACCAAACTAATATAGTGTAGAACTTGAAACCTTTTCACTTTTAATTTTTTTGGTGGAATAACTATTATATTAGTTAATCAGCCTAATGACTTTTTTTAATTGCCATTTTATTCGTATGTATCTTATCTGCCAGTGTCATTGCCGTGCTCGATTAAGTAATCGTAATTTTCAAGGCCACTATTACGAAACGAATGCCATTAGCATAGAAGAAAAAAAAAACAATTCACGATGCGAACCGACGTGGCATCTGAACATAAATAAGAGATAAAACAGAGATAAACAGTTCAAAAGTAAATATTTAGTAAGTGTTTTAATAATTATATAATTGAAAAATGGAAAATTTACCTAGTATTCTCGTCTACTTTATTTATATTCTTGCACTGATTGTATTATTTTTTATTTTAATTATTAACAAATATTTATTGTTTCAAGTTCCTCCGGTCTTAAGCTAACAGAGGTCTAACTGGGAATGAGCGTAATTTTATTGTCGCTTGGTTTATATGTCAATTATTTATTATTGCTAGTCATCATCAAAATGATATTTCATGTTTAGAAGGAAACATTTTGCTGATCACGATACTGATTGCTATGTAAAAATTTAATGTGTTTATATTTAGAAATATCTAACAAGTTTATCGCAATATATATTTGGTCTATCAATTTTTTTATGGAAGATAACCATCTGAGCATTCGGGCTTTTCGCATTTGTAATAAAGGAGTATATCTAGGAGAATATTTTATAATAATAAATAATTAAATGCAACTACGTGATGTAGTATTATTTCTACTTTATTTAATTTCTCTACCATGACCTAGGTTTCGTTGTATTACAACATCTTCAGGTGGGATATTAGCAAAGATAGCAAAGATCTTTGCTAATATCCCATCTGAAGATGTTGTAATACAACGAAACCTAGGTCGTGGTAAAGAAATGAAATAAAGTAGAAATAATACTACATCACGTAGTTGCATTTAATTGTGAATAATGAATTTCTACAAAATTAACGCCAAATATATTCAATAATAAATAAAGCAATGTTATAAAATTATTTTAATTTGAAGAATAAAACATTCTGTCAGATAGAGCTTTGATTTTGTGATCTTACTTCGCACTAGGGTTTCTTAGTGTTAGTACAGACAAATAGGACAAAATAAAGGCTAAAGCTCGCAATGAAATAAGGAAAGCCGAAATTCTGCTAGACCTTCATTTTCAGGTTATTAAGACGGTTGATAAGTCTCATAAGATATCGTGACTGCTATTTAAGATATTCAAGATTAAAGGTCATGACAATCAGTTTTTTGTCAATACCACGCTCTTGTATCTCGCATGTCATTAGTAGTTATTACAAAAATTCTCTACGTAATATTTTAGTAGTTTGGTTATGTGCATTTTTTGTATGGTTAACCGTGTTCGAGATATAGGGCAGAAAGCGGGAAATGGGCATGCGTTTAAAGGATATATTACAAAAATTCTCGACGTAATATTTCTCTACAAGTTTGGTTATATGCATTTTTTGTATGATTAACCGTGTTCGAGATATAGCGCGGAGAGTGGGAAATGGGCATCCGTTTAAGGGATATATTACAAAAATTTTCTACGTAATATTTCTCTACAAGTTTGTTTATATGCATTTTTTGTATGATTAACGGTGTTCGAGATATATCGCGGAGAGTGGGAAATGGACATCCGTTTATAATTTTCTATGTAATATTTCTCTACAAGTTTGGTTATATGCATTTTTTGTATGATTAACGGTGTTCGAGATATATCGCGGAGAGTGGGAAATGGGCATCCGTTTATAGGATATATTACAAAAATTATCAACGTAATATTTCTCTACAAGTTTGGTTATATACATTTTTTGTGTTCGAGATATAGCGCGGAGAGTGGAAATGTGCATCCGTTTAAGGGATATATTACAAAAATTATCTACGTAATATTTCTCTACAAGTTTGTTTATATGCCTTTTTTGTATGATTAACGGTTCGAGATATAGAGTGGAGAGTGGGAAATGGGCATCCGCTTATAGGATATCGTCAGGTATTTTGCGTACATTTTATAAACTTATTTATATAATCATAATATTATCATTATATTAATAAAGTTAAAAAATTGCTTCTTTATGAAAAACGTTCATAATTCTGAAATAATGTATAATTATATAAATTGTAAGTTATTGAAATTAAATGATTTCAATTATAGCGAATTTGTTACTGAATTAAGTTTTCATGAATGTTATATATATTGAATTTATACATGATTTTTATTATTTATGAATATTTTTTTATCACCCATGTTTCGAATGTCAAAGTAAAAGTCTATGCAAACTTTCAATTTCTCTCATTTCATTCCAATGGTTAATCTTTATTTTATATATATCTTTATTTATATATTCACTTATTTAGTAATGTGTACATCATACTCGACAAATTAGATTGGTAATTTTTCAAAAATCGTTTATATGCTAAAATTGTTGGGAATAATATATCATTATAAAGTAAAGTTTTGTCAACTACATAATTAAAATTTTTTGGACCTCACCAAACGGCTGAAAAGTCCCCTATTTTGGAGTCTCTTTGGATGTACGTTTTCTCGATAATGTGGGTATCGATGTATTATGAAAAGGTTTTTCATACTTTCATCCCTATACTAATGAAAAATATTTTATTCTCGTTTTCCGTAGATTAATGTAGAAGCTCTAAATCGTAATGTTATCGAAGACAAAATGTTGACCGGATATGCTTGTGGAACCTAACCCTTAATTCTGCCATGAAATCGTCATTTTTCTTAAATTCTGCTTTAGGATAATCTAATAATACATATATATATATAATACATATAATACATATATATATATATATATATATATATATATATATATAATACATATAATAAAATTGTAACAGAGTGAATTCTGTACATGGAAAATATTTTAAAAATAATGATTGATTTAGCGTAAATAATTATAACAGAAGCCAGAAAACTTGTTTTTCAACTTTTGTCTGTCTCTACGTACGTTAATTTGTTCATTAATCATGCGAAATCTACTGGACGGATTTTGATGAATTTGATAAGGCAGGCAGGAGTAGACTTCAAGGAAGACAGCTTCTCACAAAATTAGTTTTACGTGGCTTGGTTAAGATTGACCTTATCGAGTAGCTTCTTTATTATAGCATGAGAAAGAAAAAACAGCACTACTTTGCCTAAAAAACAGCTTACAGCACTGCTTTGCCTTTATGCGTGTCAGTCGTTTTCGGCAGTCTTCGAATCGTAGATCCCTGATAGAATTACGAAATTTTGTAGACATAGGTCATAGATATAAGTAAGAAAAAGTGAGTAATAAGATTCTGTCTGTCAGTCACTTAGTCTGTCGCCGCCGATTTTCTCAAAAATTATGCAAACTAGAAATTTGAAATTTGGTATGGCGATACATCTTACTGATACATATATTTTGCATTATAATCGATAACTTTTTTAAAATACTGATATAACAATTAAAGAAAAAATAAGGTACTCAAAAACTTTTTTTAATTATATATATTATATTATTTTCATTTGAAAGGACTTTTATTTTTCATAAAAGTCCTTTCAAATGAAAATAATATAATATATAATTTTTTCATAATTTTAAATTGCATATTTAAAAAGATGTTCCAAAAATATATATAATAGAGCTTAAGCTAACAGTCTTATTTGCGAAAGTACAGAAGCAGTAAGGCCCGACACTTTTCCTGTCGGACAAACAAAAACGTTATTCGTTGATTGAAAATTAGTAAAATAAATTTTAAAAGATGATTTTTTCCAGAAAATTGAAAATATTATTCATAATTGTTTGTCATCTTTTTCGTACACACGATACTTGCGCATATTATTCACCGTTGCTCGAGGGAATAATCCGCGAACAGTTGCGAAGATATCTAGCAGCCCAGGTAAGCACCGCGTTCCAGGCGAGTATTACAGGTGTGCTAAAAAGAGTTAAGTGTAATATTTTCTATTGCGCTCAATTAGGAAAAGGGCGTGTTTTACGTTTTATTCCAACTATAATTTCCTTTATAGCCAACGAATAGTGGTTTTGACAGCGTGGGCTAATAACTTCATATTATAATCTCGTATTTACCCGTGGAAACGTAACATTTTCCCGTGGGAATAAGTAGTCTATATTCTAATATCAGTAGTCTATATCCTAATAATTAACAGCTAAGGTATTTGCTACATGCTCTTTTGTACATGCTCTTTTGAGTCGAAAATCGGAGTCCATTTTTTTTAATTAGTAATAACAATATAGATTTTACAAATTGTTTAGAAATAATTACTTAAAAAAATTATGGGTGAGAAAATTTATGTTTAATAGAGCATTCTGTGCCAAGCTTTTTTTACCCTCAAAATAATCTAATATTACCTAATCGATTTTTCTGCTAGGATTATGCTTTATTATGAATTATTATTTTAGTAAATATACAGCAATTGTTTCGTAAATATACTGAAATTTTAGTCTATAATAATTGTACCATCTATAAGCAAAATGACGAATTGTGCTATCTTTTTGCAATACAAGTTTTAGCCGAGGTGGTATTCAAATCCGGACTCGGCTGTTCACACTGAAGCATACTTTCCCACTGCACCATGGTGAATGACTTAAAACAATTGTTCACACATTATAAATCATTTGTTACATACATATGTAGCTGACACAGGTCACAAGTTACAAAAAGTTAAAAAAGGACGTAAAATATTAAGGTAATTCGCAAAAAAGACATTAAGCTGGCAAACCTTAAGAGATCATCAAAAAGTTTGAATTTTTTGTATTTGTGCAAACAGCTGTATCTTTGTCAAAAATAAAGGCCAAAAATAAAATAAAAACTACACATTTTGAATTTCTTGAGTACGAATCTCGTATTGAAGAAATTCTTCCTTCTTAAATGAAAAAGACTGAAAAAATTAGGTTTTCTTTTTACTTTTAAAATTAAGACTTTAAAGCCATGCACAGAGTGCAATAATTGTTTTCTGTATGACCAATATAATATTTCTCTAGTGTATATTTTTACCTTCAATTTCTTTTTTTAAGTATGCATCCTCTACCAATACTATTTTGGGAGACAATTGCGTTTAAACAAAAATTTGTTCCTTCAACTTTGAACGCTGATATTCTGACAGAAATTCGAGGTCTTAAAAAGATTTAAATACTTCAAACTATCACAAGATATTTAATTGGAGAAAATTCTTCAGCTTATAAAACCTATTTTAAAAACCATACCAATACTGTATTTTTCTTTTTTTTAAAACACCTCACCATTTTAGAAGGAGTAAATGGGAACACTGAGATAAAGATATTTACGAGGTTAGTACTCAAAGTTCTCAGAACGGGCCATTTCTAACAGAGGGTATAAAAAAATTTATGCAAATTTCTAAACTAAGACCCTTTGGTAGAAATCATTGGGTTGGTTTAGCTGGAATTTTTCATTTGTTTTTACAAATTGGCGCCAATTTCAAAATTGCGTGTATCGCGTCAAGATGAATTCATCACGTCAAAAGTTCCGTTCAATGATTTATCTATCATTGTGGTCTCAATCATAAACAAAGTTACGCTCCACTTCGATAGACATTTTATGACGAAGCCATATCCCGCGCTATTGTTCGCAACTGGTTTAACGAATTCAAGCGTGATGATTGACCAATCTCAGTGATTATTCGTATGAATAACGTCCCTCAACACTGACAACTGAAGATAAAATCAATGCTTTACCGCTGATGATAAAGACTGATAAGAGAGAAATTTATCAGCAGATTCATGCGAGTATAGGCATTGGTATGAGTTAAGTACGGAAAATGTTACCATGACCTCTTAGGCGTCATACTCGTAAATATGATAGATTTATTGGTGTCGCGAAATGTTAGAAAAATTCAATGGAGATCACTCAAATTCTGTATTCGATATCATCATGAGTGACGAAAGTTGGATATAATATAACAAACCCGAAATTAAGAGGCGCAATTGGTGTTTTCTTCTGAAGAATTGCCCACAAAAGTGAAGAAAAGAGGTTGTATCGTTCTTCGGAAATACGTGTTATTATGCAACGAGTGTTTTAGAAAATGAAGGAAAAATAACTGCTGGTTGATAATATATCAGCAATTGTGTCCATTATTTTGGGAAAAAATGCAAGAGCAACACCTTCACAGTAGAAAGTAGAATCATCCTGCATCATGACAACGCTTCCGTACACTCAGACAGATGAACGACCGAAATTTTTATTACGTCCAGCGAGAAATTATACCATGCGATATCTAATAATACCAAATAATAAATGATAAACTGCGAGGAATACGACTCCCACGAAAGCGATGAAAGAAGCGGTGGCAGCCTTTGAAAAGGCCGTGGAAGAGACTCCCAAGGAAGGGTGGTCGACTGCTTCTCTTAGTAGTTTCATCGAATGAAATGATGCTTGGAGTGACATGGAGACCATTTTGAAAAAAACTATAAATAAATTATATACTAGCTAGTTGGTTCCATTTTTGGTATTCTTAAAATTTTCAGTATTACCCTCGCATAAGATGTCAAATTATTAAGATTTCTTTTCCATATGTCCTTAATATCCAAAATATGTCAAAACGGACGAAAATATTTAAAAAATCACTTTGATTATGTTAGTTAATCAAAGTGATTATTCGAGATTTTATAGTTCAGAGATTTTTTTGTTTCAGAGATTTTATAGTTTACTCTCACAAATCGGAATAAATAAACGACTACTTACTGTAAGCAATTTATTGGAGAGTATATAACATTGGTAATTAAATTTATATCGTCACTGAAATCAAAATTATGGTGTATTCCCCGTTGTACAGATTTCTTTTCCATATGTCCTTAATACCCAAAATATGTCAAAATGAAGGAAAATAATTAAAGAATCACTCTGATTATCTAACATGCGAGTTTATTTTATAGTCTATATATAAATTTGTGATTCTCACTAATTGGAATAAATAAACGACTACTTACTGTAAGCAATTTATTGGAAAGTATATAACATTAGTAATTAAATTTATTTAAAAAATGTGTGGTGTATTCTCCATATTGATTGCACCATATTTTGTGTGAAATTTTTTTGAGAATCTTGGTTTAGAGTTGAAACATGAATTTGTTTTTTGGTTTAGAGTTGAAACATGAGTCACCAAGTGCAATTTTATGTAGGTGAACGATTAGTTGAATTGCCAAAATTATCAAAACATTATAGTTAATAGTTATTGTAACAGCACAGTTAACAAGCAGTTGAATAGGAATGACCATATATTAGTAAAGTTGAACAGATACGATTGTTATATCTAATTCATAAATATTATTATTCTAATTAATAATGAATAGCTAAGTGAACAGGTCGTATGTTTAAATTAAGTGCACGTTGTTATAGTTAATTTTGACAGTTTTTGTGTAATGAATAGATGTTTATGAATGGTATGTTAATAAATATTTTTTGGAGTTGTTAGTAGAATTATAATTTTGACAGCTTGATCGATGTTCTAGGGTATCTTAAGATCATTAGCTTATTGTGCAAAATTTATGAAATGAAAATTTTGATACATTGTCGCGATAAGGTCAAAAAATCGTATTTAATGAATATACATATATTGTCCATCTTAATAGTTTCATGAAGTTAAAATGACAACAGAAAATGATAGAATGGTTTCTTTCTTTAGTTTACTATCAGAAGAAAATAATGTTAAATATGAATAACTCTTTATGTTAGTTCGTTAATTACTGATATTAATTGGTTTAATGTTGAACTGCTTATTCTTGGCTTACCATAGCAAGAATGTGGAAACTATTGAATTAAGAAAAACTATAGCTACATTTTTGTTTCAAGCTAAAGAAGAGTCAAAGTTCAGTTTCCAGGTTTTGGGGACAGTGTCCACAAGGGTATCATCACGACCGCCGCATAGCCACGAATCCGTTTGTTTACCAAGATGAAAAATCTTGTACAATCACAATTTATTAAGTTAGCAAACATTAACTGTCACTAATTTACAAGTAACTAAACATTTCTTTAAAATAGAAACAAAGAAGCGTTTGGAATGGGAATGCAACTTTTCTCGTTATTATCGTGTCCTATTCAAGTTTGCTCATAATCATAGACCTCAACTTCTCCGTTCCGGGCATGTTGATTTTCTGGATTGACGGTATCTCTAAACATTTATTCATCCAGGTAGCTAGGTTGGGGTATCTGAAATGGAATGGTGTAAATTCGATTATAAATTCAGTATTTTCCTGCCCGTTTTATTTTAATTTTAGATTTAAATCCTTTGTGTCCCATGGCCATATATTACGTTCTCAACTTCTCCTTATATTTCTTATGCCTAAATTTACTTTCTTATAAACCATAGTGGGTAGCTATGAGTACACTTACGTTGGGCATACTGCCAGATACTGGCATAAACGTAATATATATTGTACTTAGAAGTGCTCGATCGATTTACGTTTTAAAAAGTCGTCTAGAAAAATACTAATCTTTTGTTTTTTTACCAAATTTCATTTCTTTTTCTTCTATCTTATCACCTTCAATCCCTTTTCATTATTCATCTTAATATTTAAATTATTTGTATGAATATAAACGATAATATTAAACTGAAACAATATATCATATCACAGGATTTACGGTATCAGTTAGTAAGAACATATAAAAAGATATGACGACGTAGCAAAACAAATCCATCAACCACTAGCACTCAAATACAAAGTAATCATGCACAGACACACCCTGCTTCAAATATATATTCAATAATATCTTAGAAAATAATGCTAGGGTCGGCAGACCTAAGCACATAAGTCAAAAAAGTGAACTTTACAAAAAAAATAATTAAAGTTTGGATACAAGTATTAAATCTACTTTTATTTCAAATAATTACATTAATAAAAAGTTAAAGCTTAACAAAGTTAAATTTTTTTGGATACAAGACTTTTAGATGACTTATGTTATATGTACTGGGTAGGATATCTGACTTATGTGAAAAAGTTCGTTTCACACAAAGCACTAAAGCTAATTATTATTTAACTATAAAAAGAGTAAAGAAAAAATTAAATAAAAAAGTTAAAAATCTGCTTCGTCCTCATCTTCTACAATGTCTGGATCCATGTTTCGAATGTTATCTTGGGTAGGTAAATATGGATAAAAAGTATGAAAGCCTCCGGTATTAATGGAAGTCATGATAATAAGTTGTCTTTTTTGATATGGGTAATGGCTTGTTTGAAATAATCGATACGTGTGCGGCAATAACCCGCTCGTATTAAATTCAAGAATCGGAATGGCGCATCTCTATTCAATACATCTTTATATAAAATCATGCCAAAATAATTTTCATAACGTAACCAACTTTTATCAAGCCACTTGAACTGCACCCTTTCTATATCTTTATTCCTTAAATCCTTGACCCTTTCAAAAAGAAAGAAAAGTCCAAAAAGTCATTAGATCTCATTCCACACACCTCAAATTTAGCGCTACTGGATTTTATAAGCTGAATCCAGTTATGCAGGTGGTAAATTTCTAATTTGGTTTTCGTCTTCTTTTTTCTATTATGCCATGATCAGTATCCACTTTTAAATGACTATACCCAGGAACCATAAATTTGTGGTCAATTTCTTTAATTCTTGCATTCTGCAAAACCCATATAAACATTGAACCGATATGAGATTTGCGATTTTGATCAGCGTATGTGCCAGAATAGAATACATGTCTCGTGTGCCTGGGTTTACAAAACATTTACAAATCTTTATAAAGACAGGATGCGATCTGATTGGCACTGCAACGACGGTTTCGTACTATAAATAAAACAAAGCTTTACCTGTCTTGTTGTCATGTAGAGTTATATTGAAGGTCCACAACTGGCATTTATAAAATGCGATTGAGGAATTAGTGCTGGCGTCAGTGGACATTGTTGCAAATTAAACGTGTATACTTGTATTGTTTTGATCACTTTTGTATAAGCTTGTATATAAAGCTTTCTCAGAATAGCCCTGATCCCCTAATATCTTATACTGTTCATGTCCGCTTACAATAATAGCCTTGGTGTCCTCATTTACAGTACACAGCATTTTTATTTTGAATTTATCACAAATGAAACACGTATCGGTTTGGGGCTGTTTAAAAGATAGATTTCATTTGTGGAAATCTGGGCTGTAAATGTTTACAGAGGGAGGTTTTTCATAACCCTCACGGTATTAGTTGTACGTTTCTTGCAATGTTAAATGCGAAGGCAAATATTTTTTTGAAGTGCCCTTTTTTCTATAGTGGCTTTCGTATGACGGTAATGATAAAATGTGATTTTTTATGTGTTCACGGGTACCATCTGAGATGTTGTTCTTCGGTACAATATTTTTTCCACGCATATCATCTGATTGTGTGCCACCTGTTGTTGATCTTTTCTTTAAGGCTACAGTTTTAATAAAGTTATTACTTTCATCCAATATTATTAACAAACAACCTTGACAAACAGACTTGCGCTTACCATGTATCATTAAAAAATACTTATTTATTTTAAACTTTTGGTTATCTGGGTCAGATGTACGCAAACTCATGGTAGTTTTATCTTCAATTTTCATTTAAGATGCCATATAGGATGTTCTTTTAGAATGTGAACCTAACCCCAGTATTCAGTGAATATAACTTGCCTATCATTTGATTATATACGTTCTTTACATTTCATCCTACATAAACGTAACTCTTTCATTTGCCTAGCTGGAATCAATTTATCCTTTGAGGTTTGATATGCTTTTCCAAGGTTTCGCTTGAGTTCTTTCAAGAACTCGCAAGCTTTTACCGGGGGTATCATCTGTAACTGACCTTTCAAGCATCTGAGGATTTCTTCACCTGAATTAGAAGAAGAACTACTTTTGATCCCCGGTAAATGAAAAGGAGGATCTTGCACACAGAGTCATCGCTGGAAAACTCCAATTTTTCTAGACTGCATGTCTATGTATTGGTAAAATGGCCATTATATATAGACAGTTGGAACTGGCCAGTAGATGTACACGGTGTAGGTTCCACAGGCATTTGTTGGATATCATCATTTGAAAAGAAATTGATCATTTCGTTGAATCTTGTAAATAAAAACATGCTAAAATATGCTTTTATTTCACTTAAGATGTTGATATATTTTAATCTCAAATAATCTTCAAAATTAACTATAACTCAAAATTTAAAATTTTAGAGCTATCATATCCTCCGTATAATGGTATTTTCACTCACTTTTTTCCTCTCTGCAAACTTCTTTCTCTACATGAACCGTAACACAATAATCCGTAACACAATGTCACAAAACACAATAATCCGTAACGAATGTCCGTAACACAATAATCCTTTACGTATGTTACTAACACCTCGGGTAAAAGAATTAAAATCAGAGCAGTAGAAAAATATTTGTTTATGCAAAAAATTAATTCATTAAGTACCCACTTATTTACAGAAACATTCACCCTCATTAGCTAACAGTCTCAAGTGACTCCCGATAACATAAGTCAACACTCACATTCATTGGCGACCAAGCCTAATAATGTTATTTTGCACTTAAGTCGAGTTTTATTTATTTATTTATTTCTGTACTTTAATGTATCTAATTGATACACATGGCGAATTTATTGCTACAAAAACAATCTCTTACAGCAAACCAGAACACAAGTCCAGCCCCGTTTGACGAGCGGCCGGGAATCGAACCCGGATCCCCGCGATGCGCCTCGCAGTCAAAGGCTGTATGCCTTGTGATCAACCCAATACACCACGGTGATGACTCCACGATGAGTTATGTGTTTTAGTAGAATTCTAGTGGGCCCTTGAAGTATTGTTTGAAAAGGAGCAGATATTTGATACAGCAAGTTACATATGTTTTACTTGTGCGCTTTAGTCAGGTGGCAGATTGATAAAAGTCAGTAAATTTATTAAAATATATTGACATTTTTTGACTTATGTATGTGCCTATGTATGTGTAGGCCTGCCGACCCATATCACTCTCATCCACTGGAATAATTTTGAATATCCTCCACTTTATTATAATACGAGCCGTGACCGCGCTTTCGCCCGCTTGGAATTTTGTTTGTGACTATAAGGGTATCATTAAAATATCAAAGTACAAATTTTTAAAAAAAAAGTACAAAACTAAAAACAATACATATTTTTTTTAACATGTACATGAAAGTCGCGGGAATTTTTTAAATGGTTTTTTTAATTTTTGTTTGTTTATGTTTTTATTTTTTTATATTTTTTGCATAATTTTTTGATTTATTATTTTTTGTGATTAATTACGCCTTTTTAATAATTTTTTTGCGACTTTATATTGCACTCTTTTGTATTTTGTAATTTCTGTTGTTATCTGTAGTTAACATATTTAAATTTATTAGTGGCTTAGAGCTTCTCTGTACACAATGTTTGACGTCGTGTTATTTTTTATTAGCAAAACGTACTGTTTCTCTCGAGTTCCAAATTAGGATAAACCAATATATAGTTGGCCATGGGAAAAAAAATCTTTGGGTAAGTCGATTCCAACCAAAGAGAAGGTTTATCCTTGGGACTTATTAACAGTCATTGGAAATTATGTTTTTCCTGGAAATTGCAGCTGTTTGACAGATATTGGCAAGTCTGTCACGACACGGATTGTCTCAGGGCCCCTCCAGAGACCCGTAACGACCTACCTCACGCCACACAAATGTGCAGAGACCTTCGAAGATCCTCAAAAGTGTTCCGTATCTACTGTCAAGCGCTTTCGTCCAATAGGATTAAAGATTGTCTTTACTCAATGAGCCAATCACATCTTTATTTTTTATAAAACGCTTTTTGCGAACGAATTAAATGACTCAAAGATCAGTCTACTCTCAACCAAATCACGGTGCCTAAAGATATCAGGTTGTAAGGAGTCGCGTGAATCTACTCTATAACTGTGTTGATGCAGGCTCTCTATAAAAACTTTACGCGCATCATTGTGCCCACCGCAGTGAATACAAGGTCAGTACGTGACGCACCATATCTTGTACTGATTTCACAATATTGCCAATATGGCGAGGACGTGCATTATTGTATAAGTTGAGCGGCTTACGAATGATCAAGTTAGATCGGTTTTTATGCAATATTCTGTGCAACTTCTTCAAAAATACGTTGCTATCATACTCGGTCCATATGGGACTCTCTCTATCTATCATAATAATGTATATTTTATTTGTCATAATAATTGCTAGCTTTGCAAGCTCACTCATCAATTATTAAGCTGTAACTGACGCCACTCCTCACTGAAATTGCATCCTCCTCTCCACGGAGGAATCAATCCACTTGTTGCAATCATGTGAATTGTTTGTGAAATATTCCTCTCAAGTAATGTGCATTGAAAGTTTTTGCCAAAATAGGCTAGTAGTTTCGTTGAGAAACTCGGCTACCACCAAACAATAACACATACCTTCCATAGTGTTGCCAACTTGTACATGTGTATGAATTGTTCCTTCTAAGCAACATGCAATAAAAGTTTCACGCTAAATAGACTGGCTAGTAGTTCCATTGAGGAAATTGACTACATAGAAAACGATATCTCAAAGTTTTTTTTTATAATATTTATGTTATTCAGGCGAGGCATGGCGGATCTATTATTATTTAGACTTTTCTAATTTTAATGTATCGCCCAGCTCACATTTTTGTTTTGAAGTTTGTAATGTTAGAGTTACATATTTACATACGCATATTTTTATTATTTTGGAGCTTGCACGGTTTTTCAAAATGTTTCGATATAGATGTGACATAGGGTTTTTTTAATATTTATTTGTATATGTTTTTATTTTTTCATATTGCACTCTTTTGTATTTTGTAATTTCTGTTGTTGTCTGTAATTAAACTATTTAAATTTATTAGTGGCTTAGAGCTTCTCTGTACACAATGTTTGATCTCATGTTATTTTTTATTAGCAAAATGTACTGTTTCTCTCGAGTTCCAATTTGTGATTGAAACTCGAGAGAAACAATTCTCCAACCAACAACAAACCAGAAACCCACCAACCAGAAACAATACTTCAACCAGAAACAATACTCCAACAAGGGTTCCAATTTGTGATGAAGATCTAGCAATTTTTACTCTTCTTTTCTTCTTTTCTTTCAAATTGATAAATTTACTTTGCTTCATCATTTGCCTTCAGGAGGCTGAACAATACAGACACTTGTGGTGGCAATAGTCTGGTAGGTATTCAGTCTTGTACTACAAGGATTTATAAAGTGACTTTATTATTAATGGATTTCTAAAGTGACTATATTTTTATTTAAAGCAATATTGATAAAATCTTTAAAAATAAACATACTTAGCCCTATCAATAGGTACGATGACGTCAAGGCTGGTAATGTTTGCAATGCAACAGATGTCGGCGATTGTGAAGTTTTCCCCGGTGAGCCAGGGTCTACTACTGGACAACAAAGCTTCGATGAGCTCGTATGCTTTGTTGATAGCTATGATACACTCCTCGGGTATGCATGTTTGGCCTTTCCATATGATCGTCTCCTGGAATCATTTTAGAGAAATTAACCCTGTTTACAATATTTTATTCTATTAAGAATAATCCCTTCCATCAAACAATGTGAAGTGATTGAATTTTAAAAGCTTATTTTTACTGTACAAAATAATAACAAAGTTAAAGAACGTGTCATGAAGGAAAAAGTTAAAATGCGAGAAGAGGGTTAATATTGCGAATGAAATCAGGATAGGTATGGTACTATAAGACAACTTTTGAAAATATATATAGACAGTGTATTTCCTATTCCGGATACAATGTATTCAATAATAATTTTGTTAACATTATTGCAGCAAGCAATCCAAAATATGCCATTAGGCTAATTGTTATTTCAGATTCAATTTTTGGATGAAAAAAAGATATTGAATCGTTAGACAAATGTCTAGAAAGGCAAAGAGGAAATTGTAAAACCTTTAGTCCATTATTGGGGAGGATTTAACAAGATGGAGTATCTTGAAAAATGTCTATTGGTCATTTTAGGTTAACGAAGAACATTATGCTTCCTAAGATATACAAGTTCAAGAATATATTATTCCAGCTACTCACAGCAGTCCCCCTAAGGGCTGGAAATAGGATGCCGCTATCAAAGTGAAGTCGCTGATCCACCAATGCTCGTTTCTTTAGATCCTTAGGGTAGAGTGAATCGTCACTGGAATATTTTCCAACCAGATACGCAGCAATAGCATGACTGAAATATAATTCTGGAGTTATTGGGTGATTTTCTTTTACACGGCAATGGCACACCAACGGTATTGACATGGAAGTGGGGCTGAAGTAGCGAATACAAAACGTCGCCACCTTCTCGTTATCGGCCATTTACTGGAGAGATGTGCTTATACTCGTATATTTTCATACATTGGAGTGCCCACTGCTGAAGCGCTGTTGCCATCCGGCGGAAAGGGCATATTTGAGTGAAATTCTTATCATTTTTCACTTATTTGTATATAGCTTTAAATTTAAACTTTTCTTGAGAGTAATGCTAATTGACCTTTTATCGTTTTGGCTGTTTAAAAAAATGCTTACTGAATATATGAATATACGTTTTTTCATAATACAATACAAGTGTGGGAATCATTTAGATGCATCTTGGATGCATTTTTAATTAATAATCTCATATTTGATGCCTATTTCCTAATATTCTAAATATTTTCAGATGAATACACAAAAGGCACAGATGTGTATGTTTTCATCTTGCAATTATTAAGACATGACGAATTTTGCTTATCAATGTTCAGAAATAGAATGATCACTAGATCATTCTATTTCTGAACATTGGTACAGTATCTTAAATTAAATGTTACACCTCATAAATTAAATGTTAAAGTCTCGTAAATGAAATGTTACAGTCTCTAAAATTAATATACAGTCTCGTTAATTAAATGCTACAGTCTCATAAATTTAACGTTACAGTCTCAAATTTATCACACCTCAAAAGTTAGTGTCATCTTATTATCTATTTAATTGCAACATCTCAAAAAATAAATGCTACTGTCTCATATATTAAATGTTATATTTTCATAAATTAACACATCTCAAAAATTTGTTTCATCTTATTATCTACGTAAGGAAGAGGAACTCACAATCGTTGTTTGTTCTTATGTACATAAGATAATGAAAAAAAAATTACGGCTGTAAATTATATTACTATGTAAACGTAAAGAAGTAAAAACAAGTTGTGTGGTTTTAGGAAACCACGATAAAAGTGAAACTTTTTTTCAGATTGTAGGCATTTAATTGAGAATTTTTCGAAAGCTACTTGATTTAGGATTTTAAAAGTAATATTAACTTAAGACGTGAAAAAGGAAATGATAATAGTAGACAAGATATATAACTATGAATGTTTATTTTACTCTGCGTACTAAAGTACAGAATACATAAATAAATACAATGTTCGGTATGATATATATATACATATTAAAAACGTAGATCAATATTTATATAAATCATTGAATTATTTTAAATTTCGATTATTTGATCACTAACTTCGTCTTCGCTTTAAGTCTCACAGTTTATAAATGTAAATAATATTTTGTGGTAACTAAAATAAGTAAACATTGACATGCATTCCATTTTTTCAATGTGTCTGGTAAAAACTGCATCGATCATACCGTACCATACCAACGCTGCACAGCTGATGAGAGCTATAGGTACCGCCATATTGGTTTCTTTACCCCCACTCCGCGGCCGACTGTAATGCGACATGCGATAGGTAAACGAAATATTCTGAGGCGATACAATAAAAGTTTCACTTTAAAAAGAAGTTTAGATAAAGAAGTAAACTGTATCCTATTAAGTTACATATATGTACATATGTAAAATAAACGTAAAAATGGGCTAAAATATGCTAAAGTAACTGATATAAATACTTATAGTTTGCACACGGTAACTATGTACGATAGTTCCACTTATTACATAGTTAATAAAAAATTTATTCAATTTTATTAATTGGCAGTTATAATCACTAAACAATTTAAAGAGTAAACCTTAAAATAAATCTTATTCGTTGATTTTTTTAAGCGCTAATAAGGTATTGATTTAAAATTAAACAACAAGAAACCGTTAATATAAAGTAACCTCTTCACTATTTCATGAATTAGATTTTTCGAGTTAGGTTGCCTTATCCCTAAGCATGCGATGTGTGTGTGCGTATATATATATATATATACACACACATATATATATATATATATATATATATATATAAATTTATATATATGTATGTTAAATATTGCGCTGTTGCTATATTTTTACACATATCTTATATCTGTTATCTCGCTCACGCAACGGCATTGCGTTGAGCAGTTTGGTTCCGAAGTGAATAGTGATAACACGTTTTTGCGTCCGGTAAGAGTTTTTTTTTCAATTTTAGTTATTTGATTAGTGTTGTTTTGTGTGAATAGATTCTAGCAAGTCACCTATGTAAATCGGAAATGTATTTATCATTGTAACACCTACAGCAGACAACCTTTACCTATGTGTCATAGTTTTTTCTGAAACTTAAATAACAAACAGATTGGCGTGGAGAGGAAGACATTAGCCACGCGTCGGGAGGACACTTTACCCAGAGTAATCTCTTCATCACTTTCCATTAAAAATGAGTATTTTTTGTTTCAGTTCAAGACCCAAAATGCCCTTTAAATATAAAGAGAAACAAGACAGTACAAGAAACATAAGAAAACGACAAAGGAAAATCTATTAGAGGTGTTGCTATTGAATATAAAATTGATAGAAACACATTACGGGATTATCTAAGCGATACGAATAAATAAAATAAAATGAGTGAACAAGTATTTATAATAGAGGAAGAAAAAGCGTTTGTTGACTATCTTCTAACTTGTAGCAAATTAATTATAGCTCAACAAGAAAAGAGGCTATGTAACTGGCGTGTGTATTAAAAAATTAATTCCAAAAACTTTCCACAGTTTTGGACTTCTAACATCTGCGCAGGAAAAGATTGGTGCAGAGGATTTATGCAAAGAAATCCTGAACTTATTTGGAGAACCCCGGAAGTAACCATTCTATCAAGATCAATAAGCTTTAATAGAAAAAAAGTTACTGAATTCTATGAAAATGTTAGAGAAGTTAGAGAGAAATACAAATTTGGAGTCCACGATTGTGATGAAATAGGGTGTTCGACTGTACAAGAGGGTCTCAAAGCCTAGCAAGCATGTGCGTCAAGTAGGTCGAGTTACTTTAGCTGAGTGCGGCACTCTTGTGACCGTATGTTTCGCCTTCAACGCTCTGGGAAATGTTATTCCATCGTTTTATGTTTTCCCAAGGGTTAAATATAACGATATCTTTGTAGTTGGTGGACCGCCAGGTTCAAATGTCGATTCCTATCCAAGTGGATGGATGACAATTGAAAGAGTTGTGACATACATGATGCAATTTGTGAAATATTCCAACGCTTCTCTCCAAAATCAAGTCCTGTTTATTCCGACAATCACGAGAGTCATTGCAATATTGGAGTCGTCTAATATGCAAAAATGTATGGAGTAACTTTGCTGACTTTACTAATTTACTGCAGCAATAAGATGCAACCTTTAGATGTTACCATTTATCAACTTTCAAGTCTAGATATAACGCAGCCATGAATAATTGGATGCTAAGTAAGCTAGGGTGAACAGTTACAATTTATAATACACTCGGTTTTGTAAGTACCATTATGTTTCAGACTTTCAGCTAATCCAATATTTTAAGTGGATTTTGAAAAACTGAAATTCATCCATATAACCCGAACATCTTTACGAATGAAGACTTTTTATGCTCTGCAGTAACGGATAGAGAAATGATTAGTGGGATTCCACCACCAGCACAGGAGGTTTATTCGGTAACTTCGGCATCTATAGCGCCGAAACTAGCTTCAGATGTATCCGCCGATCGAATCATCTCCAATATCTACTATACAACGTCAGTTAGAATCTTCAACCACTGCACAAATATTAATGGAGAATATGGAAGAAATATCTGCGATTCTTATAGCTAGTTCACCATAAATTTTGACTGAGGAGCTTTCTGAGCAAGCGGTCTCAATATAATACAAACATAGCGGTGAGGAGCTTTCTGAGTAATGAGTCTCAATATAATACAAACACAGCGTAATACAAACAGTAGCGGTGGCATCAACTTCTTAACCTCTGGATTTTTCAGGTGTAGATTACGATTCAGGACAAAATCAAAAGCTATTTTTCCAGAAATTCTTCTACTTTTTCCAAAAGTTGCTCCTAGAAAAAGTAACCGTCGTGGTAGACAGCCCGGAAAAAGTAAAATTTTGATTAAACTCCAGAAAACAGGACCCTAATATTGATTATGAAACAAAAAAAACTAAAGTAACTTAAAATAAAAACAAAGGTAAAGCAAAGAATCTAACAGTGAAAAGACAAGTTTTACAATCCAGTGACAGTGAACCCAAGTAAAACCATAGTGAACCCAAGTAAAACCATAGTTTCTATAGCCCATGAGATGAAGTACTAGAACATAATGATAATTGGTTTTACTTCAAATGTGCAGCAAACGAAGAGATGGATATGAAACTTTGTGCTTTTTGTAGCAAATATGTCCATAAAATATGTGTTGGATCGTCTAAATATGATGAGCGAAGTTTTTTTGTCTTCAGTGTTATAATTAAGAAATATAATTATAATTTGAAGTGGATTTATTTCTCATGTTTTTAATTTTATTTTCGTTTTACAATTTCAATAAACATTTTAATTTCCGTTTATTTTTGAGAATAAACAAGGTATTTAAGGCTGATTAAGTACTTAACAGTTCGATAAGTATAAAGTCAATTATTTGTTACCTAAACATGTGTTTAGGTACTTACAGATGATTACTATTACGATTGCGTTGTACCAAATTAGAAACATTTTGTTTTACACTAACTAAAGTAATTTTAGTATTGGTGTTTCAAGAACTCGTTGTGATTGACATTAGTGTTTTATATCAAAGATTATACTACTTTTTGTTAAAAATGGCTTCTAATATAGTACTTATTATTGTCATACTTAGTAACTGTGTCAAAAAATAAAATATTTGTGATTGTAATTAATTACTTATGTATACCTCAAATATACTCAAAGTTACCTAATATTCTCATTTTGTTATGAAAAACTAGTGTCTTATGTTTAAGATTAAATTTTCTGTAAAACTATAGTTTTTTTACAATTATTTTATTTTTAAATCTGGGTAATAGCTCCCTACTTTGGGGATCAAGTTTCCCACCTAGGCGGGAGAAATTAGCCAAATCTCGTTTTAGGAAAATTCGTTAATAAAAGAGAAACTATTGAAGTTATGTCGAACATTCTTAAGAAAAAATGTTGCTAAATAAGGTAGCTTAAAATATAACATTGAAAATAGAAATATACAGTCATGGACAAATTTATCATTTCAGTGGAGGGCGGGTATATTCTCACGTACCCTCCTTATGTTTTCTTATGAATAAAGAAGGATGAATGAAATAATTTTTTTTCGTTTTTCTCATTAGAAAGTGGAACCATAATAAGGGTTGACGTTCTTGTTCAATTGACAATTTTGTTCAAAATCAATGGGGTTGGCGGTTTTATTTCTTGGTATGTTTTCTTGTAATTCTAAAAGGTAGTGTTTTTTATAAAGGTACAGTATAATATTCAGACCAATTTATTGGAAGAAAATTGTTTTGTATCTTTGCTAACCAACCAATTGATACTTAGATGAACTTTTTGGACTTACCTGTCCCAAATGCAAAAGTCGTCGTCTTCTAGCATAGGAATGGTATGTTGAGGATTTTTCTGCAAATAATATAAACATTTATCTCACTTTTTAAAAATAGTTAGAAGGTTGGAAAACTATCTGTGTAAAAACCTATAGTTTTCTAACTTTTTCATTCTTGTTATAGTCCTAATGTGAACCTAACCCACACATACTTTAATTGACTTGATTCTTATAAAATTATATTTGATTTGTTATATTTAGATCGAAAACAAAATTAAATGATGTACTACATCAAACGTCACCTAACGTTGTAATAGTAAACTTTAAAATTATATTCAGAATTTCTAGTATGGGCTGTTTCCGATATATATCAGTATATATTATTTTACAGCGCGTTGGTCTTTCAAACGCTGTGTTCTGGGAGGGTACGGTCTTAACTTTATTGCCTGATAAAGTTTAGTCTACAGAGCAGATTTAAATAGATAATAGACATAAAAATGAAAGTCTAGTAAGTAATTTTAAAATAAATGCTTTTATCAAAGTTAATTTTTTTTAAGCTATACTTAAACATAAAGGGTCATTTCTAACATTTTTGTCTCTCTTCATTTGTCCGGGTTAATTTTAGATACGGCTGAAATAGTAGTAATCCTTATAGAGACTTTCTATTGCCATATTTTCAGTTTAATTTATTTTGATATCTCAAAATTTTGTGGAAAGTTTTTCATGTAGATTACATGGAAAATATTGTTGGGCGTCTGGGCTTAAATTGCGTTGCAGGTTTTTGCTTTCTAACGTATTCCTTGTTCACAAAAAATGTATTTTGTTTAAAAAAATTTTGAAGGATAATTGAATTTAAGCAAAAATACACAGTATTCAAACAAGGTCGAAGTTCGGTGCTTGTATTATAATTTGATGTAAATGCAACTTAGAACCAAAAATAATTTCAAGTCTTTCCTTCTGTAAATGATACAATGTACATAAAAACAAAGTATTTAATCAAAGTAATTCCGCTACTATTACTATTTTAATAAAAATATCTATTTCAAAATGTTCTTTGACGAAATGCTGTAATTTGCTCTAAAACATACAAAAGAGAGGTGAATTTATGCAAACCTTTGTTTATTTTAATTTTTGGGATTTTTGCGTTGTTTTTTCATAAAAATCTGTGTTTGTATTTGCATATTTAGTGTTTAGCGTCACTGGAAATGGCAATTAAACCGAAAAAAAATATAACAGGCACTTCATTGCAAAAACGAAATTCTTAATGGAAATATTCAAAATAATATTTTATAATAAAATAACTGGGAGCGGAAATTGATTTTCCTAAATACATAGTTTTTAGCACATATTTATTCATTTAATAATAAATAACAAGGGACATTTTTATGGGCGCTAAACTGTATTTGCTCCATATATTCATGTTTTATTATTTATTATTTCACCTCCGAAATACTGAATATTACAACTTTGTTGTATATTATTACTCAGAATTTGTATAAAATATTGATAATTAAAATTACAAATTTTTGTTTTAAAATACACTTTAAACTAATAACGTGCCGACTACACCGCAGATTTAAAAGTTCTATTATAGTTTTGTCTTCCATCATTAAACGCAATGGAACACATTAGATATAATAAGTTGTACGCTTTGTTATAATGGTAGTATTTTTCAAAAAAGGAAGACGCTCTTAATCCGTTTGTATTTTTTTTTTATATATGGTCACCTCATATCTCCAGCATTTCTCAACTAATTTGGATGATTCTTCTTTCATTTGGAATGACATACTAACAGTATAACAATGCCAAATACCAATATAGGTAACATGACAATTTGGTAAGAATTTGACTATGGAAATATATATCATAGAATTCCACAAAATTGACAGATTGAAATAGCATAGGTACCGTGATTGAGTTTAGATGATATAGGTTCAACCGATCTGGATGATTCTTTTTATTTGGAGGGTATACTCGCAGTATGGTCCCATGAAAATTTGGTGAGAATCTGACCGTGAGAATTGGAGATATATCATAGAATTCGTCAACATTGAACAGCACAGGGTCAAGAGCTACGTAAATTTGCCCTTTATCACAATCAGGACGTCATGATGAAACCGGAAGGTTGGGACAGGAACTCTTCAGTGATGAGGAGTAAACTCATTGAGTTTGGACTCGTTTGACTTGTCTTTATGTAGCAAGAAAGTAATAGGGTAAATAGGTAGGGTAGTAAATATGGATACAAACTCTATATTTTCAATCTATGATCCATAAAACTTGATGCTGCAGGTGTGCGGCCTGACTAAATCGTGAGACTTGAAGATCAGCTGTTATTAAATTAAAATTGCTGGTATCAAGCAGAGACTGTTATTGAATCTATCATTTCATTCCACATTTCAACTCTTCAATTTTGATACTACAGATGCATTGATTGCCTAAACAGTGGAACTTGAGGGTCTGCTGTTTTTAAATTAATATTGTCGGTCTTAAGCGGAGACTCTGTTATCAAACTTTGGGTTCAAACACAATAGTTATTTTGTAATAAATTGTAAAAAAATACATCGAGAAATAGCAAATTTCCAATATCAAATTGGAAATTAGATAAAAAAAATAAATGGATAGCTGCTGTAATGTGCTTTCCTTTTGACATTGACTTTGGATGGAAAATTATAGGACATTGACTTTGGATGGAAAATTATAGGACATTGACTTTGGATGGAAAATATAGACTTCCGATATTATAATTTTCCAACCAAAGTCAATGTCAAAAGGAAAGCACATTACAGCAGCTATCCATTTATTTTTTTTATCTAATTTCCAATTTGATATTGGAAATTTGCTATTTCTCGAAGTATTTTTTTACAATTTATTACAAAATAACTATTGTGTCACATTTCGAAAATTTGTTTTTCACGCATAAAAAGTGAGGTACGAGTTCAGAACACCAAAAAGGTTCATTTTAATGATTTTTTAAGTCAATTAACATACATAGACATGATGTATTTAAAAAAATAATACTCAGTTGTGATTATTTTATTATAAAAATTGATTTGAAAAAAAATTCCTGCAATGTTTTTTATTGCTGAAGTATTTTTGACTATTTTCACTTTAAATTGATTATATACTACACTCTCAAGAAACATCTAAATAGCATAATAACGTCGTATTTTATGTATCTTCTTTCATTAAAATATCAGTCAAATTCGCATTTTTGCTGAACTGCACTGCTCCATAAATAAACATGAGAATATACGTAATTAAATTATATTATCCATGACAACATATAAACAGGCGCCTTTAGATATTTCTTTTTCTGCTACAGCGAGCGCTGCGATCGATTTCTTTACCCCCACTCTGTAGTCTGCACCCGGCCAATATTAATCACTGAACGACTCAAATTCGTGAATATTTTGTATTTACCTACCCAATTTTATCTTTATCGGTTTAGTAGTTTTGGAGTTATTGAAGTGGAAAATATGGTCAAATAATATTTCGCTTTGGTTGTAAGGTTTCCTGTTTTTCCAGCACCCCACTTATCAGTAGATTTTCAAAAACTGAAGTAAAAAAAAAGAATGTTCAAGAAAACTTAAGCAAAGAGAAAAAAGGAGAAAAAGAATATTTAAATAAGGATTTTGCAAAAAACACATAATTACAAGGTCATTACGACGTTGGAATTTATATAGTTAATTAAACCATATATTCAAAACTATTTTAAACCGATCGTGAGATATATCGTCCTTTTTTAAAAAAAATGTAATTTAATTCTATTTTTACTATGCAATCCGGCATTTTTTGACGGTTTTTAAGATAAATGTTCACGAGAACTAAGATGTCAACTGAAACGAAACAGTGCTAAAATCGCCATTTAGTATTAGTGGACAGGTTTTGATTACTTTGGGTCCGTTCTTACGAAGGAATAGAAGTCTATGATTAGCTCCTGGGCGCTTATACAGTAATAACAATGGGTAATAAGTAATAATTACATAATAACAAGAGATGATCAGTAAAATACAGTACTAACAAAAGATTCATTTTATTAATTACGGATAGTTATTTAAATATACTTCCTGGCAACCAATTGTAGTTATTTCAGGTAAATGCGATATTTCAAAAAATGCCGCTAATAGTCTATCATTGAATATATTCACACGCGACATCTTATCGATCTCGTATCATTGAATATATTCACACGCGACATCTTATAAGGCTCCTTCTTTTGGTTAATACCTATATAAATCTACCGATAGTTGGCGTTAGGATGGACGACCGCTAGATGGTGTGAAACGTCATGAAATTATCTCTGGTGTCTATGGAGAAGGGACATTACTTTAATAGGAAATATATAGATCTAGGAAATATGATTGACTTTTAGGTTTTGTTAGATCGAAGTAAGGTCGATAAAGTGATACACTTAAAACTCAATTTCGCTTTTCGATTGGTTGGTTTGTTCTTAATACCAGATTTTTTAAAATTTAATGAAATGAAATTTGGGAAAAAAATGACACATTTGCTCAGCGATGGGATTATTTGTAATGTATATTACAAAGGTCGTTAACGGTAACAGTAATAATAATAATAACCTTCTTAACATCAATTGCAACATGGGATTACGAAGTAACCAATTTACATAACAGATGGCGTAATTTAAAAGTATCTGAAACAACAATGTGTCAAACGAGAGCGAAGCCAATTGTGTGTGTGATTAAATTTAAATTCATTATGTAATATCGAAATTTATGGATACAAAGTGCCCAAATTTGGAAATCACAATTTTGCGCACTCAAAAGTTGTGTTGCATCACATTTTCAGATCTTTGAGCTTTCTATAGGTTGTATATGGAAATGTGTTACTAAATTAAAATTCAATTATTAATAATTAAGTTAACACCGCCATCTAGTGGATAATTTTTAAAATACATTTTTATTCATTAGTTTATGAAAATCTAAGTTTGGGAAAATACGCATTGGGGGCATATCACAAGAGTGCCATAACGAATCAAGTGAGAAGAACAAGAGATGGGTAAACATTTATTAATGGTAGTTACAAGACAAAATAAGAATATAGGTATAAATACGATTTCGATGGACCGCGTCATAGCAAGTTTCAAAATATTTTAGAGGTTATTTTATCTATAAATGGAAACGTCAATATATCGACCTGAATTCCGAGCCAGCTGCTATCTGTAAGCTAAGTATTGAATGGATCCGTCAGCTTGAGGTTGTTTGAATTCAAAGAAATTTGTATTCGAGTTTTTGGAAAACCCAGTTGTATTGATAGTTTTATATAGCATACGCTAATGCTAGACAGAAAATACGGATTGGATATGTCCGTTAAGGGTTCTGTATATATTTTCCACAGTTTCCATAAAAAAAAGAAAGAGCCGTCACGAGACGCCTGGCAAATGTGAAACATCGTGCTCGTACAAGTAATATGCATAAAAGACAAGATTATTACAGGAACTAAATATAGCATAATGAAAAAATAAAGTATTACGAATTTCTTACAGAGAATGGTGACTTTATTTAATAAACATTTCTTTCCAATTAATACAAAAATAATAAAGCACAGGTTATGTGTACCGTAGTAAACAACAGCGTCGAACTGAGCGAGGAGGGGGTCGCGTAGTCGATTGCGCATAGCGACACGTCGCCATACCGTACACTCTACTACATATAGACTATATATATACCTTAGTATAGCGTGGCGACCCGTCGCCACGCCAACGATCCGGATTATACCTGCGCCTTCACATCAAAAAAATTTATGTTAGAAAATGCTTCTATTCTTATCCATCGTCTATAATTCAAGACAGTAAAAGAAAGTTAGCCGTAATTTTTCTGTTATCTGTTATGTATAAAATAAAATTTCCGCATTTTTTACGTCATATCCTTTGTGAACGAATAGCAATGTAGTTCAACATAATTTTGAAAAGGTATTTCAGATTTTGCCAAAAATATATGTACAACTGAATTAAATTTAGAAAGTTACATGGTTTTGCAATTTTTTTACTTACTTTATTTAATTTGTCTTAAGTATTATCGGATTAGGGACACGATGTCGAATCAAAAGTATCGATACTTTACTCATTAGTGTTATCAAAAAAAGTACCGAAAGAAAGGTATCGATACCTCATGATGACGATAAATTTCCTGAATGTTATGTATATTTTTAAAACCTATTGCCATATTCAAAATCCATACAAATTTGTTACCACCTTTATTATGTTTATAAAATTACATCCATCAAACAAATTTACAAATATGCTACAATACAAATTATGCTCATGTAAATGAGAAATTTAATGCAAATCCTATAACAGTTTTTGTCTGTAATAGAATAAAATAACAATTTAATTAATCAACGTTTTTATTTAAATCGATAACGAAGAAACAAAAGCAGATTAACAAAACCCTTATTTATTAACAAAACCCTAGATTGAATATATTTGGCGTTAATTTTGTAGAAATTTATTATCATTTAATTTTTAAAGATCTTTACGAATTGCTCACCTGAAGATGTCGTACAACGAAACCTAGGTCGTTGTTAAGAATTTAAATAAAGTAGAAATAATACTACATCACGTAGTTTCAGTTAGTTGTGAATGAAAATTAAGTGAAAACTCTTAGAGAAAAGAAAGAACACTAATAATACTCTAAAATGTTTTTTCACTTTTATTTTGTGCAATCATTTGAACATAAAATTTTGATCAATCGTTTCGCTCGGAGTTACGAACTGAAATGTGCTTTAGCGCTAAGTTGGTTATCTTGCTTGGAACGGAACAAACGAATGATGTCTTTTCTCAAATTACAAACAGTTTGAAGTGTTGCCAATATGACGATACATTAATACTATTGTATTGTCTCCATGCATAGAGAGGGTTGTAATTGAAAATAACATTTTGGAGCGTTATATTACAGACAGAATTACGAGTTAGATTTCGTACGATAACTGTTGTTAAGTACTCATATGAGTAAAAGTATCGATTCAGAGGTATCGAGTATAAAATTATCGGTATTAAATTTTGTACGTGTTAGGAGCATGATATTTAATGAAATCTACCTCCGTTATATTTCATAACTTCACTAACAATAGCTTATAGACTTAAGTTTTATATATTTTATATAACAACTAGTTGTTATTTTAACCATGTACAATTATCTTAATTATGTATCTAAATAAATTTAAATCAGATAATCTGAAATCCAGTACAAAGTCAGTTCCTTATAACACTTCGGAATATATTACATCCTTCGTTTTATTTCCTTAGAGTAGAGATATAAATTGGTTTTAACCACTGTTTGATCTAGATAAACAACATAAAGTTGACGGCGAGAAAATGTTTCTTCTATTAAACTGATTCAAACATAGTTGAAGGTTTGTTTAGTCGCTCCCTACCTTGCACGGTTAAAGAAGTGTTTCGAGACTTCTGTTATATTTGTTTAACATTTACATACTATAGTAAAGAAACATAGTTTATAATCTTTCGGAAAGTATATTATTAATTTAAATAAGTTACTATAATTATTATTTATATTAATTTAAGTAAGTTGTATAGTAAATGTTTAAATGAATGGGCATTGTTTAGCAAAACCCACGAGATTTCTATAAAAATATTAGAATTATACAATTGTTTATAAAATTCAAAGTTTTTGCAATTTTTTTAAATTTATTAAAGAAGTAAAGTTTACTTGTGATATAAGTTTTCTAATTAATTACTAAAGATGAAAATTATTCTAACAATTTGACTTTAAACCTATTGTTAACCATTTTATTTTTAAACATAAATGTATATTTTAAAGCTGAAAGCATTGAATGCAAACAAAAAAAATTAAAAAAAGGAGTTTTAAAACAGTTTTCTGTGATTATGGCACCTGCATTAATATTTTAAAATTAACATTTCGTGCTTTGTAGTCCTCTTTTTAAATATATTATCATATGTCTAAACATTTCTTTACTTTTTTCTTAAAATCCATTAGATTAAAAGTAGAAAAGGTAATATATTTTGAAATCGATATGTAATTAATTGCAGTTTAATACCCATAGATTATTTCCTTAGAAAAAAAAACAAACTTCTACCTTACACCATGCAATTTAAATTACTGCATTGGCAAAGGTTATCTCCGTACAGAATTTCAGTTTACTTCTGTAAATGATTAAAAAATTGTAAAGGTGTCCGTTAACAAAAAGTTTTATAAAAATATTGATTTGCAGGTCCATTAGCACAAAGTTTCACAAAAAAGATCATTTTGCAGGCCCATTAGCAGAAAGTTTCACAAAAAAGATCATTTTGCATGCCCATTTGCAGAAAGTTTCACAAAAAAGATCATTTTGCATGCGCATTTGCAGAAAGTTTCACAAAAATGATCATTTTGCAGGCCCATCAGCAGAAAGTTTCACAAAAAAGATTATTATCTTCGAGCAAGGAGTAAATGAAGTATTGTAATCGTTTCAAAATTTGGATTAAATTTTCCGCGGACGTCTTATCAATATATTTCATTAAAATAGTTTAAAGGATACAAAATTATATATCTGCGCATAGGCGGGTGTGCTTGTAAGTATGTGTGAACCCATCTGTTGGTCTAGCGTCTAATTTATTTCTATAAAGTTTTATAGATAGGACATGTGGTTTCAGAAATTGGCGTGAACAAATAAATAATCAAAGTTTTCCATCTTATTTGTTTTCAAGTTTCTTCTTACTTTATAGACATGTGAATGTATATCCTTGAAAAAATATTGTTTGAGAAAATGAAAAAAAAAGGTTTCTTTTTACTTTACAGATATGTGGGTGTATATCCTTGAAAAAATGTTGTTTGAGTAAATGAAAAAAAAATGTTTCTTTTTATTTTATGGACACGTGGGTGTATATCCTTGAAAAAATGTAGTTTGAGTAAATGAAAAAAGTTTTTTTTTACTCTATAGATATGTGGGTGAAAAAAATATTTTTGAGTAAGGTAGAAATGTGTGCTTAAATTTCTTTTTCATTAAAATCTCTTTCATACTTCGTTATCAGATCTATTTTGACAATCGTGATATCTAGACTATGATATCTTAGTCTAGAATTGTTTACCGATATTGAAAGTATCCTTTGACGGAATAACATATATTAAAATTACATTCAACCATATTAATTATTAGTTGTGGATAATATAGACGTGTGTTCTAATTATCAAGATATAATTTTAAAAATAGTGTAAATATTGTAGTAATTAAATTTCGAATGCATACTATGCTCTTTAAATAAAGTAGCATACGCGCATTATATTAAATTATACATAAATAAAATATTAATCAAAAATAAAATGTAATTCTTGAAACGACGCACTCCGTGTTGGCCGATGCCGAAGGGACCCGAGTTTTGCCGAACAGTGAACTCGCTTAGCCGATACCGAAAGTAGTCGAGTTTACCTGAACAGTGAATTCGCTTTGCCGATGCCAAATGGAGCCGGGTTTATCCGATTCAGCACCACCGACTAGTGCGTGACGGCTCAGTTTCGTTCTCTGCTCAGAAAAAGTGCGCATGGTGCACCCTAAAGAAGTTTTCACTTCGAAAAAGTGCAGCTATTATGTCAAAATGTACATGATTTTAAGTAATGCTGACTCGTACTTAATCGCTTTTGTATTTAGACCTTGTGCCAAAAAATGGGTAAAATACCGTATAATTCGCCATTCGCATATTTGGTTTTTGTAGGTATTGTGGGAGTATTATAAGGCACTTCGACGTTATAAAATTAGGAAGTGGGTTTTTGAAAGCCAAATATAAATTTAAAAACGCAGTATTGTGAGAGGTGCCCAATTTTGATATTTTTTTCTGCTCCATTGACCGCTTTAGGAACGCAATTTTGCTTCACAATTGCTAATAATATTGTTAGTTTCATGTTTAATTTAAATTGATGCGTATTGTTTTTTTGTTTTAATAATTATTGTTTATATTGTATTGCCTACAGTTGGTATTTGGAGTTGCTCCTGGTACTTGCGGATATGGAACGTTTTGGGACAGCCTGTGACTTAGATATGTTTTTCTTTAAATAAATAGCTACACTTGTATTAGCCGCATTATTTTTATTTTGGAAATAATTAAAATTGATGTACAAGTTTTGAGTTTATTGATTCGGTAACATGATATCCTAGGGAGGTTTTAAGGACATAGGTACTTTTAACGGAAATTAATTGTTGTGTGGAATGTTATATCATTTTGTTTGTGAATAAGTACATATTTCTCTATATTAATTTGCTAGTTTTTGTTTGTGGTTTCGTTCGGGAGGATTTTCGAGATTTAGGTGTAAGTTTTGGGCTCTCGAGACAAGTACATATCACGTCATCTAGCTGACATATTCAAGTAATAGCTTTAATACATGTCACATCATCTGCTGACATATTGTTGTACTAAATTATTACATTTTACGAATTAAACAATTTCTTAGGTTAAAAAGCCTATATGTTAATTAGAATATGAAAACTGCCTACAAAAATTACATGAAAATTTGCCCAATCGATTGACCGAAATGAGTACTGAACATCTAAACAAATTTTTCATAGTGTTAGCCATATCACGCAAGCGCAGGAATATTTATAGAAATAAGTACGTACCGCAACGAACTCCTGCGTGAGATGGGCACCTTCGAAAATGTTGACGTCGACGAGGTTCGCCTCCAGGCCCAGCAGGTCGATCACCATTAGGGCAGCTCGCGCTGGTGGGCTCGTATCCAACTTGTACAGAGTCAACACCATCTCTGTAGCTGACAGTTACTTTTTCAAAAAATTTTATTATTAACAAACAATTAAGTATGAAATTTTACGAGAATCGTGTTTTTTTATGCTAATCATTCAGTAAAGGACAGTGACTCATCTTAGAATTCGAAAACTGTGTTTTCAAGAGCGTCAGCCGTTCAGATGAAACTGCGAAAACCCAGCAAAGCGTGACCGAGACACTAGCATGTAGATAGCACAGGAAAATCAAGGAAAGTTGATTTGTACTTACGGTACCTAGAAAGATTGACTGTTTCCCGATCTGAACGTATGTCTAGGAACATAAGGTATTTTAGATACTGGAAGTAATATTGTTGTAAAATTACATTCAACCATGGAAGGGAAATAGTCTAGTTTGTAGTTGTAAAAGTTTTTAATACTGAATTTTCGGATGTCCTGTCTTATTATCCTAAATCTCTATATTAACGGTAAGTACATCGTTTATGTATGCTTTTATCAGTTTTATTTAAAATTTCTCCTAAAGTTCAAACATTTAGTTCAATTTATAGCGCAGTGAAGAGATTATACATCACGACACAATTTTACGATCAAATTTTCACGATAGCATAGCTAAACCACAAAAGCAAATATATCGATCTAAGGGAAAAAACTGATTACATTTATAGAATGAACAGTAAACAGGATACTAATTTTCTAAGTGGTCTTGGGTTCAGGAATATAATTAATCGTGCACAAATGGAACTTATGTTATTTTTAAATTATTGTAATGATATTTAATAAACATTTAATTTTAATTTCAACACCAATAAATAAACAGCTGGATGTTTTAAGCATATAAATTATCATGGTTACTCAGACCTTACCGCCATCTAGCGGAACGTTTCAACTTTCGAGTGCTCTACTTTACCATGGTAGTATTTACTGTCACAGATCACTGAGCAATATTTTTCATGATTCAAACATAGTTATTTGAAAGATTAAAATTATTGTAGTTACATACGTATAATAAACATTTCGTTACCAACTTGTAAATTTTTTTAACATTTGCAATACAATCGATTATTGTACCGATTTAGCGCCACATAATATTGTTTAGAGCAATGTTTGAATTATCGAGTGATCTACTTTATCATTAAATTTTTACGTTTTTACGCTGGCAGATGTCGCTGAGCAACATTTTTTATGATTCATGTACATGTATTTCGTCTTTCTTCTCATTTACAGCCGTTCTTCCTGTTATAATTAGAGGTGCGCAAAATGTATCAGTAAAAAGAATATATATATATATATATATATATATATATATATATATATATATATATATATATATATATATATATATACGATCTAGTTATAGATATGATCGTAAGACGTGTGCTATATCCTTATACTTTCACTCACGATTTACATATATGTTCCTAAATACGCATACATTAAAACCTGAACATATATACATTTTTAGAAATTTTGGGCAAGGAAAGATTGAACAAAAGGGATAATCACTTTAGTTTTCCTGTATAACCCTGTTTCTTTCATGATTTCTGTCTCAGTAGTTTCGGAAATATGGAGGTGGAATTTCAAATTTTTGCATATTTTTAGAGTGTCTTTTTAAACATACATTTTATAATTGTAAAAAAATCATCATAATAAACCTTTTCAAATTATACTTCATATGATATATAAAATGAGGAAATAAATTTATGACCTTAATTTACTTTCTTTTTAATTATTATACTAATATTTAAAAAAATATAATATACTAATATTTTAAAAATTTGGTGGTGTGGCTATGCCAACGTTCAAGTTTCTATATCGCATGGTCTCTATGAAAATCGGCTAAGAAAATAAAAAAATGTAAAAGCCTACTATATCTTTCGTAGGCCTAACACTATAGGGAACTTATAAAAAATTATGACATTTCGAATTATCGCTACAGTTCTCCTACAACCTTGGCGTGGACTCCTGAAAGCCCATATTTTTTTCATAATTTTAGATTGAGTAGTCTCGGAAATATTGCTGCTAGAGATATTGGCTTAGTAGTAAACGAAGAAAAAACAAAATTTTTGGTAGTAAGCTCTAGAGCGCATGATGTGCAATTGCTCCAAATTGGAAATTATACCTTTGAAGGAGTCACTCAGTTTAAGTATCTGGGAAAACTCTTTACCAGTAAAAATAGATAAAAGTTGAAACGGGGAACCGACTTTTGATGGCAAACAGTTTAAAAAGACAACTCAAATCAAAACTCATCTCTGTTAATACAAAAATACATCTATATAAAACTCTCATCAGACCTATGATTTTGTATAAAGCAGAAGAGAATAGGCTATTCATCTTTGAATGAAAGATCCTTCGATCAATTTTTGGAGCAGTCAAAGAAAATAATATCTGGAGAAGCTTATATAACAATGAAATTTATACTAAATATGGGCAAGTAGACATTTTGAGAGTAACCACGTCCTAAAGAATCAGATGGTTGGGACACGTTTTTTGACGGGAAATCTGGACCCAGTTAAAAAACTGACTTCCGCGAAGATAGAAGGTATAAGGAGAAGAGGAAAACCACCTACAAGGTGTTTGGACATTGTAGAGAAAGACTTAAAAATTTTGAAAGTCAACAGTTGGAGAAACTTTGCATCAAGTCGTACTGCCTGGAGAGAGCAGATTGGGAAAGCCTTGGCCTGCACCAGGCTATAGTACTGACAAAGAAGAAGACGTTTCGGAAATAAGGTAGAGAGGGGGTAGAGGACATACTTTTCCCATAGTTCTCAGTATATCTCAGAAAATATAATACTTAAAATTATTAAAAAAATATTTTTAAGAATCTTTTGCCGAGTTTCAACAGACACGTAAGTGATAAAAGGGTTCCGTTTCTCCTTTCAAGGTATGGAACCCTAAAAAGAACCACTATGAACAAACTTTAAATATCTATTGACGCCCTGTAAACTCAAGGCAATACCTTCGGAATTCGGAGTTATAGCAATTTAAATTGAGGAATTCTTTTAATAATGAGGTTTTATTACATATATTATTTTACGTTTATTAAAATGCCAATCAATAAACAAAGTTTTCTATCACTTACCTTAAAGTAAACCAGAGTAATAAAGTGATACCTGGAGACCTTCAGTCGACACCTGAATAGACTGTTCCAGTACACGTGAATACCTTTTTAGGGACTGCTTGCAACTGAGGTCTTCCGTGTAAGTGGCGTGGACAAAACTATTAGGCACTTCGTTCAATATGAAAAAGAACTATTAAATACTTCGTTCAATTGTTAATTTGCTTTTGCCTTGACATGTCAAACTGTGGTAGTCATTAAACATATGTACATTAACGACCGACAGTAATTGCTTTGAAAAGGCTTTCACATCAAATTGACAGCATTCAAGCGTGGGTCCGTGTTGTGACACGTGCTAATTTGTTAATTAATGACTTTTGGCCCATGTTTTCACCCTTGGGAAGATATATTATTGTTCTGCCGAATTTCTTATCAGAATTGTATTTAATGCAGCGGTACCCAAGCTTTTTCAAATTCATGCTAAGACGGGCTGTTTATCCGGGTGAAACCGAGACTGGCAGTCCATACTACATATATGTAATAATCAGGAAACTAAACTTTGTATGGCTAAAGTCAAGACAGACATATAAATATTTTAAAGACTGTTGTTTCGGTAATTTTCTTTCATAGACATTAAAAATTATTTTTTTTAGTTAAAATCTTACTCTGGTTTTACTACTTGGATAAATGCAGAATTTGCAGCATAGAAAAAGGATACTTTATAGTTTGTAGTAATTATTATATTTGATACTAACTGTGCCCACGGCTTGGTATGCACCGGGTTCTAAAAAAACAAAACATTTCAATGCCATTTTGTATAAGTATACTTCCACATTACATCATCAACCCCGCCAATATACATATGTCCGGGTGGAAAACTTCATCGCACGTTTTTAAATACATATAGCGCCGTTTACTATCGTATATAGGAACGATATACACTTATGTAATTACTACGCATCTAGTAGCTAGAGGCATTTCTTTGTTGTTTTTGTACCGTTGTAATGGAAATTAATTTTCGAAAATATTAAATTCATATATTTTCTGTTCGAGTGAACTGAAATAAAAATTAAATTTTATTTCATTTTATTTTTTTTTACTATTTTATTTCACTTGATCTCTATTCATTTCTAGAAACTCATCTGAATTTGGTCAGTAGTTTTCACGTGGTGCGTGCGCAAACAAACACACAAACGGACAAAAATTACAAAATGATCTTAATGCATTCTGTGACTTATTCCTCGTCTTCCAATTATTAGTTTAGCAAATATTTTCAGTCACGCATAATTTACAGTTTTATTATATCTATAGATTTGGTTAAAGATAAATATTTACTTTTACAAGAGCTCAAAAATGATATTTTAAGAAGCTTTTGCTTAAAAAATCGTTCCGATGATTTGCGGGTATTATGTTGAAAAAAAATTATGAATGATTATGTAAATAAGATAAGATTTTTAATCAAAATTATTAATTGCATAGTAATACTTACAGAGTGGCAGCCCTGTACTTAATTTTCTCAGCAGTCGAGGATACTTTGGAAACAAGTAAATTACGAAACCGTTTGCTACTCGCCTTTTGACAATCCCTGACCTTAGTGTGCTTAGTGATATTGTTCATTTTGTTTGCTATAGTTATAATTAGGGCAAGTACACCATCGTATAACCGGAATATATCTTTTAGAATAATTGTATCCAATTTTCGTTGGAAAACCAATTTATGTGTTATTAGTTGCTTTTGTCATTATTTTTCACGATAGTAGTAGTGAGCACCATTTTCTTTGTTTTCGCGTATGCGTACAATTCTTGTCCTTTTATGGTGTTCATCTATTACTTTCTTGGTTGGTAGCTAAGTATTTACTTTCCATCCTGGCATTAGATACGTTACATTCAAAATGTTGCACAAAACGCTTCATAAAATTCGACCTTGATAGTAGACTGTATCCGCGCGATAAATAAAGCAATATAGAGAATATAGATATGGGCTCTCAATCTTCGACGCGAAAGACAGACTCGCAATAGGTCGGTTTTTTGTAGTTATAATTTCGCGTAGTTTCATTTAATATATAGTCGTTAAATATACACTAATTATGACATTTCGTTAACTTTTAATTATAGTTTAGAAAAAGCGTTGATGCAATTTGTTGTAATAGTACAAACGATAAATATTTAATGTACGCACTTCACATGCTATTAACCTGTTAATGTTTGTAGTACACACATTAACAGGTTTTTTATGATCGGCGTTTTATCGTTTTTTTAATTCTTTTCTAGTTTCGTTTTTGTATCAATTACAGAACGGGGTCTATTTTTGCCGTAAATTTTATGATTCTTTTTACTTTTAATTTTATGTACCAGAGATTTGAATGTTACGATCCGATAACAGATAAACTGAGAAACTAAGGTGCCATATTTGAAGTGTTCCGTTTATCTACAGAGGAAGAAATCCTAAAAGAGGAGAAGGACCTTAATTTGAAGCTCATGTCTCTTTATAGAATTCAGTAGAAGAGATGACCAATATTTTTCTTTGTATCGATATCTTGGATCGATTTCGATCGTAACTATGTGATACGGTACAGCGATCTTATCGAGTAGTCACGATCCGATCTTCCAAATATCGTATCGATAGTGGAAACTTCTCAAATATATGTAAAAGTTTAATTGCAATAGAATAACTAACACACATGAAAAAGTATATGATATAAATGCAGTAGATAAGTAATAAAAAATATAATGATATTTGAATCATTTATAATCGTGATTATGTGATACAGTACTGAGATCGTATCGAATAATCATGATGCGTTCTTTCAACTTTCGTATAAATCGTCGAATTTTTTGTGAATATATGCAACAGTTTAGTTAAAATAGAATAAATAATACTTATGAAAAAGTATATGATATAAATGTAGTATATAAGTAATGAAAAATATAACAATACTTGGATCGATCCAGATCGTAATTATGATATACGGTACTGGGGTCATATCGAATATTTACGATCCTATCTTCCAAATATTGTATTGATCGTCGAATATTTTTGAATATATGCGACCGTTTAGTTAAAATAGAATAAATAACACTTATGAAAAAGTATATGATATAAATGTAGTAATGAAAAATCTAACAATATTTGGATCGATCCAGATCGTAATTATGTTATACGGTACTGGGGCCATATCGAAGAATCACGGTCCTCCTCAGTCCGGAATCAAGAATCACGATCTTTAAAATATCGTATAGATCGTCGCATATTTTTGAAAATATGCGACCGTTTAGTTAAAATATGACAACTAACACAAATTAAAAATTATATGATACAAATGCAGTAGGTAAGTGATAAAAACATAACAATATTTGGATAAATTATGACCATAATGTTATTTCATATGTTATTGTACGTGTCTAGTGTTTCACTTTGCTTTCACATCAACCGGGTAAAGTTTATACGAGGCAATATTTTCTGTTTTTACGAAGGCCCATTTTTTGGCGGAGCCACGGTTTTAAATGTGTTTATTGTATATTAAAACGTATTGTTACCCACATTCACACTTCAAAACATAAATACTCTTCGTCTAGAGTTCTAAGTTCCGCATGGAGTTACATTAATAAACCATAGTCCGCCATGACAGTCTGGTTTAGTAAACATGTCAAATACTATATTTTAAACTATACTCATAATTTAGTTAAACTGCTTGTGTGCATTGATTATTGATGCAATTAGTTCAATGCGATGTTAGTATGTTTGTCTCGAACTAAAATATCAAAGTGTCGTATGGTTTTTACGCTATTCCGTATTTAAACATAGTACGCTATATGTCTTGTACGCATGTGTGATCGTTCGTCTCAAAGATGTTGGAAAACATGCGCGGCGCGCTCTCAACTAGATATGCCATATGTACGAAACCGTGCGTGTCATTTGGGTGCACGCACACTAAGCAATATAAACAGTGCACTGCATTTTAACTTATTCACACAAAGACTTGACGCATGGTCGTGTGTGTAAAAATCTACAGTTTTTGCAAGTGTATGCCGCAGATAAAGATATACATTTATATCTAGACAAACAAATCAGAGTGTGGCTGTGTCGGGGATATCGTCGTGTGTTTTACGTGAATACGTGTAAACTAGCGTGACCCGTGCGAAGTCTTCGCAATAATTTATTCCATTATGAAGCTCAGATGACAGATCAAACAAATATTTTACTAAAATTGACATATAGAGGCGCAAGTATCAAAAGCATTGAGCTAAAGCGCCACTTTATTTATACGTGAGTGGATTTGAAATTAAACAAAAATTTTACCGACCGTCAATCATATTGACGTTGAGCCGTTAGATGGCAGCATTGCTGTTTTGTGTATATAATTTTAATAATTAATTAATTTGCAAAAACAATAGCAATAATAAATTTTTTAGTTGTGGATGCCGGTAGAGCAAGCAATTATCTATAAAATGATATATAATTTATGTGGATTAGTTGTGAGGTTTTTTCTAAAAAGGGAGAGTAAGATCTTAACCTTAGCGTATTAATATATATGATGATGATGATTAACGGGTAATATTTTTTACGTTGCCGGCATCGCTTCACTCTATAATATGGTGTTTTATGGATATTACTGGATTGCTCTTGAGAAAATTTTCCAACCGTATACGATTTCAATATTTAGATTTGGCTTTTTTAGGACTATAGGCCGACATTGTATTAAGTTTTCTTAATATTTAATATTATGGTTATAATAAATATGTATGGTATATATTCATTATAACCATTCCACATAAATATTTTATACACGCAATCCATAAATCTTAACGAGAGCTGTCGATTGAAACTCAAACAAGGGTCGTAGATTTTTAGTCAAAATTTATACTAAACAGAAATTATGTGACGAGACGAAACAACCTCAAAATGGTAGCGTGTCCCCCTCCGCCGTGCGCGATGCGTCACAGTACCCTCATTAATTATCGAGTACCACAATTAAATTTTGGATGTATATAAATGGACGTAGCTGCAGTGCCAAATAGTATCCTCCGATTTTGTTATCATTATGTTTTTTGAATTGCCCCTCACTATGGAAGCAAATTTAAAGAATATTCACGTCACAAAGAATTATTTACATTTTTAGGTTACGCTTCCTCTCTCTCACTCTTTACTAAGTAGTGGGGTGAAAAATGATTTAGATAGGTCTTTTAATGATTTTGAAGACCAGTATAGGTTCCAGTTATTTAGTATAGGTTCCAGTTACCACTTGAATATTAAGCTTGAAAATCGTTCGCAATTTGCCCCCTACCCCTCTTAAATTTTCATACAAGACTATGTAAAAATGTGGAAACAAAATTACGACAGGTTTTGATAAGTACATCAAGTGATAACGAGTGATACAACTTACAACTTAGTTTTGGAACTATATAAAAAAAACTCTATGTACGCAGAAGTATCGCAGAGGGAAGTTATTAAAATATTAAACAATTAAAAATATTAAAATATGCTTTACAATTATTATACTAGGAATTCAATGTTGCCAAGCTTTCTCATAACATGTACAGGCATTGGTTATTATCGATTCATAATTGACTAATATTATATATATATATATATACATACATATGTATGTGTGTATGTGCGTGCGTATGTGTGTATGTTTATATACACATACATACACACATATATTCATTTTTTAAATTTTTTAGCCCTCTTGTTAGAGTGCTCAACCTCCTATCCTCGTAGACTGGCTCTTATTTTAAGTCATGATCCTCAGGATATTTAGCTCTTGGTCCAAACCTACCAGGCCTTAAGTTGTTGGTTCTAAGGAATTGGATCTGAAACTTCTACACACCACACGTCCGTGCGCAAACACTCCATCTGCCCCCAATTCCCCGCCCCCGGTAAGTACTTGAAACGTCTAGGTATCGCGTAAATATACGCAAGGATGAATAATTATCTTCAAAACTGCTTAGTAATTGTCGAAGATAAAGATAATATTTATCATATATGGCAGTGATATTTTTATTTGTTATCAAAGCATTTATTATCCATATATATGTCGTCGCACGTTCTTTTAAGGCCTGGTTACACGGGGCGAGTTGGCGTGTGAGTGGCTAGAGGCGAGTTACTCGCCGCCAGCTATTCGCCTCGTGTGACCGCATCATACGAGTAACTCGCACGTGCGAGTGGGACAACTACTGGCATGCGAGTCACTAAAGTTTTTTCTTTTCACTCGCCACTCGCCTTCCCCCACCACACCTCCGGCAACAGCTCGCATCCCTCTCGGATGCGAGCTAAAGCCAGTAGTCCACAAGCCAGTCCCGGCAAATCATATTTTTGTGTATCATTCTTTTAATTTTTTTTTATTATTTTATATGTGCTTTGTTATTTTATAGCGATGGATGTAACCGCTTTGGTTATGGTATGAACAACGGCCACTTGTGGATTTTGCGATAACGTTGTTCGTGTAGACCAGCTTAGCCCCTACTGAATACGAGAGGACAGTAGCTGTCTACTTTCATGCCAGGAGCTCGCACGTGTGACTGGGCAAGGCGAGTCGAGCTACTGGCATGCGAGTAAACAGGGTGATTATTGTCCCACTGGCATGCCCGTAACTCGTCCTGAGTCACCGTGTAACCAGGCCTTTAGTTTTAGCAGTATATTCAATTTATATGTGCAAGCTTAATTTTTTTAGCTACTACTCTATGCTTGTAAATGATAGCATAATTTTATATGGCTTGCCTTTTAGTCTACCACTCTACTAAAAATTACTATATATGTTATTTATGTGCAAATTAAACATGAAAGAAAGACAAACAAATAAATAAGCGGACAACGGTTAATGTTTTCTTATTAGCAGGGATTTGTTAAAAGTGTCTTCCTTAATTAATATACATACCATCATTTTATTAAATACTATTGCAGTAGGGTATGGCGCAGCTGATTGATGTTAATTGCTTTAAATAGAGACTGTTCTAATCCATAATCATCTCTATTTTGATCACTCCATGCTTTCAGGTTTTGAATATGTTTTATACACATACGCCATATAAAAACCACCAATAACATTTTGTTTTATTTGAACATTCATTTAATTATGATTTGTTTATATATATTTAGAAATGTAAAGCGGTATCGAATGTACCGCAGCTTATGGTAAATGTCGTAGCTGCCTTGAATCTTAATCAATCCAATCTGGCGTTTATGATGATTTTAAGTGATTCATTGCCAGGTACGTTGATCTTTTGGAATGTTGGCAACTCTGAGCACTTCTTGAACCAGTCTATCGATTTAGGATACCTGAAAAACGAGAATATCTTAAATTTCACATGCGTTTTATTTATTTATGATATAACAAATAAAATTTGGAAATTTAGGGGTTGCGTCTTAAACAATATTATTATTATTTTTTCTCTAAGTTTTAAAGAACTATGATAGAACTTCACATTCATTTGGAACTCGGTATTTTTATCGGCGTAACGTCTAAAACCATACTATTTTTTCTGTAAGTTTTAAGGAACTATGATCGAAATTCGCTTTCATTTAGAACTCGGTATTTTTATCGGCGTAATGTCTTAAACAATACAATTTTTTATGCAAGTTTTAAGAAACTACGATATAGCTTCACATTAATTTAGGACTCGGTATTTTTATCGGCGTAATGTCCTAAACGATACAATTTTTTCTGCAAGTTTTAAGAAACTACGATATAGCTTCGCATTAATTTAGGACTTTGTACTTTTATCGGCGTAATGTCTTAAGAAACACTATTTTTTCTGTAAGTTTTAAGAAACTACGATACAACTTCGTATTAATTTAGGACTTTGTATTTTTATCGGCGTAATGTCCTAAACAATACAATTTTTTCTGTAAGTTTTGAGAAACTACGATACAATTTCGCATTAATTTAGGACTTTGTATTTTTATCGGCGTAATGTCTTAAGCAACACTATTTTTTCTGTAAGTTTTGAGAAACTACGATACAATTTCGCATTAATTTAGGACTTTGTATTTTTATCGGCGTAATGTCTTAAGCAACACTATTTTTTCTGTAAGTTTTAAGAAACTACGATACAATTTCGCATTAATTTAGGACTTTGTATTTTTATCGGCGTAATGTCCTAAACAATACAATTTTTTCTGTAAGTTTTGAGAAACTACGATAAAATTTCGCATTAATTTAGGACTTTGTATTTTTATCGGCGTAATGTCTTAAGCAACACTATTTTTTCTGTAAGTTTTAAGGAACTACGATAGAACTTCGCATTCATCACAACTCGGTATTTTTATCGGCGTAATATCTTAAACAATACAATTTTTTCTGTAAGTTTTAAGAAACTAGGATACAACTTCGCATTAATTTAGGACTCGGTATTTTTATCGGCGTGATGTCTTAATAATTTTTTCTGTAAGTTTCAAGGAACTATAATAGAACTGGGCATTCATTTAGAACTCGGTATTTTTATAACCGCTTATTCTTATTACTGAACTTGGTCGCTTTTCCACATTCACGTTTCTCGTGGGATTGCAATTAATCTTATGTCACTAATCGATCTCATTTTAGTTTCTATATAAATGTTACATTGTTTTTTTTTCTAAAATTTAATCTAGTTTTCTTAATAAAAACCATAGTTTGATGATGCTCATAACGCGGTTTTATAAAATCAAACAGGTTTATAATGTTTGAATTATTCGTATAATATTAGGTTTTTCTATATTTTTCATTTTTTTTTAATAATACCAGACTAGCTGACCCGTGCGAAGTCTTCGCACTATATCGCCATCTAGCGTGTTCCAATTATACAATTTGGCTAAGATATTTGATGTGTCGCCCACAGATGGCGCTCATGCCAATTGTTATAAAAATTAATTTTTTTATTAACAAAAAGATTTTTTTCGAATTTTTTTATATTTTTCGCCCAAAGTAGAAAACATAAGCTTTAAGTGGGTATTTTTTTTATTTTTTTTGGTGCAGTAGTTAAAGAGATCGAGCCGCTCGACCAAAAAACACCTTTTAGAAATAATATATTTAGATTAATGTTTAATATAGATATTTTAATTAAAAATACGAAAACGTTGAGTAGTCGTTACTTTAAAGGTTTTTTGCTAAATTATAAACAACGAAAACCGGTTCCGGAAGCTCGGTTAGATAATATTCAGTCAAATATTATGTAAAACAGGTATAAAGAGCTGACTGAGTATATACATGAAATTGATTTTATATAAAGAAAATAAAATACTGACGGGAATTGTCAGTCGGAAAGGCGAATTATTTTGTTTAACTGTGCGTTTATATTTGTATCTGTACAGTAAGGTAAACATAATAATGAGAAACAGTATACAGGAAGAAATAATTTTCATTAAAGTTTTCCAATAATCCACTTTTTAATTGGTACTTTCATTTGCGAAAACATTTTTTGAAAAGGAATTCAGTATATCTGCGAAATACTATAACGCCCTCTAGTCGACTATTTGTAGAAACTGGATTCGCGATTAGTTTTGTTGTGCGACGTTATTTACGTAACTAGTTTAGATTGCGTACCTATTTATATTACATGAGACTAAATAACTACTACGTAATAAAGTAACACGATTTTTGTTAATTAATATATTTAAAGTATAGAATGAAATGTAATATTTCTTCAAAAAAATGAAATAAAATGCTTTTTCCTCGAAAAGATAAAATAATACTGCACCTCCTGTACGTGCGTCTAAGGTTGGTAAAAAGTTTAGGTGATAAATCGGGGTTATTCTTTTTTCAAGAAGCGGTGGAAAAAATTTCTAGACAAAAGTTGTATTTTTCTTTTTTATATTATATTATTGGTGTAATTTTGTTTTAAATTATATTTTTGGTTGTGGGTGAAGATAAAATACAATCACGCTGAAATGTAAAAGCAGAGATTCCCGCAATAGGTGTTTTCAGCGAAATTTCTGCAAAAAGAATGAAAATTGACAAATGTATTCAAAAATTAGGATATGTGTTTTATCATACATCATACCCGTATAAAAGAATCATACAAATTCAAATATTTTACTTACTTAGTCTCGTTTAGAGGGACGAGGCTATTCATACTGGAGACTGTGGACATGGAGCAGATATCGGCGACGGTGAGCTGGTCTCCGGCAAACCAAGACCCGTTATGACTGGTCAGCAACGCCTCCAGTAGTCTGTAAGAGTCGTTGATTATCTTCTTTCTCTCGTCTGTCACTTTGCCTACTCCTTGGAATAAGATTTGACTCTGTTGGGTTTTACACCATTTGATTTGCATTAATATTTCATTTGACTATACCATATTTGGTATGGTAAGTGAGTGTAAGTGGTGCAACAACGAGATCATGTTTCCTTAAATGAGAGTAATAGATGTTTGAAATATTAACAATTGGAAAGGTTGAAATATAAAAAAGTGCCAAATTTTATGTGAACACGCCGAGTTGTTCAACGTTTACGTTTTATTAAATCCTATTTATGAGAGTTAAAAAAAGTCGTGATGATGATGCCTTTGAAAAGGGAAATTAACTCGGAACGCTTAATGCAATATTGCCTTTAATTTTTTAGCGAATTTTCTTTACGGGAATGACATTATCGAGAAAAATTTGATGTAGGAAATTTTTGAAAATTTTGCTGTATCCTTATTTCCTATGGATTAAGCAAACCGGAACTGGAAAAAATGGGTCGTTCGAAAAACTGTGTGTGTGTGTATATATATATATATATATACATATATATGTGCATATATATATATATATATACACACACACATATATATATATATATATATATATATATATATATATGTCTATATATTAATATATGAAGAGAAAACTTTGTACCCTTTTTTTAAGCATATTGCACGCTTGGAGAAGTGTGACATTTGGCATGGTCACTAACATTAAGTTTTAAATTTCACAGGTATTGTAGGGCATTAAGGCACACAACACATGCTAATGATGTATTTGTACACGTTTTCAGTTGACGTAATAAAACAAAATTTAAAAAAATTATATGTAATGATTATAGAGATTTTTGACAAAAAAAACCTCAATAATGTTCAAATTTAGAAAAATAATGAATTCGACCCGTGGGAGAGCACTAGTATACATATTTTCAAAATTTTTCCATATGAACCACAATTTCTGACAGACACTTTTCAAATTTGACAGAAAAATATTACTTGGGTTCACTGTTAGCTCGGTAGTTCACGTCGTTGTTCGAAATGGGCAACGTCGGGCAAAGAAGTGTGTCTAACTTTGTACTGCCAAAATTGCAAACATTCAGCACTATTGGCTTCTTCTCCAGTCTGGAAAATATTAAATAAACTTCACAGGGTTGCAAACATTGAATTGATTGCTACTAGTTTCATCTCACTACGACAGAGTGTTTTCGAGAAAATGTTGCGAAAATTAGGTATAGTGCTGGTTTATATACAGGTGTCCAGTGGCAAATTTGAAAGTTTGAACAACCATAGTTTCTGAACGCAACATATAAGAGGGTGCGGGGGGCGTGGTTAGAAGTGCAAGCGGTGCGGATGTTTTAGTAGCCATGGAACAGTGGAGTGGAGAGCACCGCGCTTTTGCCGTCGAGGCGTACATTTCGAGTGGATTTTCGCTGTCTGTAGCACGCTGTCGATTTAATAATCGTTACAGTATTCGTCGATTACGTGATGGACCATCGATCAACCTCATTTAGTCATAGGTAGCAAGGTTCAGAGCTACAGGATAAACATTAAATAGGCCCAGACTAGGACCTACACCATTGGTAGCCACGGATGAAAATGTCGAGCGTGTTATGGTTTCTGTCGTTGAAAATCCCCGTTTATCACTGCGTACACGTTCATCGATATTGGGAATTACGAAATCAATTTTACAGGTAATAATGCGAAAAAAGCTCAAGTTCCATCCATATAAAATTCAAATTGTTCAAGATTTACACGATTCTGGCTTTGAATTAAGAAAAACTTACGCGGAGGTGATGTTGTTGAGATTTCGTACTGCTACTCGGATGGGCAACATATTCTTTAGTGACGAAGCTCACTTTCACATTGGAGGATATGTGAATAAACAGAACTTTCGTTACTGGGATGTCCACAACCCAAGACAAATGCATCCAGAGCCTTTACATAAGCCTAAAGTAACAGTCTGGTGTGCCATGTCTGCATCTGCAATCATAGGGCCTTATTTGTTTGAAAATCAACGTGGCCAAACTGTAACTGTGAATTCGGAGAGATATGCCCAGATGTTAAATGACTTTTTCAGAGTAGAACTACAGAATAGTCCATCCTTCAGCCAAAACACATGGTTCCAGTAGGACGGGGCCACAGCTCACACTGCTAATGTGTCCATGAATGCAGTGCGGCAGTTATTTCCAGAAAAAAATATATCCCGAAACGGTACTGTACCGTGGCCACCTAGGTCACCCGCGATTTAAGCCCATGTGACTTTTTCTTATGGGGATACTTAAAATCCGTAGTTTACAAAACAAATCCGAGCACTGTAACACAACTTAAAGAAAATATTCGAGTCGAAGTCAGTAGGATACCCCAGTCGCTCTGCAAACGCGTTTTTGAAAACATGCGTGCTAGACTCGAAGGGTCTGTTAGACTCGATGGCCGCCATTTGGAAAACGTGAATTTTAAAAAATGAAATCTGCATTTGTTGTTATAAAGTTAAAATAAACCTACTTTGTATTAGAGGTGTAGTTTTTTTTTACAATTATTCAAACATTGAAATCTGCCACTGGACACCTTGTACTTGATACGCCTTGGGTCGGGAAATAAAATTTCCTAGGTGTACGTGAATTTACGTGCAGCCTTTTTCATCTCCAGGAAAAAAGAAGAAGTTGTTTACAATCGAGATAGAAGCTTTGGTGTTTAAGACATCCATAGGTTTTAAATATTTAAATTGATAAATACAAAAAAATATAATCGCGTGCAACACAGCACATGTGATAGAAGTGAAACTTCTTTGGCGATTTAAATCTCGATTTGTAAGAATATAGTAAGGGTTAAAAGCAGGGTGAGAAAGAATGTATTAAGTGTAAATTTGTATAATAGATTGTACTAAATTTGTATAAGAAGTTTTGAATTACTATACATTCAGAAAAATTAATAAAATGTCATTAAAAATCGACGTTAACATCTAATAAAATTTTCATATAAATTTACATAGAAAAATGTCAATTAAAATAATCACAAAACACAATGATAAATATTAATAAGACAACATATGCGTGGTACCTCAGCCGTTCATATGTAGCGACTGAGGCGAACATATACGACGCGCTCATGCGCGACACTATCTTATTCAATCTTTTTACCGTTGGGTATACGTTGCTCTCTTTTGTTCCACTTGCATGGCATCGGCATACATAGCTCTCTTTCATTTTCTCTCTACGTTATATCTTTCTTCTCCCTCAAGTAACGAAATGTCCTTAAACGTGACGCGTCCTTAACATTTTACTCTCAATTCTTGTCCACTTATCCGAATCGAATCGCCGCCTAAAAAGTATCATTTCAAAATGATCAATGATTGTGAAAAGAGGCAGCCAAATTTCGTGTTCTCAAATTTATCCAATTTTGAATTGTATACACATCGGTAGAAGCGATTTTCAAATACTTAAGCATAAAATAGTGCGCTGCACAAGCGATTGAGGCAAGTTTTGCAATACTCAGTAGCTTTCTCCGTGATGTTTCAAAATACTTACAGTAGTTCCTTGTAGCGCCGGGAAAAGTAATCCTGAATTAAAGTGTAGTCTCTGATTGACGATGGCTCGCTTTTGAATATCTTTTGGATAGAGAGCGTCATTCTTAGCGTATTTATCCGCCAGGTAGGTAGCGATGGCGTTGCTGAAATTTAAATCGGGGTTATTTACATCAAAATATTTATTAAGTTTTGCATGAGAGTTTAAGTTCTATGTGTTTAATAACTAGCAGCAAATACTGGCTTCGCTGGTTTTTTTTTAAGTAAAACTTCTTCACGCACGCTTGACTTAGGGAGTAAGCTGGTGAATGCGTGACAAGAGCGTTACGAAAAGTGTGATCGGGCGAGGCGAACGGAAGTTGAGAGGGAGATATAAGTTAGTGAAGACAGAAAGAGAGAGAGTTATGTTTCATATATTACTGTAGGGACAAGAGAGCGAGGTGCGAGCACACATTTTCTTTCTCTCTTTCTCTCATAGCCAGTTATGTTTCGTATATCTAAGACACAGTGCAAGCCTATTGTCTGTATCACACTGTAGGAGCAAGAGAGAGCAGTGCGCGCGCACATTTTCTTTCTCTCTTCCTCTAATAGCCAGTGCATGAAATATATATATATATATAATATTTTATTCAAATACATTCCTAAAACTGTAATGTATTATTAATGTTAAAAGAAATGAGAAGGGTTGGGTTGCGGGAGTGAAGAAAAAGAGTGAGGACAATGATTATGTGTAGAATCGACAATGTTCCAGAACAATGTAGTAATTTCATATTGGAAGTAACACATTTTCTAGGTCGACTAGTTTCAACCCCCATATCTTCCACACCCTAGTAGTTATCGCCGCGCAACCATCATAGTGCACGATGGAAGGGTTGTGACAACTATCATGCATAAATGCCATTCGTTTGCGATATGCAGTTTTGGCCGTTTTTATATAACATATATATATATATATATATATATATATATATATATATATATATATATATATATATATATATATATATAGATATATAGAAACACACCCACGGCCAATTTTATATAATGTATAGAGATATATAGAACAAAGATATTTTTTTCTTTACTTCCCGTAAAGATCAATGCTACAGGATGTATGTTGATGACAGATATAAGATGACTCTTGCCCCACTTGGAAAATTGTTGCATAATTGAGCTGTTAATTTCATTGAACCTTTTATTTTATGCAGATCACAGAGCTAGATGTTTTTTTCATAGAAGTTTTTTTGTTGTGTTTATATAATACAATAAAATTACTGGCAGGTGTTAGTCGGCAAGGCAAAATTTGTAGTTTCTGATAATCTATACTGTTTATACAGTAAAGAAAAAGTAATAATGAGGAACAAGCACTGGAAAGAAATATTTAAAAATTGAAAAAACCATTTTTAAAATGACGAAATATTACAGCGCCATCTAGTGTCTAATTTATTTAGTTGTAAGACATTATTCGTACTCTTGATGCCAGTATCTAGAATATAGATGGCGCACGTATAATATTGCTGTACGATTGAAACGGGATACGTTCAGTATTCAGTATTAACATATCCAGTAAAAAAAATGTTCTACACCAAAAATATATTTAATACAAAAGAGACGCCGAAAATTTAAAAATTGTTTTTGTTTCAAGAATATAACAAAAATCAACAATAAATATCGTACGACTTGATGTTGACGTTTAATGTTCGACGGTAAGTGAAATTAATTCTAAAAGAATTTTAATATTTATAAAGCGCAAGTTCCAGAAAATTCAAATTGAAATTCAATGAAAAAATCTAAATTTTTGAAGTCAGTTTTACAAATATATGTTTTCTATATATTCAGATAAGTGATGGGACAGAATTTGATTGTGTTTAAACTGAGAGTGCCATGATACTGTGGTGTATGGGCGGACAGATCGATAGACGGACATGCTTAAATTTAAGGATCCTCTATTTCCTACAGTATCCTAAAGCCGCATGTTTGTTTCTTCCCTTGTAGCAATCTAGGGCAGCAAATAACGTAAGCTCTGACATTGGTTAGTTATTATTATAACAGTTTGGCAATATATAAAACTGAATTGGAAACTTATTAGTTAGAGATTACAATGGATTTTTTTTCATGCACAGAAAACTAAGTTGCATATCCTCACAATGGATATTTATAAATAAAAATTAAATGCAATTAAATTACCTCTCAAAGATATTGAAACCATTATCATCCAGTGTTGGTACGGTGTGAATGGGATTTTTCTGAAAAAAAAATAATTTATACCTTTTAAAAAGCATAAAATAGTAAATTTATCACATAATAACATCGCAAATTTTTCACATAAATCATAAAATCGTTAAGTAACACATAAAATCATAGATTTTACTCATAAGTCATAAAATCGTAAATTTTTTATTAACATGTAAACTTTAATACCCCATTTTTGTTACATCTCATAAAGTCGGTTCTACAAAAAAAAATGGGAATGACTCCGGCCAATTCTCATCAATCCGAGGGTTGAGTTAAAACACGCTAATGGAAAGAAGGATAGAGCATATGACTGAACTCGTTCTAACGGAGACGGCAGACATTTAGCGGCGGCGCTTGTGTGCCAGTAATTTTTTTTGAAGCTTTTAACATGTAAAAACTGTGTTGATTGTGGTAAACAGTAAAGTTATTATTTGATTAGCAATTCTACCCGCTTTTTGATCCTAAAAATTTGTGCTGTATTTTCAAACTTTTCCCTATAGAATTGCATTATTGAATTAAAATATTTACTAAAAAGAAAATAAACACCTACATCTGGTGGGGAACTATAAAACTACGATATGATGATTGCTTATAACAGAAATGGATGTCGCTATAAATAATTAAGTAGCTATTGATGAATCGTTCAATTATATATATAGTGTTATTATTTATATGTAAATTAAGCCTTTAAGGTATAAAACTGTAGTTTCATTAAATTTAATACAATGGGTATTCGGGTGATGAACGAGTTGACATAATTTTGTCATCATTTTATAAAATGATCAAATTATGGCCGTGATTAAATCGACACAAGATATACATTTTTTAATTTTTTTTATCCTGTAATCTCTGTAATGAAATTGAAAACGGCTCTTCCTTTACCTTTATGTCATCATATGTGTATGTCGGTAAATTATTCGAAGGTTTTGGTTTCGTACTTTTGGAAGCTAGAAGAGACATTAGGCATATTTAGACACAAAATTGTGGTAGAAAATAAAGATACAGTTTGGCACTTCGTCATGGAATATATTAGGCTTAAATAATATAATAATTAAACGTAATTTTGCCATCAACATAATGTGATATTTCGTTCATTTTCGTTTTTGAAATAACACCTGTTTTTTTTATTAATACACGCACACACACACATACATTTATATATATATATATATATGTACATATATATATACATATATATATATATATACATATATATATATATATATATATATATACATATATATATATATATATATATATATATATATATATATATATATATATATACAGCAAAAATACCTGACAATGGTAAAACAGGAAAAAAATTGAAGAAATACTTATCATATTAAAAAATAAAACTTAGTTTTTAATTATTTTTTCAACGTTTTACTGAGCGTCATATGAGTCTATCTTAACTCCATCTTTCTGTAAATTTATGTAAATATGGATAAAATATTTCAAAGTAGTAGTAATTAATCGTAGATCGTGACAAGCTTTGGATTTTAATATTTTAAATGATATTGAATATATTTGGCGTTAATTTTGTAGAAATTCATTATTCACAATTAAATGAAACTACGCGACGTAGTATTATTTCTACTTTCTTGAAATTCTTTACCACGACCTAGGTTTCGTTGTGTTACAACATCTTTGCTAATAGCCCACCTGAAGATGTTGTAATATAACGAAACCTAGGTCGTGGTAAAGAACTTAAAGAAAGTAGAATAATACTACATCACGTAGTTTCATTTAATTGGACTTTAAATGATAACAATTATATCTAATATTATAACAGTATAAGAAATTAAGTTAATAAACTGGGTGGATGTTAAAATTATATTGTAATAACGGCTGCGTAAAATTGTAACAATTATGAATTCATGTTCAACTAACTCCATTATGTCTAATGGTTTAACAATGTTTAATGAAGCAAAATAGCTATAATACAAATTTTGCTTCTATTGTATGGTTCATGAGGTTTATACGATTATTTTAAACGTTGTTAATGTAAAACAAGGATTTATCAGATAAAATGTATAGTCACAAAGAAGTAATGAAATTAAAAATTGAATAACATTTTAAAATCACCTTTCGAAAAGCTGGAGACATCTGCTCTGATCTAATGAGATTGACGTCAACGTAGTTAGCTTCGATGCCCAGTAGATCGAGCATCATGTGGGCGGAGCGCGATGGTGGACTCGCGTCCATCTTGTAGAGGGTAATCGCCATCTAGACAAAAATAAAAAAAGTAATAACCGGTCATTTAAGAGTCAATTGCAGCGATGTAATAACTTGTTTTTTTTAAATGAATCAATTTGTTTCAGACTAATTTTATAGGTGTGTGTCGGCACCTTAAATTAGATTCAAATTTAATAAGCACTACAATTCCGTCGTTAATCAAAATAATTACTGACATATTTTTGTATTAACTTTATGTATAACTTATATTTAATGTGTAGCAAATTATATATTCTTCGAATTTAGTTTCTATCAACTTTAATATGGTACTCAACCCAATAGATTGTGAAAAGATTATTTGAAATAACTACGGTACACAATTTTTAATTTTGTCTGTTGGGTATTTATGGTAATTATAATTAACAAAATTATTTAAAAGAAGACATGAACACACAATGAAGAAGAGTTTTTTTCATTTTTAATTGTATTTTGAAAAACCGCAGGTCTACCTAGCTTTGTCAACTGGTTTTTTTGAGTTGTATATATATACTTCAACTACATTATACCTAGTAAAAGGATGAAAAGAATGTATGCCTTTTTACCACCAGCTCCCTAGTTATCTCGTGTCCTTGCTCGTATTTCAATCAACATAGGGATCATAATGCGTGGTTATTGCTTTGTGGTAATTAATGTACTTATAATACCTATCACAAGTTAGCTTTGTTCTTTATTTAGGCTTAATATTTTTCTTAATTTATTGTGATAAGATTATTCGATATAAATTCTTTAGAATCGCATTTGAGTTTGTGTATGTACTTTATGTATACTTGTCATAAGTTGAACTTCATTTTTTGTTTACGCTTAATTATTTTTTTAAATTTATTGCGATAAGTCATTCTATATAAAGTCTGTAATATCACATTTCGGTTGGTTTACATACCTTATATATACCCATCACAAGTTGAGCTTCATTCTTTAGTTACACTTAATTCTTTTTTATAATTTATTGCGATAAGATCATTCGATGTAAAGTCTGTAACATCTCTTTTCAGTCTGTGTACATACATTATGTATACTTGTCATAAGTTCAAATTCATTCTTTATTTACCCTTAATTCTTTTTTTAAATTTATTGCGATAAGATCATTCGATGTAAAGTCTGTAACATCTCTTTTCAGTCTGTGTACATACATTATGTATACTTGTCATAAGTTGAAATTCATTCTTTATTTACCCTTACTTCTTTTTTTAAATTTATTGCGATAAGATCATTCGATGTAAAGTCTGTAACATCTCTTTTCAGTCTGTGTACATACATTATGTATACTTGTCATAAGTTCAAATTCATTCTTTATTTACCCTTAATTCTTTTTTTAAATTTATTGCGATAAGATCATTCGATGTAAAGTCTGTAACATCTCTTTTCAGTCTGTGTACATACATTATGTATACTTGTCATAAGTTCAAATTCATTCTTTATTTACCCTTAATTCTTTTTTTAAATTTATTGCGATAAGATCATTCGATGTAAAGTCTGTAACATCTCTTTTCAGTCTGTGTACATACATTATGTATACTTGTCATAAGTTGAAATTCATTCTTTATTTACCCTTACTTCTTTTTTTAAATTTATTGCGATAAGATCATTCGATGTATCATCGCATTTCAGTTTGTATACGTACCTTATATATATATTTATATATATATATATATATATATATATATATATATATACACCCACATATATATATATATATATCTTTCAATGTCAATCTTTGATAAATCAGTTCAGATCTTAGTGCTTATCCTTATCTATTGAGAAATCATTCCAAAAATTTAACAAGAAAATATTTAATTTGTTTTTTGTTTGTTTAGGTGGTGGCAATAAAATTCTATGTCAACTAATCGATTCAAATTACATGGTTGGTTTAAGAACAATTGTCTTATGCTGTATTTTAAGCTATGTGATTTTCTTTCAAAGTAACATGACCTTTCTTATTTTTCAAGGAACCAGATTTTTTTTGTTTATAAACAAGTGCAACCTACGAAGATATTTGACACTGTTTATATAAGCTGTTATGTATTTGATTTTTTTATTAAATTCAATGTATAATGAGTATTACAAATTACTAATTATAACAAAGATTTTCCGGGCATAGTCCAATATATAGATATATACAGTTGTATTATTTCTTTAAGATCTATTTTAACTGGGGTAATTTGGTTCTTTATTCCGAATAATAAAAAGAAAGAAAAAATTAAATATTTCGAAAATTTTACTGACTATGACGTGTCTACAAACTCTATGTTTATCGACATACTCGGAGCAGTACCATGGTACTGCTCGAACGTGTTATACTTTTTCATCAGTGGTCATTTGTATTGTTGAATCTCGATTATTTATTTGGTATTGGTGAGAAAACTACACAAGTGATATACATCGAAAATTCAAGGACAGCCAACAAGTTTAAATGTGATTTTTAAATTATTTTCCTTGCTTCATGTTTTTGTGCAGACCAAAGTTCAGATAATGTCAAACCGGATTTTAAGTAGAAGTTATACTGTGACAGTTCTCTAAATATATAAGGTACATAAAAAAGTTTAAATGTATAAAGATACATAGTATTTCTTTTAAACTACGTATAAATATTAATGAAAATAATTTATAAAAAAAAGACCGAGCCGTCATGGGATGCCTGGCAGATTTTTTTCATGTATTTTAAATAAATAAACGTTTTCAATGTTTTAAGACAGTTTACTGCAATACACAGATATAAACGAGTAAAGTTGTAAACCTTATAGAATAAGAAACAATGCTAATATAATAACACACACGCAAAGTAGCGTATGTTTAAGGTAGTAGAAAGGAAAGCGTTAAGTCGGAAAGAGCCGACAAGCCGCGAAGCTGTTCGAATTAAACTGGAAAGAGCCGACAAGACACGAAGTTAGCCGAATGGCGTGATGTGCTATTAGAACGTTTTAACTTCCATCCAAATGAGTATTTTTCACTACATAAAGGTGTCCCGTAATCGAAAATCTATCGGGGCGATAGACCACAGTATGACTGGGTTACTGACAAAATTTCATCTTAATAAAATCTCTTAGTTTTCGACATACAGAAACTTGTTTAAAATTTGTGAAAATCACTACTCTGGGTCGATCTTTTCGGTGTCACAACTTTAAATTAAGCCTGATTGTTATTTTTTTTTGTAGTTAAATATAGTTGAGTAATATGCCTTTTGGCTTAATTGACACATTTTACAAATAGTGTGGTTCTCTCAAAAAAAAAATTTAAAATATTCTTTTTAGGATTTCGTAATTTCTGCCACACAACTTTAACTGTTCGTTCTGAATAAAAATGTACCATTCTTTATCTTTATTTCTAATTATATTTTACCTTAAAACCACTAGAAATACTTTACCCTTATTTCCTTACAGGTACCTTTAACTTTTAGTACCATTATTTCTAGTTATCCTACATGTTTCATAATTTTCACATAAGTAAGATCGGAGATAGGAAATGGAGGACGAGGGGAGTAGCTTAGTACAACATACCCCCCGCCTTACTTCCCGCCTCAAAAGTTCTCAAACAAATATTTTTTGATCCTTACTATTGCGAAATATGCAGGTCATTAGGCTGGGCCAAATTTTAAGTTTCCACGTCGAATCATTTTGGAGAAAAAACTGCTGTAGACGGACATGTGAGTGATCTTATAAGGCTTTCGATTGAAGTTCGCAAAATCTAAAAAAAATTTGTGGACTTTATGAAAAACTATGATAGTCTAATAATTCCTCAACTAAAAGATAAAAACATTTTTAGCATAAATAATTACAATTTATAGTTTAAAAATAGGACACATGGAGACAAATCATACAAGCCCAACCTGGATAAGATTACTGTTAGCTATTGAGAAGTCCCCATGACAATCTCACTTCTTCACGGTACAGTACATAACCAAAGGGCTTATAAAGACAAGTCAGATAAGCTCAAACTCAATGGGTTTACTGTTAACCGTTGAAATTAAGAAGTTCCCGTGGCTATCTCCGTCCTCCATTATCAGAAATTTACAATACGTAACCAAAGGTCTCATTGAATCTAATCAAACAAGCTCAAACTCGATGGGTTTACTGTTAGCCATTGAAAATAAGGAGTTACCAAGACTGCTTCCCTCCTTTATCTTAAAAACCTTCCGGTTACATCACGTAACCGAAGGGCTCATTGAGACTAATTAAACAAGCTCAAATTCGATGGGTTTACTGTTGGTTATTTACAAGTTTCCATGACCACCTTTCTCCTCCATAATCACATCAACTCGAGTTTTCTATTTACTTAAACATTTAAAAATAAAACTAACTAAGCTCGAAATTACTTAGTTATTAGCTCTAAGGCATTATCATAAAAATCTTTATGAAAGAACAAGTGTATCTTGATTATTAAAGAAGGTTTGAAAAATATTAAAAATAAATTACTAATAATATAAAAATGAAAAGTTGTTTATTTGTTTGTTTGTCCTTATTTCAAGCTTAAACAGCCCAATAAATTTCAATTAAATTTTGCATATTGTTAATAAACATTCTAGATTAACAGTTGGGCACATATAACTATGCTGTCATTTAAATGTAATTTTTAAAAGTAGATTAACGTATTCAATTTGACATGTCAGATTCTAAAGTTAACCATCAGAAGCATCGATGATGGATGGCATTTCAGTCCAGACTATCGTCACATAACTAGCGTGGCGTGCTGCACTGCAACACAAAAAATGTGAAGTCAAGTTTGGCAAATAATATTTAAAAAAAACATAACTGGCTGGATTGGAATTTATATCTATTTATTTGAAAAAAAATCTTTCTTTTTTTACATTTTTGAATACCAAAAAGCTTCCAAGTAGGTTACGTCAATACAATAACGTAAGCGGTCGCATTAACATACATATCCATATTACTTTATGAATAACGTAAATGTTACGGAGTTATTAATTAGCCTTTAAACAGAGGTCGGCACGTGGTATCATCGTAAAACTTTTTTTGACAGCTGTCAACGTACGCTAAAATTGCGCCTTTTTTCACTTTACAAAGGAATCTAAAGCAGTATACGTTAGGGTTGATTTTGTTGGTTATTTAAATATATTTTCGATAATTTACTAAATTTTGCCGGACTAGTAAGCAGAATTAATTAGGTAAAAAGGTAAAACGAATAGTTGTAGCAGTTACGTTATAAAATAATGTTATATATTAATATCTAACGAACAAACATAGTTATTTATTTCATCTCATTACAATTATAATCTAATAACGTCGTAGTTTCATATAGGTACGTTACCGGATAATATTTTCTACTATTTAAATAAATAACATTTATAATTGAAAATTTAAGACCGATGTTGACGCGAAATGACACCATGAATATATATTATTTGACATAACAAAAGAAGATAACCTATAAAAACGCGATTTCTGTCATCCGTAGATAAAGTACAGAACTGTCATCGTCAATGAAATAGTTTCGTACTTTTCTTTATGCTCGTAAAATTATATTACGATGTTATTCTAAGTAAATTGAATGATACGACATACGGCTGATATGTACGTTTTCAAAAATTGTGTACTCTAAATTCTTACCTTGAGTCCTTTTTTCATTTTTTCCTTTGCTCCTTTATCTTTTTCCTCGTTTTGACAATATTAAAAAAAGTTAATGCTTAGTTAAATTTTGTTATTAAAAATTGTTTTTGGTTTTCACAAAATTGTTACGTTTCCTCGGTTTGCAAACTTGTAATTTGACACGATGCAATATAATTTGACACGAAAAAACATTTCAATATCAGATTCTTCGACCGATTAAATGGTATTGTTTGCATGGTAACAAATCCGTTAAACGTAATTATAAATTTAATGATTTAAAAATAAACAAATCAGCAGTTTCATGGATGTAATTTTTCACCATTATCAGAATCACACAAAAGGAGAAATTTATTTTAAATTCTATTTAAAAACTGTCTTAAACCGTATGTAGAGCTTGGTTATAAAAGCAAGAATTATAGATTTAAGTGTGAGAACTTTGTTTCTTTCTCTTCAAGTAAAACATCATGTTTTTACACTGTTATCAAATCACAAAACTTCACAAATTAGGTTAAGTGGTTACATCCACTACACTATAGGTAATCACTAATAAACTACAAACACTGTTTTATTTCACGAGAATTATGGAATCAAAAACACTTGTAATTGCTCTGAGCACTTGTCAATAGCAAACAAATTATATTTTAATAAAACATTGTATTGAACACTTTTATTTCGGCATCTGACGCGTCTGTTTTTACGTAGTAAACATACGATGAACGCAATAATTTTATACATAGAGCAACAACACAGTAAACATACGATAAACGCAACAACTTTATACACATAGAAACAATAAACACATATATGTATATAAACTTAAAAAAACTTTACCTCGAGACCTTGACTTGGAGCTATCGCATAAGTAATAAAGCAGAATTCTTCACACGAGTACCATACATTCGGTTCGAGTGTTCGAAGTTGAATGACTTTGCTTGTCGGTTGCTAGTTTTATTTGTTTGTTTTTGCTAGTTAAGTAATGCCTATTTATTATTTATGATGTTAAGTTTGTTTTTTCTACTAATGTCAACTCGGAACAAGCCTACTAAAAGTACATAATATTGACTGTCAAGTCATGTTATGCTAATTTATCTGTATTTACTTACTTAGCATTACAATCCATGACGGTCCTAGAGCTTTTCCTACCACTTTTTGTCTCCAGTGGTTTTTAGCTGCTCGTCTTTTTGAAATTCGCATATCTAGCTTATGAATGTCCGGCTCTACGTCAGTGAGTCAAAGTAGTATCGATCGTCACAATTAACTATCTGAGTCTGTGTGCCTTGATGTCGACCACTATTGAAGGATTATCATAGAAAAAAATAGAGTTATGTGTTATCTATAATCCTTCATAAGCCACATTCGCAAGTAGTACCATGGATATGTCATGGGAATTTGCGCTCTATTATACTCTGTGATGAAACGGTCAACGGTTAAGATAATTTGGAAAAAGTGATATTTGGAAAAATTAAAATTTGGAAAACTGATAATTTAATCGTAGGAATATATTAATTATAGAGAAAAAAATCGACCCTTTTTTATAATTTTTATCTATTCGTCTGTTTGGTGCTACGAGTAAGTAAATATATTTTGTTGTTCTAGGTTGGGTGGGGTCTCTATCTGTTTTAAAAATAAATAAAAAAATTTATCACACCATACATGAAGTTTTAAAAATTGTTTTAGGATCCGTCCCTTTCGAATTTTCATATAAATAATTTTTCGTGTTAGCTGTTGAAATATTTGCGGGTTAATATGATTCATTACTACACAAAATTTCAAGTTTGTTGAAAAACTTTTAACTACTTTTTCTCCACGATGATGGTAAAGGTTTATTTAAGTGGTAAATAAGGTCTCGAAAGATAAAACATATTGTTTCAGCCTTTTCAAAGATAATTTAAGTTCGTTTATATTATTTTATTTTAATGATTATTTTTCTTGTAAATATTTTCGCAGACATTTATTTTAATGCGCCATCTGCACGTTTTTGTATTTACTGGCATGTCATCTGAAATCCTCAAGAGATGGCGCTGCTAATATGGTCTTAGATTATAAAACTTAATCGTGATTGGTCGACTTGTATGAAATCGCTCTCATTTGTCGTATGAAATCTGAACTCACCTGCTATTATGTGATAATCAAGTAATGTGTGCGAAAATCGTATCGTCGCGATTTATAAATAATTACTTTAAATACGTTGTCGTTACATTTTACTGTACTTTGTGAACGAGCAATAGGTTATGTTTGAAAATTTATACAAATTGCAACAATTTATACAAACGGCAACAATTTATACAAACAGCAACATTTTCTAAATCATTTGCGAAAACATCTGAGTAGGCAACGTACTATATTAGGCAAAATACTCATACTTCCCAAGGTAAATCATTTTACCTTTGTGCAGGCTATTTACGCGCCTCATCATTCTTATGGTCCTTTAAGCCGGATATGTACTAGCGTAATATAAAATGTTTGGAGCAAATATTTGGATATTCGTAAAATTACTGCATAATTATTGGTAAAATACTCGAAATATTTATAGATATGTATATATATATATATATATATATATATATATATATATATATTTATATATATATATATATATGTATATATATATATATATATATATATATATATATATATATACACAGTGGCAGATTTCAAAGTTTGAACAAACATAGTTTCTGAACGCAACACATAAGTGGGGAACGGGGGGCGTCGTTAGAAGCGCAAGCGGTGCGGATGTTTTAGTAGCCATGGAGCAGTGGAGTGGTGAGCACCGCGCTTTTGTCGTCGATGTGTACATTTCGAGTGGATTTTTGCTGTCTGTAGCACGCCGTCCATTTAATAATCGTTACAGTATTCGTCGATTACGTGATGGACCATCGATCAACCTCATTTAGTCATAGGTAGCAAGGTTCAGAGCTACAGGATCAACCTTAAATAGGCCCAGGCCAGGAGCTACACCATTGGTAGCCACGGATGAAAATGTCGAGCGTGTTATGGTTTCTGTCGTTGAAAATCCCCGTTTATCACTGCGTACACGTTCATCGATATTGGGAATTCCGAAATCAACTACAGGTAATAATGCGAAAAAAGCTCAAGTTCCATTCATATAAAATACAAATTGTTCAAGATTTACACGATTCTGACTTTGAATTAAGAAAAACTTACGCGGAGGTGATGTTGTTGAGATTTCGTACTGCTACCCGGATGGGCAACATATTCTTTTAGATATGTGAATAAACAGAACTTTCGTTACTGGGATGTCCACAACCCAAGACAAATGCATCAAGAGCCTTTACATAAGCCTAAAGTAACAGTCTGATGTGCCATGTCTGCATCTGCAATCATAGGGCCTTATTTCTTTGAAAATCAACGTGGCCAAATTGTAACTGTGAATTCGAAGAGATATGCCCAGATGTTAAATGACTTTTTCAGAGTAAAACTACAGAATAGTCCATCCTTCAACTAAAACACATGGGTCCAGCAGGACGGGGCCACAGCTCACACTGCTAATGTGTCCATGAATGCAGTGCGGCAGTTATTTCCAGAAAAAAACATATCCCGAAACGGTACCGTACCGTGGCCACCTAGGTCACCCGACTTAAGCCCATGTGACTTTTTCTTATGGGGATACTTAAAATCCGTTGTTTACAAAACAAATCCGAGCACTGTGACACAATTTAAAGAAAATATTCGAGCCAAAGTCACTAGGATACCCCAGTCGCTCTGCAAACGCGTTTTTGAAAACATGCGTGCTAGACTCGAAGATTGTGTCAGACTCGATGGCCGCCATTTGGAAAACGTGGTTTTTAAAAAATGAAATCCGCATTTGTTGTTATAAAATTAAAATAAACCTACTTTGTATTAGAGGTGTAGTTTTTTTTACAATTTTTCAAACATTGAAATCTGTATATATATGATGGAAATATATATATATATATATATGTAGTATATTGGTAGGATATTGAAGCAAAACTTCAGAAATTATAGTAAGAAACAATTCTTAATACTAGCTACAAAAAAGGCACGTCTGTTATCTCACATTGTGTAATTTCATAACCAGTCTTTGAAAATAATGACCTTTGATTCGAGAAGCAACGAAATACTCATATAACAATCAGAGTTGATAATCGAAACGCGTTGTCAATTTGAAACTGCATTGTTGATTGCGAGTTAACAGCCAACCCAACTTGCCTATCTAATTATAACGCATTAGATGCGTTTGATGATTTATATTTTAGAGTTGAATTTATAAAATCGAAACATTGTTGTGAAAATTGCTTGTGGGAATTGCACACTGTGTCTTCGTGTTAATCTTCATTACTTTGTGAGTTATGCAAAAGCCTCACCACAAATGGTTGCATTTTGACAAAGATAACAATAAAATTAAATCTAATATACATATGCAAACTTTGCAAATAAATTTGGCTAATTAGTTGTCACCGCGAGCGACGCTACTTTGGATTGCCCCGCGCCTCAAGGCGAATTATTGAACTCGCATACTTTTAACGCAAATTAGGCTTTGCTACGTGGCGACAACAGGATTAGGCACTTCTCGTGTTATAGGTCAACACCGACTTATGGCTATGAAGAAAAAGTTTATGGAAACCCCTAATTTAAGTGAGAATTACAACAAGGTTCTGAAAAAATATATTAAAAATATATTAAAGAGTATCTGTCTGAAGTCATAGAGTCGTATGTGCCAGATGATGGATATTACATTTCACATCACACTGTCCAGATGAGCCTTTGCCTCAGATTGTACTCTATGCAAGTGCAAAAACGCATACAGGATAATCTCTAATTGACATCTTATATACAGGTCCTAATTTACAGGCCGACTTATTTTGATTGATTAACTTTCATCTTTTTCCAGTTCCAATCATAGTTGCTGAAATGTATTTGCAAATTGGTGTTCCTAATAATTATCACAGATATTTAAGAATCTTGTTATGTTGAATATTAAATATATTTAGCGTTAATTTTGTAGAAATTCATTATTCACAATTAAATGAAACTACGTGATGTAGTGTTATTTCTACTTTCTTTAAGTTCTTTACCACGAAATAGTTTCATTGTATTACAACATAGCCCACCCGAACATGTTGTAATACAACGAAACCTAGGTCGTGGTAAAGAACTTAAAGAAAGTAGAAATAATACTACATCACGTAGTTTCATTTAATTGTGAATCTTGTTGTGGTTCGATAGTAATGAACTCATACAAACCTTTGAATTTAATTGTGTCCCTTTTGTTCTTAAATCAACCCTGTATTTGGTTATGCGTACAGTTCATCAATTAGCTAATGACATAAGTCCTCATTTCTCTGATATTGCTAAAATATTTGAGTCTAAGATTTACATGGATGATATGATTCATTCAGTTTCTAATTTTGAGCACGGGGTTCACCTTCCCCCAGAATTAACTTTCTTATTCAAGTCTGGTTCCTCTTAATTTACTTGCCAGCCTTCCTGATTCATACCGTAACTTAGTGGAATTCACAAATTGTTCTAATAGTATATCAAAAGTGATAGACCTTTTGCGGGAACTAGTTACGATTTCCTTTTTAGGTCTTCATTTACATCAGAACAATGCACAAAACGGAGCATACATTCCACAGTTACCTTCTTATTTGATGTCTTCGGTTTGATCGATCCTGTAATCGTATATGCCAAAGTACTTAAAAAAGAACTGTGGTTATGAGATATTGGTTAGGATGAGTATCCACCTGATATTCATCATTAAGAAGTTCTCAGTGCTTACACAGGAATTACCTTTGCTCTCAACTTTGAGAATCCCACGTCATATTCGGCCCCGTTCGGATTATACCTTTCTGCGATGTTACTATGAATGGTTATGGTTGCGTTATTAATATACATACTACTGCTAATGTGTTAGTGGCTACTGTACAATGTGAACAACCAACTTTCTCGAACTGGCGCAGCGTATTTCTACTTGTGACAAGCTTTTGCACGTTGTCGTGTATATTTTACGATTTATAAGGAAAATTCCACTTACTTTAAGTATGGTCAATCATTTTATGACCGCTGAGAAGGTTGTCCTTCGCTCATATCAGAGCATTTATTTTGTAGATGATACCGCTGCCCTAAAGAAAGGTTATTCTCCTTCAAAAAATCTGCATAATTTATCTGTTTTCATTGATGACGACAACATTTTAAGGACTGAAGTTCGACTTTCAAAATCTGACTTTCCATTTGAGGTAAAATATCCTGTTTCGCTACTTAAACAGAATTATGCAGTGGAGTAGCTCACTATCATACTAAACACTATATAGGCTTAGGACTTCTTACGTCCATCCTACGACAACGGTACTGGATATTATATGCTAGGTCTGTTGTTGAGGCTAAAATAAGAAAATGCAATTATTGTTTTCGTGTGAATCCGTCTCACATGTGCCGAAAATGGAAGATCTTCTCTCTTATCCTGTCACAGATACAAATACCTTTGTATATATTGATGTGGACTATACCGGTCCCTTTTGAATTACACTTGTCCTTCGAATAGGACAGCATTCGCAAAAGGCGTACATTTCTTTACTTTTTGCCTTATAATGAAGGCTGTTTATATAGAGTAGGTCTCGGAGTTAACTTCAAATGCATATCTTGCAGCCAGTAGGCGTTTTATTTCACGGCATGGTCTAGTTTCTTACCTTTATTCGAGCAATGGCACTAATTTCTCAGGTGCTAAGGTTCAGTTAGACAACATCTATAAGTTTTTAGTTGGATTAGAATTCCAGTCTGCTTTGAGGCATGAATTGGAAAATCGTATTGGCGTATTGCTCGGGAAATGAATCCTATATGTTCATGCCACTTTGGTGTAATATGGAAATATAAAATGAAGAGTTAGAAGACTTACCTATCGGGTAATTGGAACCCAGCTCCTCATCTACGAGGAGTTGCAAACTGTGTTGGTATAGATTGAGCGCATTCTGAACCTCGCTCACTGAATGTTTTATCTATGGATTCATGTACTTTGATTTTGATTTTTTTTTCAAGATTGATTTTGTTAGCTAGTTTTCAGTTCCATGTTTCCATTTAATAATGATGACGCAAAAGACAATATTATGATGTTTCAAAAAAGAACACCATTGCATTGAAACAAGTAATATGTAGAAAAGTTTCTGTATAAACTTCTATATAAACAGCCTTCATTATAAGGCAAAAAATAAAAAAATGTACGCCTTTTGCGAATGCTGTCCTCTTCGACGGATAAGTGTAATTCAAAAGGTACTGGCATAGTCCACACCAGCATATACAAAGGTCTTTGTCTCTGTGACAAGATAAGAAAGAAGATCTTCAATTTTCGGCACAGAGTGAGACGGGTTCACACGAAAACAATAATTACATTTTATTATTTTAGCCTTAACAACAGTCCTAGCAAATAATAGCCCACCTGAAGATGTTGTAATACAATGAAACCTAGGTCGTGGTAAAAAAATTAAAGAAAGTAGAAATAATACTACATCACGTAGTGTCATTTAATTGTAAATAATACATTTCTACAAAATTAACGCCAAATATATTCAATATTATAAAAGTTTCATTAAATTGTTTATTAAACAATGTTGGAAATTTAAAGTCGGGAATGTATTCTCAAAAATTTAAGATTCAGAGTCTGCTTTTAGTTTATTTCTTTTGTGAGTTCATTGACTAAATTACAGCGTGAAAAATATATTGTTAGTTAATAATAGAGGATCACAGTGTTAGTAACAGAAACAGTTTTCTTTCAAACTACTGACGCATTAAAAAATCCCCCGGTACATTTAAAAAGAAAATAGTGTCCGGGGAAACGTACACCACATTTATCAAAATATTGCTTTTTCTTCTGAATTCTTCATTTTTGGACGAAAAAAGGAAACAATTTAATTTATTTATAATAGAAATAAACTTTATGTTATATTTTAGGGTGCATAAAATAAATTGTATACTTTATGGTATATCAACATTCGGAAATAAGATTATTATTTTGATACGTAAATTGCTTTGTCTGTTTGTTTGTTATATTCTAATGAGAAACTTTTATATGTATTTACACGAATCCTTTCATATGACGATTTTTTATGGAATATTAATGAGTTATGATATGGTTCGTTTATTACTTAATTAATGATTCAATTTTACTATTTATTTACTAGTATTGCTTTCTGTCTTTTAAAGTATTTTGTTACATTTATATGAACCATTATCGTAGTCTATTGTTGTATATGGTTTTGTATGCTTCATTCCCGGGCACGTTGATCTTTTGAAATGTTGGCAATCTTGAACACTTCTTCAGCCAGGCATTGATTTTCGGGTATCTGAAAGAAATTAGGTTTCTAAATCATAATTTCGTATGAGCTAGCAGTAAATTCTGCCATTTCAATGAGTATTTCTGCTTGTCAAAATCTTATGAGTTTAAAGTACCTACGCGAGTGACAATTTTTTTACGTACGCACTTTGGTAACTGAGAAATATATATAATTAAAAAAATATGTCCAATTATATCTGGTAAGTGATTATGTTATTTGTTCTCTACATATTTCATAAGTGGTGTTATAATTGATAGGGAATTTTTTAAATTACTTTATAATTTTGTTGTCTCCTCCTCGGACTTGTGATTCGTTATATAGGCCTCACTTTTACAAGAGCATTAATTAAATATTAAATATAAACTCTGAGCATATAGAACGTGTCAAAATATACCACCTACGTATGTGTACTACTACATGAGTCATACTCTAAACATATGTACGTGTATAAATATATTCGTCTCTGTCACACTCGACACATATCGTATCGTATACTTTAGATTTCTGAGTTTCGTATAATACTTAACGGTAAAATGTAACATTCAGTAGAATGTGTTACACAATATAGACTGTAAATATATCTTACAACTTTTGAGACTAAACATTTATCGAGGTTTTATGACTGTAATATGGTTCTTACTTTTACAAGAGCCTTAATTTAAATATTATAGATAGATTCTGGTCATATAAAACGTGTCAAAATATATCATCCATGTATGCTTCATGACTCAGATTCTAAAATATGCACGTGTATAAAGATATACGTCTCTCTCACACTTATACATGTCGTATTAACTTAAGACGTGTCATATTGTTTTTTTTTAATATTCTTAAAAGGAAATGAAGTATTTTATATCAGTTTTAGTAATATTTAAACAAATATAGCGAATGAAATTAATAATCACACAGAACGTCTAAGGTCCGGCAGAGGCGGACAATGGCACAGCAAACTTGGTAAACAGAGACATACCATCGTCTCCAGTGCGGTGGGCGCGGGTGTAGACGCACGTTTATTAACGATTTATCGAATAGTGATTTAAAGGAATTTCATATTTTTTTGTAAAAAAGACGAATTCCGGTGTCTTTTCTTTGTGTTTTTTTTGTCTATTTATGTTAATTTTTTATATTTTTCCTTTATATCTTTTCCTAAACCTTTTGTTAGATAATAATAAACTGCTATGTTGTTGTTCTGGTAGAAGAATTGTTTTGCGAAGTATTTAGCAACTTGCTTCGTTCATAATCATGTGTCTATTTAGTAGAATTTAAAATCCGTAGACGTAGTTAGCTAAGTATTTCAGAAAATACATGACCACGCAAGTGAAGCGGTGGATAAGAGCAGGTTAGTGAATTAATTTGATTGTATAATCCAGGACGCTAATTCAGGGTGGATTCAATTACTTTTTTATCGAGGATTAAAAGACTTAAAAATATTAAATTTCTTCTTTAACACCAACTTCTGTCCAGGCAAAATCAGGTAATGAAAAACAACATGACTCGAACATACTTGGAACCATCAATAGGTGAAACAAAGTTTAATGTGGACACGGTTGACATGGTGCAGATATCGGCGATCGTGAGTTGGTCTCCTGCGAACCAGGGCCCGTTGTTGCTCTTCAGAAGCGCCTCTAACAGTACGTACATGTTTTGGACATCCTCCTTGTGCTCGTTTGTCATTTTTCCCAATTTTTTGAATACGACGTCGCCCTAAATAGAAAAAGTTTGTTCAGTTTTAATGAGAAGCAAGTATGAACATTCTGAAAATGGCGAAGACGTGAAATTGTAAATTTTTACGAAAGATTATTAATACCCGTATTATTAATACACCTTATATAATATAATTATTTATTTTTAATAATGGTTATTTGTTTGTTTGTACTCTCTGCACTTGAAAGTGATTATTAAATATACATCGAGTTTCCAATGTTGTATTTATTCAATATTATAATTATTATTATAAGTCTAGGAAAGAAAATAAAATATCTTGATGTTACCTCCAGGTCTAACCAAAGTAGCCGTCTGTATATCAAGTAGTCAAAGGTAGCGTAATCGCAGACGGGAATTTAGTTTGAAAATATGACTAAAAGACATAAGCTGGACGAGTATTTCGAAAATTAGTTATCTAATATTTTCGAAAATTAGTTATTTAATATTTTCCAAAATTAGTTATTTAATATTTTCGAAAATTAATTATATAATATTATCGAAAATTAGTTTTTTAATATTTTCGAAAATTAGTTATTTAATGTTTTCGAAAATTAGTTTCTTAATATTTTCGAAAATTAGTTTTTTAATATTTTCAAAAATTAGTTATTTAATATTTTCGAAAATTGGTTTTTTAATATTTTCGAAAATTAGTTAAAATTAGTTATTTAATATTTTCGAAAATTAGTTATTTAATATTTTCGAAAATTAGTTATTTAATATTTTCGAAATATTAGTTTTTTAGAAATTTAGTTTTCATAGAGGATATACTTTGTAAAATGTCTGAAATAAAATCCAAATTTTGATGTTTACTGTGCTTTTATGGCTTCTGCGCTGTAGTAAAATCACGGGAGAAAGAGTGTATATTAGCGAAAGTGAATTTTTTTGCTAGTTTTATTATTTAAGTTAGGAGAAAGTTATAGTAAACCTTGTTTTTTAGTAATATCGCTATTGCTTTTTAGTATAATCGTCTATAGCTATAAGGGTCGGTCACCGTCTGTTTTGTTACAAAATTTACGTAACATAATTGGTTAGATACAAACTAAATTTTTGCACCAAATAAAGTAATTTTTTAAAGCTTTTAATTTTCATTTTATGTGGCTAAATACTTGATGTACAAATAAGAAAACAAACTGTCACATATTAAATAAACAAAAATTGAGACTATTTAAAAAAGTGAATTGTGTAAAGTTAGATCTGTAGTATGAGTGGAACTTATACTACGGCTGTGGCGTATACATTTAGGTACGTGTACTTATTTTTGTAGTTGATTTAAATCACGTGTATGGAGTTTTTATAAAATTTTTATAAACTACATCTCATAAATTGGTCGACGATTTGTCCTAAACTACTAAAGCCTATTTAGCTGGGGCAATTTCTCATATATATTTACATGTATATATATATATATATATATATATATATATATATATATATATATATATACGACGGCTGAAAAATAGTTGATTGTCGTTAAAATAAAATATAAAAGATGACTTTTTTTCAAAAAATTGAAAATAATAGTCATAATTATTTCTCATCTTTTTCGTACACACACGATACTCATGCACATTATTCAGCGCCGCTCAGGGGAATAAGCCGCGAACAGCTGCGAAAACATCTAGCTGCCCGGGTAAGCACCGCGCTCCAGACAAGTATTGGGTGTGTTGAAAATAGTTAGAAAACAGGAAACATATTTTTTTTATTCCAGAGAAAAATATCCAGGATTTCCTATCAGTCATTGTTCGCCCGTTTCAAAATTAATAACAGTTTTCTCAATAATTTATTCAAAATAGAAAAACTATAGAGGGTATCACATTTCGCTAATAGATAAGCTTAATATATCATAAACTGTATTGAAAAAGTGTTTTTGATACATCTGTAATAATTTTTGGAGACCTATTCGACGATACCTTACACAAAGGGTGATGGGAAAAAAATCCCCATTTATATTTAGGGACGAGGGACGATATCCTAACAAAACCTTTTTCTTTTAAAACATTTTATTTCATAACTTTGTGCACGTTGTAAATTTTTAAAAGAATGCCAAGTTTCATCTTTATATCACTAAAAGGGCTTTTACACGGTGACAGTTCGTGCGACAGTTGCCGTTGACAGTTACTGTTTGCGGTTGCGACAGTCATTGCTTGCGTATGAGAGTCACTGCCACCGACTGTCGCCGTGTATACAATGATGAACATGCACATTGTCTTGGCAGAATACTGTCACGACAGCTGCCATGATGGCAACTGTCGCGCGAGTAAAATTAAGGAACCTTATAGTTTCGCTATGTCCGTTCGATTATCTATCCGTCTGTACATCATAGCAGTTTTAGTCGCAGACTATTAGTGATACAGTAGTCCATGAATAAAGAGTTTCAGATTTTAATATTATTCTACACACTTTAATTTTTTGTACTAGTGTAAATTTATTGCGAAATTTAGACGTTCGAATTTGTGTCTCGCGCGAATAACGATATTTGAACTTGATTCGGTGTACACAAAACAGATATATACATATATATTTTTTTCCTTAGTATTGTCTTCATTATGTCGTTAATATTATAGAAAAATTTTAAATATATTTACATTCGATTTATCGACAAAAATACATTTACAATTTTTGAGTGACGTGTAATAAAATGCGACACTCAAATCACAATATAAAATCTCAAAAATTGTAAAATATATTTACAATTTTTGAGTGACGTATAATAAATGCTGCACTCAAATCTGCATATCAAATCTCAAAATGTTTAAAATGTGTTTACAATTTTTGAGTGACGTGTAATAAATGCTGCACTCAAATCTGCATATCAAATCTCAAAATGTTTAAAATGTGTTTACAATTTTTGAGTGACGTGTAATAAATGCTGCACTCAAATCTGCATATCAAATCTCAAAATTTTTAAAATGTAATTACAATTTTTGAGTGACGTGTAATAAAATATGACACTCAAATCTCAATTTAAAATCTCAAAAATTGTAAAATATATTTACAATTATTGGGAGTCTATATTTATTTAGATTTGGATGTCTCATATGATTTGGATGACTCATATGTTGAGTATAACACTTTATCTGTTTACACGTTTGAGCGTTATGGATCATCAAGTCAGGTGTCTCGCTTGATTATTATAAGTCCTCTGTTTATTGACACAACTGGCATCCTGTGTGAAGTATGAATATATAAATATGTTTGAACTTTCTTTTTTTCAAATAACCAATTTTACTAAAATAAGAGCCCTTCTGTCTCTTCCACTTACAGTAGCTGCTTTAAGCGCTGGAAAAATGATAGCTGCATTGAAATGCAATCTCTGATTGATGATGGCCCGCTTCTGCAGGTCTTTCGGGTAGAGGGAGTCGTCTTTAGCATACTTGTCGACCAGGTAGGCAGCGATAGCGTTGCTGGAATTAGGAAAATTATGATTATAGATTAGGTTTTACTTTAACATCTGCTTTATTATGCACTAGATATATGTTGCATTCGATTGAACGTTATTGCCTTCATAAAATGATGGATATTTTAAACATATATGTTATTCTATGTATCCAACATTGTTGTAATAAAACTAAGATGCTTTTTAAGACACGTTCGGTATTTAATTGAACTAAATATATATCTAACATTGTTGTAATAAAACCAAGATTCGTTTTCTGACATATTCGGTATTTAATTGAACTAAATTGTTAATCAAAGCTTGTTTAATTTCGTAAGTTTTGTACTTTATTTAATATGACTATTTATTCAATAAATTTGGCGTTAATTTTGTAGAAATTCATTATTCACAATTAAATGAAACTACGTGATGTAGTATTATTTATAATTAGACAAATGGTTAGTGAAATCAATCACAATCTATACTTGGACTGATGGTAGGTTATCGGTTATAGACGGGACGTGTTATCGTGTGACGTGTGTCGTGCTTTTACGTTTCCTTGTACACATAATACAACTGTAAACTTTGTGTGTCTACGCATTGAAAATATTTGTAAAAAATAATTATTAGGTTAAAGGATACGTGATAGAATCCGTTAAGTTCAGTTTTGGAATTTTTGTGGATGTGTGTGTTTGTGTATTTTTGCGCACAAAAAAGCACCAACTCAATTCGGAAAAGCATATGGGTTTTTAGAAACACTTTCACTTGAAGTAAAATTTAGTTTTTACTTCATCGCAATTGGTTTATTCAACGAGAAGATAGGCAGATTTAATATTAAAAAAAAATCATTTACATCGTATTAGTATCACAATAAAGAAGCGTATAGTAATTATACAAATCCATAGTGTAATAGTATATCTATATACGTCAATAGATGGCGCTACTAGTTTTTTAAATCGCGTAATGAAATTTTCTCCCTGGCGAAATGTGCGTAGCTAGAGGTGAAGTGTGTAATAATCCTTGTAAAAAAATCCCTGGAGCACGAGTAGAACCGTGTTAGGACGTTATTTATATATATATATATATATATATATATATATATACAGAGTTTATATTAAAATAATTACAAATATTAATTTTGAACAATGTAAATACATTGTATATTAATTTGCATATAAGATCTCAGATAGAAACTATAGTTTCTCTATAACCCATGTACGGACTTCTAAAAGCCCTATTTTATTCATAATTTAGGTCGTGTAATTTCGGAAATATGGCCGGGGAAACATATTTTTTTGTTAATTTTTCAGTGTATCTCTGAAGATATTAAACCTAATATTATGAAAAAAAATTTAGAGACCATTATATTAACCCTTTGAAACAATATACATAACCTCACTGTACTTAAAATTTAAAAAATCAAGGATTTACTTTGTCCCTCATTCCCTAAAATTTCCATATAAATATTTTTCACTGTACATAAAATTAAAAAAAATCAAGGACTTACTTTGTTCCTCATTCCCTAATATTTCTATACAAATATTTTTCATTGCTAACTATTGAGAGATGTGCGGGTTAATATGTTTTATTTCTTGCCAAATTTAAAGTTTCTATTTCGGGTGGTTCTTAAGAAAAACAGCTGTGACACACAGAGAGACAGACACATGAGTGATCTTATAAGAGTTCCGTTTTCCCTTTTGAGGTACAGAACCCCAAAGATGGCATAGGTATTTTTTTCAATTGTCTGTCATACTATGTTGCGGGCACAGATAGTGTTAAACACAAGACATGCACAAAGATGATGAAACTTATTTTTCAAAGATTATGAAACTTACTTTTTAAATATGATAAAACTTACTTTTCAAATATGATGAAACTTACTTTTCAAAGATGGTGAAACTTACCTTTCAAATATGATGAAACTTACTTTTCAAAGATGATGAAACTTAACTTTCAAAGATGACGAAACTTACTTTTCAAAGATGATGAAACTTACTTTTCAAATATGATGAAACTTACTTTTCAAAGATGATGAAACTTACCTTTCAAATATGATGAAACTTACTTTTCAAAGATGATGAAACTTACCTTTCAAAGATGATGAAACTTACCTTTCAAATATGATGAAACTTACTTTTCAAAGATGATGAAACGTACTTTTCAAAGATGATGAAACTTACCTTTCAAAGATGATGAAACTTACCTTTCAAAGATGATGAAACTTACCTTTCAAATATGATGAAACTTACTTTTCAAAGATGATGAAACTTAGTTTTCAAATATGATGAAACTTACCTTTCAAATATGATGAAACTTAGTTTTCAAATATGATGAAACTTACCTTTCAAATATGATGAAACTTACCTTTCAAATATGATGAAACTTACTTTTCAAAGATGATGAAACTTACCTTTCAAAGATGATGAAACTTACCTTTCAAAGATGATGAAACTTACCTTTCAAAGATGATGAAACTTACCTTTCAAAGATGATGAAACTTACCTTTCAAATATGATGAAACTTACTTTTCAAAGATGATGAAACTTACTTTTCAAATATGATGAAACTTACTTTTCAAAGATGATGAAACTTACATTTCAAAGATGATGAAACTTACATTTCAAAGATGATGAAACTTACCTTTCAAAGATGATGAAACCGTCATCATCCAAAGTCGGTATGGTGTGAGTTGGATTCATCTGTAAAAGTTAAATTTCATTTTTTTTAGTAATTACGTTCAGCTTTCAATTTAACATTCTTAAATCTAAGATCAATGCTTTTAAAATCTTAATATTTACTAAATTATGGTTTTATAATTATTGGGAATTTCCAGTTATTATCATCATATGATATAAGTTAGAAAAATGTTAATGTAAAATAAAGTTGTATACTCCTCTAGCGACAAAAATGTGCGATCTACTGCTTGCTGCAAAAAAGAAACTCATCCTCGATAAATGGTTTCAAAAGTTTGTTTTTTCTATCCTTCTTTCATTAAAACCATTGCTCATTTTCTGTTTCTTCCGCAATCTTGTTTCTTATTTTCCTTTGATTCCAATTGATGTCAATAAAGAAAATGTTATATTCGAATTCTGTAAAATTTTTAATTAAAAAAATCGGAAGAAAAACTGTTTTTATCGGTAGATGAAATGCTACAATGTAACAATTTTAACCAATAGTGTAACGTTGTATAAACTATCAATTTATAAGAGTCTTCTTCTTCAAATGAAGCAGAAGACTTAGCTGACGATTGGTGGGGGAAGGCGGTTCCTTAGCTAATATATTGCAGGAAGTGCCATGGTTCGGAGCCTTCTTGATTATCTTTTCCATAATTGGCTACATTTGGCGACTGTTTTAGGTCCTTTATCCAAATACTGGCTCTGGATATCTTCACTAATACGATAAGCCCATGTCTTCTTTAGTACTGTGCTTGGAACTTTCTAGGCGGCCGGCCTCACGCGCTAGAGAAACTTCAGTCTTAAATTATCCAGTTTTATTCGAAAAGTGTGAACAAATCAATATAGCTGCCGTTTTTGATTTACATATAAAATTGGCTAATGTTCACAGTCTAATCGAGTCTTTCCTGTTACTCCATTTGTAGAATCAGATTTAGAAAAAATAAGTCATGGAAAGACTTATTTTTTCTAAATCTTATTTTGACAATATTTAGGTTTCAGTTCCATAAAGAAGGAAGGAGAAGATAAGTACTTAGAATTGGCTTGGTTTTGAGTAAAACTTTTGGATGGATAATTAGAGCGAGGCGATCACTGGCTGTTAGCAGCCGTCACTTTGTTTTCTTGTACCAATGATCCGAGGTATTGGAAACCCTGAACTTGCTCTAGTTGTTTCCCTTCAAGGTGTATGGTTGTCAGCACTCCGTCTGAGGACATTATATTGTTATAAACTGCTTACAAGGTAAAGGTAAACGGTAATTTATATAAGCGTTTAAAATAACATTCATAAAAAAACCGAAATTTAATAAAAGATTTGAATTGATAACACTCAAATCTTTTATCAAATTTCGGATTTTATGTGTAATTAATGTGATGTTTGGATAAGAGTATTCTTTAGTTTTGCAGTGGTTTTTAAAATAGTCTTCTGAAGTATTTTTAAAGCTAGTTTTTGGTTAAAGATTTAGTATCTAATGTTTTTAATTAAGTTATGTAGCAAAATAGAACCAATGTACAAGATTCACTTCTGCTTTGTGGTCACTGAACTCGATTATACCAGTACAGTCTTGTGGTTCTTGGAGCACGCACATGGCATTTTTTTCTTTTTTTGAATAGTGTGTCATATGAGTCAGTTTTTATACATCGTTTATTTTCTTTTTACTCCAATTGTTATTTTTCTATTTACTTAGATTCGTATCAGATCGTTTATATTCCATCATACAACTAATTTTCCGTAGCTATTTTTTGTGTTTGACTGGAAAAGGTTGCAAAAATATGTCCTAAGGTATAGTAAACCAATGAGTAATATTTCGACACTTGGTTTCAACAAGGCGTTTATTGTCGATATTCACAACTAGTTGGCCTTCTTGGAAACAAAAATACATTTCTCAATTATATAAATAATAATTCAAAAATACATGGCCTTCTTGGAAACAAAAATACTTTCTTGGAAACAAAAATAATATACTGACTTTGCAGGTAATAAATCAACAAACGGGTAATTAAAGAATTCTCTAAATTCAGGATTATTTAATTACCCGTTTGTTTCAAATGAATTTTAAGCAGTTCGTAAAAATATGTGTTAAGTCAACATCATGAGTATTAAAATTACAAAAATTGTATAATTTATTAGATTTCAAATTTGATTGTGAGAATAGGGTAGAGTATGTCCATGTCTCATTCATTACTAACAATATGTATGACGTCATAATTGCCCTTGCGACCTTTGTTTTAAAGTTCGATTTTTGTGGGGTACATAAAGAGTGCGGTATTCGAACTTTTGTGTGAGTAAAAAATAAATTAATAATGGAACTATTTCGAAGTGAATTTAGAAGATTCTATCTTCGTGAATGCCATTTAGAGCGGAAACCATAGGGTAGAGTATGTCCATGTCTCATTCATTACTAACAATATGTATGACGTCATAATTGCCTTGCGACCTTTGTTTTAAAGTTCGATTTTTGTAGGGTACATAAAGAGTGCGGTATTCGAACTTTTGTGTGAGTAAAAAATTAATTAAAAATGGAACTATTTCGAAGTGAATTTAGAAGATTCTACCTTCATGAATGCCATTTAGAGCGGAAACCATAGGGTAGAGTATGTCCATGTCTCATTCATTACTAACAATATGTATAACGTCATAATTGCCCTTGCGACCTTTGTTTTAAAGTTCGATTTTTGTGGGGTACATAAAGAGTGCGGTATTCGAACTTTTGTGTGAGTAAAAAATAAATTAATAATGGAACTATTTCGAAGTGAATTTAGAAGATTCTATCTTCGTGAATGCCATTTAGAGCGGAAACCATAGGGTAGAGTATGTCCATGTCTCATTCATTACTAACAATATGTATGACGTCATAATTGCCCTTGCGACCTTTGTTTTAAAGTTCGATTTTTGTGGGGTACATAAAGAGTGCGGTATTCGAACTTTTGTGTGAGTAAAAAATAAATTAATAATGGAACTATTTCGAAGTGAATTTAGAAGATTCTATCTTCATGAATGCCATTTAGAGCGGAAACCATAGGGTAGAGTATGTCCATGTCTCATTCATTACTAACAATATGTATGACGTCATAATTGCCTTGCGACCTTTGTTTTAAAGTTCGATTTTTGTAGGGTACATAAAGAGTGCGGTATTCGAACTTTTGTGTGAGTAAAAAATAAATTAAAAATGGAACTATTTCGAAGTGAATTTAGAAGATTCTACCTTCATGAATGCCATTTAGAGCGGAAACCATAGGGTAGAGTATGTCCATGTCTCATTCATTACTAACAATATGTATGACGTCATAATTGCCTTGCGGCCTTTGTTTTAATCTTCGTTTTTTGTAGGGTACATAAAGAGTGCGGTATTCGAACTTTTGTGTGAATAAAAAATAAATTAAAAATGGAACTATTTCGAAGTGAATTTAGAAGATTCTACCTTCATGAATGCCATTTAGAGCGGAAACCATAGGGTAGAGTATGTCCATGTCTCATTCATTACTAACAATATGTATGACGTTATAACTGCCCTTGCGATCTTTGATTTAAAGTTCGATTTTTGTAGGGTATATAAAGAGTGCGGTATTCGAACTCTTGTGTGAGTAAAAAATAAATTACAAATGGAACTATTTCGAAGTGAATTTAGAGGACTCTACCTTCATGAATGCCATTTAGAGCGGAAACCATAGGGTAGAGTATGTCCATGTCTCATTCATTACTAACAATATGTATGACGTCATAATTGCGTTACGACCTTTGTTTTGAAGTTCGATTTTTGTAGGGTACATAAAGAGTGCGGTATTCGAACTTTTGTGTGAGTAAAAAATAAATTACAAATGGAACTATTTCGAAGTGAATTTAGAGGACTCTACCTTCATGAATGCCATTTAGAGCGGAAACCATAGGGTAGAGTATGTCCATGTCTCATTCATTACTAACAATATGTATGACGTCATAATTGCCTTGCGACCTTTGTTTTAAAGTTCGATTTTTGTAGGGTACATAAAGAGTGCGGTATTCGAACTTTTGTGTGAGTAAAAAATAAATTAAAAATGGAACCATTTCGAAGTGAATTTAGAAGATTCTACCTTCATGAATGCCATTTAGAGCGGAAACCATAGGGTAGAGTATGTCCATGTCTCATTCATTACTAACAATATGTATGACGTCATAATTGCCTTGCGGCCTTTGTTTTAAACTTCGTTTTTTGTAGGGTACATAAAGAGTGCGGTATTCGAACTTTTGTGTGAATAAAAAATAAATTAAAAATGGAACTATTTCGAAGTGAATTTAGAAGATTCTACCTTCATGAATGCCATTTAGAGCGGAAACCATAGGGTAGAGTATGTCCATGTCTCATTCATTACTAACAATATGTATGACGTTATAACTGCCCTTGCGATCTTTGATTTAAAGTTCGATTTTTGTAGGGTATATAAAGAGTGCGGTATTCGAACTCTTGTGTGAGTAAAAAATAAATTACAAATGGAACTATTTCGAAGTGAATTTAGAGGACTCTACCTTCATGAATGCCATTTAGAGCGGAAACCATAGGGTAGAGTATGTCCATGTCTCATTCATTACTAACAATATGTATGACGTCATAATTGCGTTACGACCTTTGTTTTGAAGTTCGATTTTTGTAGGGTACATAAAGAGTGCGGTATTCGAACTTTTGTGTGAGTAAAAAATAAATTACAAATGGAACTATTTCGAAGTGAATTTAGAGGACTCTACCTTCATGAATGCCATTTAGAGCGGAAACCATAGGGTAGAGTATGTCCATGTCTCATTCATTACTAACAATATGTATGACGTCATAATTGCCTTGCGACCTTTGTTTTAAAGTTTGTGGAAACTATTTTTACTTCACATCAACTTGTAATTTGAAATGAAAATTTATAGCAATAGCAATTTTAAATTCTGCATGTATGAGTCTCAAGTATGGCATTTTTTTCTAGACCACAATGTTATTTTCTATTTCCGAAGATTACCTTTCTGAATTCTTTAGTTAGGTGCTCTCCTGCTAGCAAGATGATATCCACGTATTTGGCCTCCAGACCGAGCAGGTCAAGCATCATATGGGCGGAGCGTGATGGCGGGCTAGCAGGCAGCTTGTACAGAGTTAGCACCATGTGGATTTAATTCGATGAAGCGTGAAGTAAATATTGAATTCGGAAAAAGTGCGTAGGAGGTGTTAAAATTGGAAAAAAGTGTGAAGGAATTGTTGAAATAGGAAAAAAAGTGTGAAGGAATTGTTGAAAAGGTATAAAAGAAGTGTTGAGATCAGAAAAAAAGGTGAAGGAAATTTGAAATCGGAAAAAGTGTGAAGGATGCGTTGATATCGGGAAAAGGTGTGAAGGAACTGTTGAAATCAGAAAAAAGTGTGAAAAGCGTGCTGAAATTTTAAAAATGCGAAAGAATTATTGTAAATGTCCTAATATTTAAACTCCAGTTTTTTATCGACATATCTCTTTGTCTTGAGGCTTGGCAACTGTAATGATGCATATGTAGAATTTTGAAAAATTTACGGTTTTTCATTCTTATAAATGGGAAATTTTGGAAAACTTTAAATATATGCCTATCCTCTCAAAAGAAATATGTCTTGCAATATTAATTTTCTATGACTAGTAGTGAAAATTAGCGTTTATTTATTTAATTATTTTAAATTACAATGTACACATAAAATTATATCGCCATTTAGAGAACTTCTATGAGTAACGTCTTCAAGTTAGTCGGAAGGCTTAAATATGAGGATTTAGTGACGTAATAGATCGTAAAATGTACTTATGAAGATCTCTGTAAGAAAATTTTAAAATTAGAAGATTCATTCTTGCTATATTAACGCAAAAACAAATAACGGGATATAAATGGCACAAAAACAAATAGTGGGAAAAAGAAATTCACTCTTGCCATATATAATGCAAAAACAAATAACGGGATATAAATGGCACAAAAACAAATAGTGGGAACAATAAATTCACTCTTGCCATATATAATGAAAAAACAAAAAACGGGATATAAATGGCACAAAAACAAATAGTGGGAAAAAGAAATTCACTCTTGTCATATATAATTCAAAAACAAATAACGGGATATAAATGGCACAAAAACAAATAGTGGGAAAAAGAAACTCACTCTTGCCATAAATATCACAAAAACAAATGGCGGGAAAAAGAATACGTTCATCCGTGAAAGACACTGAAAGAAAGAAAGAGAACGAGGATTAGAGCAATAAAAGAAATAACAAATTACCTTTCGGAAAGAGTCGTAAAAATCATATTTTTAAACATCGATCGAACAATGAAATGTTTGAAGAAGTATTTAATTTGGCAACGAAGTATAGATTTCTTGAAATAACTAACAAGCATACAAAAATGCCAATAATTTCAACTTAACGTTGACTGACAAGAGTCAACGTTAAATTAAAATTATTGATATTTTCGGATATGAGGATAAAAATAATTTGTTTTGTTTATTTTTTTATCAGGTGGTATATGACACTGTTATACTTACGAATAATATGACAATATTTTAATTATGTTCTATCATGCTAATTTTATAGAGAGAAATGTCTAGTGGCCAACTATTTTAATGTAGGTATATTAATGCAAAACTAATTGAGGAATCGGAAAGAATTCACATGTGTTTATTAGGTTAGTAACTAATAAACCAGCCGTGTCAGTTGTTCAGTTAATCAGATTACATGATTAGCTTAAAAAATATGTTTACTTCTTCGCTAAAGCATCAAGGCGCTTTTCTATTGCAGTATGACATCACAAGATTAGCTCTGTCAGATAACGCAAACTTAATCCAGTGATCTATTGCAACGAGGCTTTTCAATTTGTCTAAATTTAATGCAAAACGCCGCTCAAGACTAAGATTATTGGAGAAATTAAAAATTTCTTCTTTGGATATGTGACTGTTCCATAGAAGAATAGATTCCCATCAATTGTCGCTTTGCTCGCTTTTCTTACTAAATGGAATTCACGAAGCAAGAGCATTTGAAGTTTTTTTGTGAAATTTTCATATTTTGTTCGCCTTTACTCGCTGAAACTCATTTGCTAACTGAACAGAAGATTTTTGTGGAAAATTCTAGAAATCTTTTGGAAAAAGTAGCGGGTATATTACTTGCCACCTCATATTTTTTGCAATAAATATACGTGAACTCGTTTTAAAAAGTAGATTTTACGTTTTATAATCACAGTCTATAGTTTTGAAACCGACACGTACTTTTATTAAGTTTGAAAATTAAATTCAAACGTAATTATATACTTTTCTTTACAACTGATCTCCATAACTGATTTACTGGGTTTTTAATTAATTTTTTCATGAGTTATCAGAATAGAAGTAGGTTGAAATTAGTAATTGTCTGAAGTTCCATTGATATAAGTAATCATTTAACAAAACACAGACCAATACTTAAAGGGTAACCACATTCATTGGCTAGAAATAAAGGCGATTTATGACGTTTTATTTCTAATGAATAAGGATAATATTTAAACTAAATACAGGGTTTTATTATAAATATATTGAGGGAACGTTTTGAAGATGAGGGTGTCTTTATTGAGGGTCGCTCCGGGGCTTGAAGCCCATGTGTCGTAAATTTTGACCCGGAAGAAGATACCAAATATTTTTATCAACATTTTGTTAGTAGTTACATATACAAGTTGGAAATTTGATTTTCACTTTTAAGGAAAACTTTACTTTTTCGTCTAAAAATTTTAGGGCAATAATATTTTTAATAAAAAAGATTTCTATATATCCAAAAAATTCCTTTTCCACGTAAGGGCAAGTTAAAATTTGAAGTAAATTGGATGAAAACTATTTTGAGTTGTGTTGCAATTAATCGGAAAAAATGTTGTTTTGAGAAAAACACATTGAAAGTTTTTCATCTGATTATTGATACAAAACAGCATTAGCTACGATTTGGCCAAGTTTTGTTTTTAGACATTGGGATTGTTGTAACATATTTGAAAGTTTAATCTATCATTTGCAGCCAAAATTTGAAATTTGATTTTTTGAACCTTCTTGGGACCTGTTAGCTCAAAAGTAAAATTTGCGATATTTCAAAATTATAATCAGATTTTTTTGACCCGACTGATTTTTGAAAACTTTTGAAATTATTCAAAATTAAAATATTAAAATTTTATGGCATTATATAAAAAAGATTGCTCCTTCAGAATGAAACAAAGCTACCAACATCCATTTTGCGTTACTGATGGACCGCGTACTTGATGGAGCTCGAGTATTGAAGGTATAGCACCATTTCAGCTTGTATTATGTTCGGTTCGCTACTTTAGAGTTCAAGATTGTGAAGTGTCTGCATGATTCACGACAGGGCTCTTTCTATAATCGTTTCTATTCATTCGTCTATTCTCTAAATATTCTTGTTTTAATTACTAAATTGTCCAACGCATTAGCACTTAATGATTCTAAGTTGACTTTTTCTGTAAAACCTGCCAAGCGAAAGTAGAACTCATATATATATATATTTATTTTCCGTTCCGTTCGTGGGGTCGTCCGTTGTGTGGGTTAATATGTTTTATTACTAAGCCAAATTTGAAGTTGCTACGTAAATTGGTTTTTGAGAAAAAACTGCTGTGGTAGAAAGACAAACAGACACGTCAGTGATCTTATGCGACTTCCGCTTATCCTTTTGAGTTACGGAACTCTAAAAATAAATAAATATTTTGGAGCATATATTGAGTTGAATATTAATACACTAAGTTCACAGAAAGCTCTACAATGTCATCCTTGCTTTTTGATATTTCACAGTCTCAAAAATGATTCATAATTTTAGTTTTAAAATATCAATGCCTTGTTATTAAACTTAATTTGATTCTACTTGCTGCATCACAGAGAAATTAAATAAAGTAGAAATAATACTACATCACGTAGTTTCATTTAATTGTGAATAATGAATTTCTACAAAATTATCGCCAAATATATTTAATATTTGAAATTTGTTCATATTTTACTTTGGATAGATTTCTTACTTTGACGTCGACTATAAATTCATACCTTATGACATGAGGTACTCATCTGTATTAGTAGAAATCTTGTTCCTATCATAATCACTTAAAATATCCAGTTTTTAAAATAACGTAAAAAATACACAAAAACAATAATTACCTGGATCAACTTTATAAATGTTTTCAAAATAATATTATGTTGCGAAGATATTTACCCAACGTCACGGTTGCAGGCTGAATGACAGCGGTTGTGGCGACCAATGCAGTTGTTACTATTCTCAGTTATGAAGAAAAGCGTAAAATTGTTTTATGCATAACGCGGTACATTTCATTTAGACTTTCGACACACAGTTGTGCGTGAAAAAATCCGGTGCATGAAAATCATGGTTCCACGTTTTAACGTTCTCTTTTTCATATCTAATTATAGTATCGTACTGTGCACTTAAATTTTTATTTAAGTCAAACGATTTTTTGATATACAGGTGCTTATTTTGTTGTTGTGGCTTAAGCGATTTTTTTTGAAAGCGTATGCTTGGTTTTTAAATATTTCATGAAATATTACTGAAACACTATCACCCTGATTTCTTTGACCAATACTTGGTACCATCAACGCACCTTTTTTGTCAAGAAATGAGTAATAATGGAATAGAACAGTAATATACAGAAAAACAAGATTTTTGAGCTCTCTGACGGTATAGATAAGTGTATTAGCAAGTTTCATGCTCGGAATGCACTTTTTTGTTGCTCGCTCAAATACACATACACATACACATATTTATATATAAATATATATATATATATATATATATATATATATATATATATATGGATCTGGCTTTTTTTTTGATATCCTGTACCTAACATATTTGGTAAAGAAATTACGTCCATATCACAGTTCATTCAAAATATTAACAGCTGTCTAAACAAAAATAAGCATAATTTCTTTTGATAATATCATTGATCAAATATTGAGACCGTAAATTGGACATTATTTTATTTACCGGTAAATTTAGGTGTGATCCGAGACTAATTTTGTCATTACGTTAATACTAAATATACATATATTTAGTAACATTGAAAATATTCCAAGTAATATTGTTGAGAGCATGAAAGATAAGTAAGTATTAAGATCATTTTTGGAATTTCTGTCTATTTATTTATTTGTGAGTTGGTTTGTGTACGCATATCCTACGAACTATTTACTCAATTTGTATGGCGTTAGGAAAGGTACAGGTATCAACTTGAAGAACAGGTATAGGTATCAACTTGAAAGATATAGGTATAGGTATCAACTTAACAGGTATAGGTATCAACTTGAAAGGTATAGGTATCAACTTGAAAGGTATAGGTATCAACTTGAAAGGTATAGGTATCAACTTGAAAGGTATAGGTATCAACTTGAAAGGTATAGGTATCAACTTGAAAGGTATAGGTATCAACTTGAAAGGTATAGGTATCAACTTGAAAGGTATAGGTATCAACTTGAAAGGTATAGGTATCAACTTGAAAGGTATAGGTATCAACTTGAAAGGTATAGGTATCAACTTGAAGAACATTTAGTTTTTATTTCATCGTAATTGCTTCACAATCAGAAGAAGCTCTGTTTTATCTGAATATAAAAATCTCATGTGTTTTTAAAATTTGTGATTATATTATTTTCTATTTCGATTTCTAGATATAATAATAGAAAAAAGAGATGATAGAAAGAGATGAAGGGACACATTCGTATAACATTGAAAAAGAAGGATATATTTTTACAGAGTTAGAGTAGATAACAAAGCATTTAAATAAAATGTTTGAGAAGTTTTTTTTAGATCAAAACGGAAAGGAAATGGTGGCCTGGAAAATAAGCGGTGTGAATATCAAATGAAAATACAAAATAAATTATTATATTCCGATCTTTGTTCTTTTTTTTTGAACCAAGAAACTTTACTCGTAGTCTACGCGAAAGAAGTGGCGAGTGAAAGTTCTTGAACCTCAGCAGGTGTCTGGGAAGGAACGTCATTGATGTCAATACGTTACTGTATGTAAGTGGTAGCGGATTTTATATTAATATCCGTGCTGTTTTCCCATTTTTTACGTCCTTGGATATTGTTGATAAATCAACCAGTTTTTGGCTTATAAAAGACCTAGTGTTTTAAAGCTGATGATTGAATTTTTCAAGGCGTGGGTCGTTGGGGCCACAATAGATTGTTTAGTATACCATCATAAATTCTGTCGTTTAATTTCCTTCTATCCAAGTTGGTGGTAGCAACGGAGCTAAATGATCTATTCACGAAGTGTTACATCACGTGATATTGACAATCTACAGAGACAACAAGTTTTGTAAGACCACGACTTCGTTGGTATCTTATTTGAATGTTGTCTACGTTTTGCATCCATACAGAAATATAAATGCTCACGTCTATGAAATAGCCGTTAAAATACAGCTAAGTGATTTTTACTAAAATGCGGATAAATGCAAGACACAGCTAGTAATTAATTGTCAGCCATCAGCAGCTTATTTAATTTTTTTTCTCTGATGTTTCCAGGAAGCAATGGAGGAGAGAGACTGTATTAGGATGGTATTGTTAATGTTTAATGACTCTTACGTCAAGAGGAAAAGTGGAGCCCTTATAATGTCCTCACGTGTCTGTTAGTCTATCGCACATAGTTTTCTCGGATATCTCCTGACGTAGCAAATTGAGACAATAATAAAATATAATTAACTCCCTCATATCTCAACAGCGAACACTCAAAAATAGTTATTTGGAAATTTTAGAGGGTGCAATTTACGTATTCGAATTTTCTAAAACTGCATCTGTAGTATGGGACATCGTTTGAAAGGGGTCATAATAAGGGCTTCAAAAATATTTTCTTATGATTTTAGGTAGTATGTATTCAAAAATAGGTAAAAAAGGTTAGTCCTACCTCTTATTTCCGGAATAATTCAACATAAAATTAAGAATATAGAATGTTGAGAATCCTACGTACGTAGGCTTTAGTTAATAAGGATGTATTTACAAAATCGTGCGATCAAGAACGGATATTTACTAGTCGTTAAATCACCAATATATGTGTAGGGACGGACTTTGTTGGTGTGCAACAAATTTATACCCTATTTGCCATATCTTGATACCGTATAGGCCATAAATTTGTTGTAATTGTAACTAAAATGAATATACTTGTTTTATATATCATTTATTTGGTAAACAGTTTCATTTTGTTTTGTATTATTAAAATTATTATTTTAATTTAATAGTATTAGTATTATTTAAGTTTTGATTCGGATTTCATTCACTGACTAGGCTATCTAATGAGTATGTGTATAATGATTTTGTCGTCCACGTGTGGCTTTATCGAGGCAGCAATAGCTACTTACGGTTTTGACCGTTTTCAAACTCAACAAACCAATAACAAAAAAGACGAAACAATAGTGTAAACGCAGAGGAAATATTTTTACACTCATTTAAATATTTCATACTATAAGCACTAAGGAAACCACAAATGATTGAAACTTGCTTTCTCGTGACCACCTTGAAAATAGATTTTAATTCTATATCAGGCAAATTAAAAAACGACAAACATTATGTGAAAAAAACATGAGATTACTAATTATTAAAAATCACAAAATATACTAATTACTAAAGGTACCACGGTTCCTTGTGATATTTTTTCTTGTTCAACATCATGTGTGATGTTGGGTTCAACTATAGAGCGAGTTGAGTTTGCGTCAGTTGCCTGATGAGGCGTGAAATTTTCTTATTAAAATTAAATTCAAAAATCAAACTTCTATTTCAAAAATCAAACTTCTATTTCAAAAATCAAACTTCTATTTCAAAAATCAAACTTCTATTTCAAAATACTTTGTTTTCTATTTATATTTGTTTGTTAAAATGAAAGCTTTTTATTTAGTACTCACTTTAGTTATCTAAGCTATGATTCGCAGTTTTTTTTCATTTTGAAAATATAAATTGTAATAAAAAATGGCTATAAAAGTCTCGGGGTGAGACCCCAAATGACAAACTTTTTTCTGATCATCTCTAGTTTCTTGCTTTGAAAATTTTAGCATTATTCGAATGTAATAAATGATCTCTTAATTTTATTGATCTCGACAGTCGAGGATCGGCCAATTCTGGAAGCATACAGTTTTAATAAAATTTAGGTAAATATGATTCCATATTATTTTCCCAGAATTGGTCATTTTTCGCAATAAATTCGTATTTCAATACCAGTCCAGACGGCAGACGTGGTGGCCAGCGGTTACTAAGCTGACCTTCTACTTGATAAAACCATCGATGCTTTTTATTAATAAGAATTTCTGGCTGCAAATTGAAGCTAGATAATGGATACTTAATTGCTACAATGCCGTCTGCGTACTGGCCGCCTGGCGTGGCTCCCAGAAAAGAAAATACATTATAATCAATGAATAAACCGCACTCATCAACGCTGATATGTAAAAGTGTTGCTTATTCTCTGAGTGCCGTGTATTGATTGTTTTTTCAAGTGTTATTGTTTTTTCAAGTGCTCAAATTATCGAATTGTTATTGATAGCACATGGCTGAATTTTACGAATTTTGCTTCATTAGTTAAACAGATTTTATACAGGTACGAAATTTGTACCTGTATAAAATCTGTTTGACTAATGTTTAACTAACTCTGTTAATACATTTTGCGAAACGAAGAAACTGTTATTAACTTACGGTCTAAACAAAGTGGAATAGCACTTTGTTGGATGGTATTGCGATCTAGATCATGCCATGATTCAATGGCAAATACCAATTTTTTCAGAAACTTTTATTTTGCTTCTTCGTATACTCCGTCAATTATATCCGGCTTCTGACAGCTATCACCATCGTAAGAGTTTTATGAAAAGGGCTTGGTTTTTATTAATTTATAATTTTCTTTATATTTCTAGCATAGGATTCTACGAAATGCTTTTAATTTCTTTAATTTCAGAACAAGCGTCTGTTCTCAAACTAGATTTATGCACAGAAAATTGCAAGCAGCTTTTATTAGAGGACTATAGCTGCTGCACATCGCCCACCACATCACCTTCAGAGATACAATTTAACTCTTTCCTCCTACATATTTGGCGAAACGTAAATTAAAACTTTCTCCTAGATTTTTAGTTCATTGTGAACTAAACTATAATGTAAAGATAATTTACGAGTGAAGCCAGTTATTTTGAAAAATACCACAAATCGATAAATCGGTAGCTAAATTCTCTTATTACGCTTATTCATAGTACAAAAATAAGACGAACAGTTAGAATGATCGCCAAACATGTGATAGGGCCCATTAATAATATCTCTTTTTACATTATCAAGCTTTTAAACAAACGTTGTATTTGTATATTGACTATTCCAATGTCTCACTGAAGAATCCACACCCCAGCGCAATCTCAAATAATTATCCTTGACAAGCTTTCATACTCTCAATAAAGAGACGGTTTTTATATTCTATTTTACCTACATTGACATCGTGAGGTCGGAAATTTCTTACAGTGCTTAAGTCTCCATCGGCAATCAACTATAAATAAAAGAGGCTATTTTCCACAAGAGATTTTTAAAATTCTCTCACTATAATGGTTTTCTCCGTTTTAGTTTAAAGACCTGTATAATTTTTAAAACAGGTATGCGATGGAGGCTCAATGTCTTTGATGGACGACCGAGAACAAGTGAGACAGTACTTATTTTTTAATCTTAAATAAATATTTTTTTGCTATGGAGTCATATGATTGTAGCAGCACCCGCAGACGAGTTATAATTAGTGACATAAAACCGTTTAGATTAACAAGCATCTGTTATTATAATGATCATGGTACACTGTTTTCATCTACACTGCCAATGGATTTTGTAATTCTTTTTTTTTTTACCGCCTCAGATATATAATGCTGTGTCGCTTGTTTCCACCATTTGAAAATTGTATCATGATAAGAGTTATGCAGTCGTAGAGATATGGGTGGAATATCATAAAAATAAAACTTCATTTAACTGTATAAAACCACAAGCAAAAGGCACTATACCAACAACAGCTTCTTGGTTTATGTTCATTTTCGTCTGACATTTCTGAGTCACTTTTAAAGTAAAGTTCTCGTTGCATATATCAGAAATAAGAATAAAATTTGAATACAAGTCTGTTCTATTTTCTTTTGCCATACGTATATACCGCATTTTTGATATACCGCGGTTTTGATATACCGCAGTAGAAAAGATAATGGTGTGTTCTAATAATTAAAAACTGTTCGAATAAGTACTTAATATCTACTATTTTTTGCCTTTTAACATGAATATTATCTCTTTAGTTTCTTCCTGTAAATTGGAAACACGACGTATGATGGAAATAAGATGAGTCTTCTGACACTTTCTATGGCTGCTTAGGCGCTTGTTTCCTCTGCCCTGCCCTTATTACGCATGTTCCAGAAATAAACAATTTAGATTTTATTGAATCCTAATAATTGAATTGAATAAAAATAATAAATATGATTGAATATATTTGGCGTTAATTTTGTAGAAATTCATTATTCACAATTAAATAAAACTATGTGATGTAGTATTATTTCTACTTTCTTTAAGTTCTTTACTAAGACCTAGGTTTCGTTGTATTACAACATCTTCAGGTGGGATATTAGCAAAGATGCTAATAGCCCACTTGGAGATGTAATACAACGAAACCTAGGTCGTGGTAAAGAAATTAAAGAAAGTAGAAATAATACTACATCACGTAGTTTCATTTAATTGTGAATAAATATGATAATTAAGGGTCCGATTATTTAGTTGTCAAACTGTTGTAAACTAATACGTCCTAG